>VWYH01009483.1:305034-461778 GCA_013399365.1 Pampusana beccarii
GGCGGTGGCGAGCGCCCCGCTCCCGCCCGCCGCCTTGGGGCGCGCACACAAAACTTAGAGCTCCCCCCGCTACCCCCGCCCTTTTTGCTTCCTTAACCCCCGCGCCGGTTTAACTGGCGCCTTACTTCACCCCCCGCCCCGCTCCCGCGCGCAGGGCGTACGGCGCCTTGTGAGCCAATAGGAAGCCGCCCCCGCAGCAACAGGTGGCCTGCCCGCTCCAGGCGCCGCTTCCGCCATCTTGAGTGAGGGCGGGTGTCTGCGGGCGGTGAGGGAGCCGGGGGGTTGTGGGGTGCGCATCTGTGGGGCAGCAGCACACGCATGGGAGGCAAGGGTGGGATGTGGGGCGAGCTGACCCAGCAGCTGAGGCTGGGCACGCACCTGGTGGGTGCGGCCATCCGGTCAGGGGTGGTGGCAGCAACCGAGGGCCAAGGTGAGCGGTCAAGGGTTGCTGCGGTGGCACGGCTGTGTTTTGCAGCACGACTGGAGCACAGAGCAACACATCTTGATTTAGAGGATAAGGGATGTTGTGCAACAAGCAGGCGAATAAAAACACCCCCTTCCTTCAACACCTACAAATCAGCCGAAAGACACCATCATGTACATGTTATTTCTCTTATCTGCCTTAAGGATCAGCCAGACAATGTGATTCTCTGCGAACAGTTGACTGAATAGACAACAGAAAAAAAGCAAGCCAGTTGTATCCCCTCTGGTCAAGGAATGATGCAACTAATCTTCACCCTTCCTTTGTACCTTTTTTCAAAGATATCCTATTGCTGGGCCAAGACCAAACACATTTAACTTTAAAATCTGTGAAAGAAGGCACATAAAGCCATGTCTATGTCCTTTCCTCCTTACTTTGGATGCAAAAGAGTCCTTTTCGTAGAACCTTTCTTTTTTCCCTGTGTCAAAAAGTCATAAAGGACAATTGTGCATTCTCCAGCTACACTTGAGGAGCTGCTTGCGTCAGACGTTACTAAGTAGAAGAATAAAGTTTACCTAATATGCTTGGCTGGTTAGTCCGACCTAAGTGACCTACACAATCAGCTTTCTTGCAGATGTGTACATGGCACCACCTTCCAGGAAAAGGCCCAAAAGTAAGCCTCAGAGGTCACAGGTTTTTTTAAGAAGTTATTGTGATATTCACACATCTACCTCAAACATCCTACGCTAGTAAAATGATAACATAGAATAATAAAAGGCGGCAACGAGTGACAGGATGCTGGGCAGTAGTTAGCGAAGTGCCAACCTGATATTCTACCCCTGCAGGGCTGTGTAAGAAAGAATGTGGTCTGAAAAGCGGAAAGAACCGTCGGACAAAAACCTGCTTTCTCACCTGTGACCTGCTCAAGATCGAAACATGGCTGCTAGCAAAATGTACTTCAGTTCCTATAAAGAACAAGAACTGGTAGCAAAACACGGGAGTTCTTTCTTATCATGAGAAAGCCTCTGAGGGGCTAATGCTGTTCTCATTTCCAGTTACAGGAAACTTCTCAAAGACATGAGGACACAGCTGGCATTTATACTATAGAGCTCAGAGTCCCAGGCCCTACTTGGAAAGTAACATTTCATCACGCACAACGATCTTGTCATCAGGTGTCATCTCTCTAGAGACTGGAAAAAATTGTTTCATTTCATGATGTCTGGTATTCTAGATCACAGGTTTTTAACTGTATTTCTGTATATAGCACGTTAGCGCGCACTCGGAAAACATTACTGTGTCAAACACAGGACTGGATTTTGTAACCAGACTGTAAACATATTAATGCAGGTTATGATGGGTCACTTGTTCAACAGCATTAATATTTAAAACATGGTATGGCAAATATTTTCAGTGGTATTCAAAGTGAAATGCTCCTACAGATCTTCCAAAATGCTGCAACATTTTGGTGAAGTAAAGAACTTCTGAAAAACTAATCTTGACAGTTGCAAATGCTGCGGCGTGCAAAGTTTACAGCTGAGGCAACAGCCTTGCTCCTTGAGATACAACTGTTACCCTATCTTCAGTTAGCACTGCTAACACTTCTTTGTTTCAAAAGATCAAAGACTTTAAACTAATGAATTACTGGTCTCAGTCAGTTTTAATGAGATCTTACAGGACACAAGAAGAAGGAGAAAAATACCACATGAAGAGATAATGGTTTGCCTTCTCCCTCCTATTCTGTTAGAAGTTTATTCAGACTCTTTAATCTGTTTTGAACTATTTAAGCTGGGTTTTTTTTGGAGAGATAAGCTCACATCTTAGATAAAGGATATTTTTGTGATCAGCTGTGCTAAGTGACATAAGGCTGTATTTTCTTACACCAGCTTTCAGAAAAAATCAGACAAAAGGTATCTTAAAAGAAAACTCACATATATGTACAAGCTGAATTTTTTAATGCTAAACCAGCGTTACAACCTCCAGACAAGCTAAAACCATTTTTAACCTGCTTTCTGACAGCAGTGGTGACACTTGCCTCTTTAAGAAGAAGCTATCTGCCTGTGTTCTCTGCATTGAGAGCTCTAGCCTCCCACAGAAATCCCATCTGAGGAACCTGAGTGGAAGTCTGCTCTTACATATATTTAAAAACTTGATGTTAAGAAGCAAAACCTGCTGACAACAAATTCCTCTAATTGCAGCCTGCCATCTTAATATTATGAAAGCCGTTGAAAAATATTAATTTACCCACTACTGATCTAATGGCTTGAGCCACCCCCCAGCTGGCTATTGTAACTCAGGTGTCAGATTTGCGGATGAAAATAAGTTATTAATTATATTTGTACCGTAATAGCACCTAAAGCTCAACTGAGAACACTCTCACATCCTGCCAAGCGCTGCAGTACTCCACAGCCAAACAACCTATCTGCCCTAAGAGCTTAAAAGTTCAAATAGACAATTCAGAGAAAGCAAAATTGCTTTTTCTGAGTTCCACCCCCCTAGCATTAATGCAGTCGTAGACTTCACATGAAAAATTAAACCCAAATCTCCGTAATCTTAGGGTTAAATGAGAGATCATTCTTTCTTTTTGTTACATATGAAGGGAATGCAATGTACGCTTTTGACTGGAAGAGGTGGTAAGACAAGAAAAAATAGATCTTCACTCCAAAGTTCAGCCTTGGGGATAAACTGCATATTTCAACGTAAGTGACAGTGATTAATGCTAAGGATTTCTTTACATATAGGAAAAAAGACTCCTGGGGTAAATCGCTAGATCAATGCCATTCAGAAGTTTTAAACAACACACACTACCATCTAGTGGTAGAAATAAAAGCATGAAGGATCTCAAAAAGTCTACTTACATTACATACATGTGCAACAAAAATCCTAATTTCTCAAGTGTAAAGTAGCTAAACAGAATGAAAATAATTTTTAAAAAATATATTCGAACTATACAGAACTTGATTATAACTAAAAGGAAAATGTTTAGAGAAAGACTGAACATGTGGCCCTATGGGCAATTTTACTTCTCAAACATTCATTTAAACCACTGGCTTATTTAATATTCCTCAGAAGATATTTTCATTGCACTCATTTAATGGCTACACATAGACAGATACAGTTAGCTATTTAAACACATGGCATTGGTATCAGTGACAATACTTCCAGAAACTGATTTTTTTCCTGCATAGAAGCCCATTCAGAAGACAGTACTGCAATCATTCCTTGGCTGTGGTCTTTAAAAAAATATCAAAAATATGCATATAATAACACTGAAGATTAATTTTGGCTATCAATAATAGTTGCTTTTCATTAAAATAAATTCTCTTTCACTACTCCCACTTCCTTCAAGTACAAAAGCCTGTGTCCTCAGCTGCTTCCTTACATTGACATTGAAGTATTTGTACTATCAGTTATTTGCAGATGTATGTGACAGAGAAATCTGGATTTCTTAAACCTTAACCAAATAACCACCTTGATTTACAATAACAAATGTCCAACACATTCAACAGGCTTCAAAGCTCAAAGCAACCCAACCATCTAGTTGAGTCTAAAAGATGGTCAGAAGTATTTGTTCCATACTCATACTTTGCCCACAGTCAAGCATGGCACATCACTGTATGATAAAACATTTTAGGTATTAGCTTATTTTCCTCTGTTAGATTGTATGAACTTCATAAAAGCCTGCCTGGTCCAACAACACTGATGTGGAGATCCACTTTATTAACAAGGTTTGAGAAAGGGATTCTCAAACTCCCATGTAAAAGGGTGTACCTGAAGTGTGCCAGTCATGTTTCAGTCCATTTGCTCCAAATCCAGTTCTTTTGTTGGAGGGGAAATGCCCATCCCTGATTCCTTCCCAGAGACAGGTGGTTTTTTTTTTTCACACAGTGGTGGCTCCTTCACAAATCCTATTCTGTAAAGGCTTCCATTTACCTCTTTCAAGGCTTATTGTCTGTCAAGCAGCCCTTCTGGGTTAATTTATTACAGATAGGCTTATTTCCCTTAAAAGAGCCTCCCATAGACAGAGAGACGTCTGACCTTTTTTAAGGCAAGCTGGTCATCTTCAAGAGAATATATAAACTACACAAAATCTCACTACTTCTATTTTAAACTTAGTTTGAACAAAGCAAATGCTCCCAAAAGAAAACAGATATAAAGAAAATCCCCAGTCTTATTTAACAGTCTGTTCTGATGTTGAAGGCTCTTAAGGTGTGTTTTCTCTCTAGCTTAAATTTGCTTGGTTTTCACTTGTAGCCATTTGTTCTAGTTATGTTTTTCTCCACTGTAATAAGAAGTCTCCCACTACTTCGTGTTTTATCTTGGAGTCCCTCCTTGCTATTCTTTTTGTTCAGCTAAGCAGATCCAGTTCTGCAAATCTCTCAAGAGTATTTTCCTCTTAGAGCTGCTGAGAGTGGTTTCGCGCCTGGTCCATACTTCTCCCCATCATGTTCCCTTTCTTTCCCTTAACTTAATCCAGACATCCCAAGGGGTTCCTTTTTCTGAGTATCATCACCGTTGCCCTCTGAGTGGCAGGATGCCTTCAGAGCTGCTTGCCAAGCTCCTGCCATACCTCTGCGGCATTGTGCCGCCACCCTGCCTCTCCTCCTGGATGCCTACAATCTTCCCAGCTGCTTGTGAAGCACGGCCTCTGTCCTCCAATATCTGCGGCAGCCACAGTAACCAGGTGACCTGAGCACAGGTACTCCCGACTATGTCCTTCACCAAGCCCTACCAAGGCAAACTCACATCTTAAAACACCGTTACCACAGGTTTGATTTTTTTATTGGCCAAGAACAATTCATGTAGACCACTTGTCTATTATACATTTTTTTGGTTTTTGTAGCCAGCAGCATTCAAGGAATTGCTATGGCCTGTATCATATCAACCATCTACACTAGCTGTTTGCAACTGTATTTGTGGGGGACTACGGTGGGCCTGTGGATTCTCTGACGGAGGGTATGGGAACAGGGATTGACCTTGGAGATAAGAAGGGAGTAAAAGAGTAGCCGGAGATAGTAAGGTGTACCCGTGAGAAATAAGGGAGTAAAAGAGTAATATTGACAATAGCAAAATTAGCCAATTATATGTTACTATTGCAGCCTGTAACCAATAGCAAAAAGATACATGAGCTTGTAAAGACTATATAAAAAGGCATTTGTGGCAATAAATGGAGACTGCTGTTTGTACGTAAGAACTTTGTCTATGTCATTTGTCCGTCTCAACCGTGAAATGTGTTGACTGAAAATATCTCATGACTCTGGCTCTCTTAGCAAAACCTCCTGAACAGCATAACCTAGAGGGTTATTTCTGATAGGAGTTTGGTCCTCTGCATTTACCAGTATAACACACCATCCTTTTTTCCTTTTCCTTCTTTAACTTGTACGGATTGATCCTCTTTGTCTCAAACCACAGTAGTGAGAATGAGAAAGTAGAGTAATAGCCTCTCTGTCCCATATTGTGTAGATGGGTCTTTTGTAGAAGGATATGGCATCTGCAGGAGCAGTAGGATTAGCTGGAGTGTTTTGCAGAAGAACTGCTAGTATTTGGAAGAGTAGGAATTGTCCCAGGGCAGAGAAGAAACATACTAATAATATGCTGTTAAATAAAGTAACTACAGTGAAACTAAGGTTTCTTTACCCTGGTATTGGTAGGAAGCTAAAAAAAAACAAACAAACAAACAAAAAAAAGGTATTGAGGTGCAGAAATGAAGGCTTGTTAAGGAGTCTTTAAAGCAGTAGGTAATGTGCAAAGCTCAAGTAACTGATTCAGATCAGTTGCTTTGTTAAATGTCTATCAGCACAATCTCTTCTCCTTTATACGTAACTCCCCCTGCTCGCACAGTTCCTTATGCTCCTTCCCTGCGGCCGTCCTCAGTCAGGTGGGAAGTTGCTCTGGAATGCGTCTTCCTATATTTGCATTGTACCTGGCAGGGTTGGGCTCCCAAGGTCACTGCCACCTTTGGATGCCGCCCCAGATCTCACAACGATATGCTTTTCATTATAGTAATGCAGCAGGTTACCATGTACCTCTTACTGATTTTTAAACTATGCTCTGGTAGGTCAGCTCCTAAATTAGGTAGAAAAGAGTAATACATAGTAGAGGTAAAAGAGCCATTTATTTCAGGAGCAATTGGTAATAATCCTGGTTACTGATTTACTGTAGAGCTCATTTACAAGTGGTGTAGAACAAATGGATTTTGTTGGTAAGCACTTTTGAAAAGGAACAACAAATATAATAGAATTTCAACAAAAACTGTGTCAAAGCTGTTTATTAACAGAATTAAAGAACAAGGTTGGATTCTTAATCCCAGGAAAAGAAAAATAGAAACAGACGAAAAAAAGAAAAAGGAAAATAAGAAGGAAAAGGAAAAGAAGAAGAAGAAGAAGAAGGAAAAGAAAAAGAAAAAGGAAAAGAAGAAGGAAAAGGAAAAGAAGAAGAAGAAGAAGAAGGAAAAGAAAAAGAAAAAGGAAAAGAAGAAGGAAAAGGAAAAGAAGAAGAAGAAGAAGAAGGAAAAGAAAAAGAAAAAGAAGAAAAAGAAAAAGAAAAAGAGAAAAAAAAAGAAGAAAAAAAGAGAGAGACTGTGGCATAACCTACATGCAAATAAAATGAACATTAGTGAAAAATGGACCTGGGTCCACACTGAACAAACTGCGTAATTCTATCCCAAGGCAGATGGTGCTTTCTTTCTTCTACAGTTTCCCACCCTTTATCATCGCTTCTCGAGCATTATGCACCAAAACCAGCTTCATTAAACGCCCCTCAAAAAAAAAAAAAAAAAAAAAGATGAAAGAAAATTAAAAAAAGAGTCAGCTGCTTAGATGTTGTGGGAATTCTACATTTGAATTAAGCAAAAGGAGAGTAGGGCTGAAGAGACCTCTGGAGATCACCTATTCCAGCCTCTCACTACAAGGCTGCAAAAACATACATTTCTTTACTGATTATATGAAAAGCTATTTTCAAGACTATGACAGAGTACAGAAACATTTCAGAAAATATTTCTGAAGTGACAGCTATATATATTAATTTGTAGAGAACTACATATAGATGTGATCTGTATGTCTAATGAACTGAGTATTTTAACAGTAAGTGTAACAGGCAATCTGCAAATACTGCAACACTGGTAATAAAAGGCAAATGATCACTACACCTCTTGACTGCAGATGTAACTTATATCAGATAATTATTAACTCAAAAAAATTATGAGTATTATGTAATATTCTAAGTTTTATTCCCCAAATCTATATAATTTTAAAAGTTTTCTGAGTTTTGCAAGAGGAACTGCATTAAAAGCCAGGTTTATGTGGAAAGGGTACAGAGTATGACTCTGTTTTACATGGGGGAAAAACATTTTTAAGAGCTATGAAAGGTGAACTGAAATTTGAAACACGAGAGTATGAAAAGATCAAATGAACTGTGATTAGAGATTATATTTTAAGAAATTATTTCAAGATGCTACAGGCCAAATAAAATAGGCAATTGATTTATAATAAATGACAGATTAATGTGATAGGAATGAAAATAATAGAGGAGTTCAACAAAATCTAGACACTCTGGTAAAGGCACAGAAAGTCTCTTGAAACTCAGACAAAGCTTTGAGTTATTTCCAGGTTCCACAGCAAAATGCTGTGATGGATCTACTTAGGAGTTCATACGTAATTTTGTAAACCAGGTCAATGTGAAAAAAGCAGCTTTTGTAACACAGATAACATAGGAACAACATATGTATTTTATCCATTTAGTTTTGTGTATAAATATGTCCTGGGCACTTTGCAAATGAGATAAGGGCATTCTTTCTTCTCCAAAGAGCTTATATTTTAATAACTAGTTCTCAGATGCCCTGAGTGGATGAAGTCCAACTGCAGTTGGAGCAGTTAATCACTTTTGAAAACTCACACCCCAAATGCAGTGCCACACTCCATGTCAGAAAATAGAGGGAGGAATGATGAGGATGACAATAATGAAATCACAGTTACTTAATAAGACCCAGATCCTTGCAAAGACTCTTAGCTTTAAACATATCAGTAATCCTATTGAATCATGTGCAAATCAAGGTGGTCCTTTAAATAGTGCTGTGTGCACACCCTTCCCCAAGCAATGGTGCATGAGGTTGGGGGCAGGAATGGTTGAAAGGTGTTTGAAAGTGATGAGGAGGGAGTTCAGTGAAGTAAATTTGACTGGGATTAATTACCCAAGCAGAATCAAAAGCCTGGGCAGAGGCCTGGAGTATTCCAAGATGAGAACAGGTCCAGAGTTCAAGCCAGACATACTGTTAACAGCAAAGTGAGTGCTGAGCTGGCCTTATTTAGCTAGCAAACAAGATAATACGAGGCTCCAGGACAGTCACCAGACTTTCTAGGACCTTGATGCTTCTGGGACATGTTCAAAGTTAATTCCAAACCACTTTCTATTGAATTAGATATGATACTTGACAATAAAAAGCTACATATAAGGTCTGTTTATTATCTTGCCTGTGGCACAGGAAGGACGTTATTGCTTCATTAAGATAGTACTGCTTAACAAAAAGTAAAAGAAAGGAAAGTCAAAAACTCTTTTGGAGAATTAACATATTTTAAGAACTTAAAAAATAGTAAGCAGTACAGACTTCTTTTTTTGGACAGCTTTGTTATCAATATTCTTTTATTTTTTGACACACTGCAGAATGATTCATTCAGAATTTAAGAACATGCTGATTTGACACCTGCAGCTTTGTAGGAAGCTGGGAATTAGGCAAACTGAGTAACAAAGAGAAGGAAGACAGGGACAAAGTATCTGGCAAGAAGGTGCACTTACTGTTCCTCTCTGCTTTTTCAGCCTTGGTTAGAGGTAGCTTGACTTTCTGTGCTTCCTAGCCCAGTACCCAGGCTGTTTCACTTCTTGCATGTCTACCTACCTTCCTCCTTCCCAAGCAGACTGCCTCTAAGCAGCTGGGAAGGGAGCCGATTGCCCCTAATCAGCTTAGGGCTGGGAAGCTCAGAACACTAAATACAGATGGCATCACCCCCCCAACACACACCATGCTGCTGCAGTTTTCAGCAAGGCTCCATCTTAATTTTGTCTGGGTGGACCGAACACCCTTTCAGTCACAAAGCAGTAGAAAGATACACTGGCTTCTTGACAGAAGTTTAAGAAACCAGATACAAACCTAGCAAAATATATGTATTTTGAAATTAGTAAAAATTATAGTCCTAACAATACCATTTTTTCACTTACAGCTTTTCCATAGTTGAAATAACATTTTTGAAGTAGGAGAATACAGAACTGGATTACATACAAATGTTAATACAATTTGGGGTTGCTTTTTTTCCATCACAAAGGGCTAAGCAGTCATATTCTTCTATGTCATAATGTTTTATACCACAAGTAATTTGTGGAAATTCCAGTTAAACCACCAGCTGCAATAAAAATAACGCAGACTGGGGGAAAAAGTAATTGGGCTTTGACCTACATTTTGCTGACTGGCCATTTTCAAATTTCAGTGTGTAAAGGAATCACCTGGGACAGGATTAATCTCATATGAGTTTAGATGTGTCCAACAGAGACATCTCCCCCTGAGCCAGTCACCCTCAGGTCCTTATACAGTCAGTGTAGAGAAAAAAGCACTTTTCTGTCAATGACCATCTGGTCTGCTTTAGACACCTACCTTGGGATGAGAGGAATCATTCCACTGACTCTGCCTACCAGATCTCTGTCAACTCCAGGGTGTGCAGTCATGCAGTTTGTTCCTGTCTATATTTACTCTGATAAATTCCTCCCTCTGTCCCATAGTGGGGAACCCAATTAAATGCCACCCAATTTCTGGAGACTCTGCTCACCCCTATTTCTCATTGAGTTCAGTGCAAAACAGCAGCTACTCAGCATCTGGCAGAAACAGTAGAATTCAAATTGCGTGCAGGCAGCTTTTGGCCTGGGGATGCATAGCTTCACTTCAGAAATGTGGCAAATCCCGGGACGAGCAGATGCACACACTTGATTGAACACCACAACTTCAGCCAAAGCAGGCACCAGGGAACAGGCAGAGCAGGCTTCTGTGGGAGGCAACAGCCTGCACAGGGAGGAAAAAAAAAAGCCTTGCTGACTCCGTTATCCCAGTTCACTTAGGGCAAACCATTAAATATTTGGCATTTGCGTATTTGGCACTGCACAGGGCTGTGAACTGGAGTCTCAGGGGCATGAACAAACGCCCTGGTCTGCTAGCTTTGCGATGGTACTCCCCTGTCCCAGGAGTTAGGCAGGCTGGTGAGGAGAGCTCTCTCCAAGACCCTTGTAATGCAAGAAGCATTTTTTGCTTACCTCAGGCTGCAGAAACTACAGTCTTGCTCTGCAACTCACTGTACAGTCAGGAGGAAAAGAAATTACAATAATCCAAGCAAGTACAGCTTAATTGATAACCCCCAGGGATATAGCTTGTTCACTAACAGACTATAAAGGGATCTTCATGTTGTCCACTAATGTCTAACATCTGTGATATTTAATTACCTGCACTCATCTTTTAAGTGAAGAAGTTGTGCAGTAATCCTTCCTGCAGCTGAACTGAGAAAATAATATTTATTAGCTGAGGGCCTATTTTAGAAACAGATGGGGTGTAAAGAGCTTGAAGGTAGTGTACAGGAGGAGTGTGAAGCGGGAGAGATTAATCGTTGAGTAATTGAGATGGAGGGGAAGAGTGTTGAAAGCAGAAAGCACAGAACAACAGATATCCAATATTCTGGGATTTCACTGGGACAGATTGAATTTTAATGGCATATTTCCAAAACCGCCTTTGTGAAACCATGATGCTGAAAAGTGACAAGGAGTGATGTTGGGCTGACGGGCTGGCTCTTCTCTGAGCCTTGCCCACCCCGTCCCTCTTTATGCTGTACCCCAGCTCTCCAACATCCTCCTTTGTCTCCTGCTTGCATGAGGACCTCATGGCACAAACCAGCAGGGTGGCTTGCTACAGCAGCAACATTAACCCAGTGGTTGCGCATGTCATTGCCAGGTCTTGCCTCCAGCAGAATTAGAAAACGTCTGTTCCTATACTGGAGGAAAGACTCCGCAAGATCTGTTGCAAACTATTCAATCATTTCTCCATAAAGGTAGCAACTGTATAAAACACTGTACCTTATACTTTTCTCTGTCCTACAAAGGTAATTAACAACTTGGCTATGTCAGCTGTTAGTCCTTTTCAGTTCTGCCTTTGTCAGACTTCCGTGAGTATTTAAAGAGCCTATCTGTCGTTACGCTTAAATGTTGCCCAATGTTAATAATCAGTCAGTGCTTATGACTGAAAAGATTTATTTTTTCATCTCCTTGAAATTCTCACCTTGTTTTGAACTAAGAGCTACAGAGCAAGGAATAGGCAGATAACGAAAAATAAGATACTGGTGTTAAAGCTGCTCTGCCATTAATAAGTATAGATGAGATACCATCACCTCTAATGTAGTTGCATCAGATCAGCTGCATGCAAGTCCCACATCAAACTCATAACCTGATCAAAACCTGAAACTAATACTAAAAGAGGTATTTATAGAAGTGGTGCAGATCCAAGGGCCAGCTGAAAAGAAGAAAGACTCCAGAGCAGACAGCTCCAGTGAGCCAGAGGAAGCTGTGCCACATGGGGCTGCAGAGGGAACCCCAATGTTTGGGCCCATCAGACACCAAAGCTGAGCAAAGCTGAACTCAGGGAGACTGGGAGCGGGAGAGACCTGCTCAGGCAGTGCAGCCAAACACATTATTCATGCAAACATAGCCAGCTGACTTCAGTAGTTGTGTCTATAACCTGCAACCATTTCTCCTGCAAAATTCCCACCGCTTTTATGCCACGGATGTTGCTTCACTGTTCATTCCCACTGTGAAAACCTGAGGTGAGACTTCTTACCTCCAGCCAGTGTCCTATTGACTTTTGGACATGAGACAACATGGCAGTGTTTGTGGATGTGGTGTCTGTCTCATATCTGAAAGTTTTGGAAGATGGGATTTGTATTGCAGCTGGGCGATGTGGCCAGCCTTCAGGCCAGAGGTTACTATGAGTAAATCAATATCATCTGTATAAGCATAGCGGTAACTGGCATGTGTCATTTTACTGATATCAGAATCTGTAACACAGAAATGAAACAATTGTTTTATGATGGGTCCAGCTGCAAGGCCTTCATTGCCAGATGCTGAGCATCCATTCCTTAGTCTTCAAGAAACTTCCTTTCTGACTGTGATTGACCCAGTTCTTTTGTCTCACTGTCAATGCACCTCTGGGCAAATATAACATTCTACGAAAAATAGCTGCAGGACTGCTTATTTATTTTTCTGTTTGTTATTTTTATCAGAGCAGTTATTTGACCTGACATAATTATTTGTCTATAATATTGTCCATGTCATGTTGGCTGTATCTTCTCCCTTACCACCCATTCCAAAGCCCTGTCTTCAGCCTGTCCCAACTCTTTCCACTCTCAAGTATAAAAAAGTGGTCTTATATACACACACAGAAAAGTGTTTAGCACCATGTTTTTTAAATATAATACCTCACGCCTGTCAGCTAACTTTCCCATCCACTGTTCTCTATGCATCTAGAAAACTAGGACAATTGTCTGTTCAAAGAACATAAGTAATGCTTTCACATAAATCACTTCTGAGAAGAGTGGGACTAGAGTAGGCTGCATCTCCTAGAAAATGACTTCTGCCTGCAAGTGAAACTGCTGAAGCTTACCCTCACACCAGAACCTGCTGATTTCATATGTGTGTGTGTAAATTGCCTCCATAAAGCCAGAGAAATTACCAAAAGTGCAAAAACATGCCTTTTATCTGGAAGAGAAGGCATCCTGCAGACTGAATCTGCAGCTGCCTTACCTCAGTCAAAAGTTACCGCTTCTTTCACAGCAGCTGTCTGCTCTGCATAGAACATGGTATTTTTCATTACATGTAAATGCAAACTATTGCAGAGGTGCATAGTGCTTGACATGGTCACATATGAAGGAAAGCTACTTAAAAATATGCAGATCTAGTTTCTTTACAAAGTATTTTGATGTTCCCTCTTACAATTTTGCAAGTTGATAAGCATTAATTTTCTTTCCTAACAATGTTCGGTGCAGCCCAAAGACTGCTTGGTAATGTGTTTCAGATACTACGTTGCTGCTGAGATGAGGTGTTGGTTCACCTGTATTTTAAGAAATTGTGTAAGACTGTCGAGGCTCTGCTGGATCAGCGTGTCACCAGCCGTGGACGTATTAGCAGTTCCCTTCATAATCCTGCATTTGGAAAATAGCGTACCCCTCCTTGTTCTCGCAGCCAGCATCAGGGCAGCTAGGGGGCTGCAAGAAACACTGCGCCTGAGAAGCGAAGTGGAACAGCAAGGGCAGAAATGGGGCTCAGGGGCCTTTGGGGCGGGAGGCAAGGCTCGGGCAGGGCAGGCAGCAGGTGCTTGGCAGGTATGTCCAGACAGCCCCGGTGGTGCCGCTGGAGGGGACAGGTGGCGGCAAACTTTTGGCCGTTCTGCAAAGGCTCAAGTCCCGTCGAACACCTGCAAGCAGGCGGCGGACAGGAAGGGGCAGGCCTGGCAGCACCTGGTGCCAGCACGGGCACGCTCTTCCCCACCTCCTCCCGTGCCGGCTTCAGCCAAAATCAGCGGGGAAGAGATTTACCGGAGCGGAGAGTTCTGGGACGGGGCGGGGGACGGCGAGGGACCCAGGGGAGGAGGAGCAGCGCAGGCACCTGTGGCTGCCGTCCCGTCGCCACTCTTTCCTCTGCAGACACCCACGGGCGGCCCCGGAGGCGGCCGTGCGCAGGCGCCGCCGTTCCTCCCGTCGGTGCCCGGCGCTTATCCCCCGCGGCGGCGGCGGCTCCGCTGACCTCCGCTTGTCCCGGCGGCTGGACGCGCCCGCCCCGCTGCGCTCTTGGGTGGCGGCCCCGGGGGAGACCGGCATGGCGGAGAACCCGGGGCGGCCCGGCACACCGCCGCCGGAGGGGAGCGACGTCCCACTGGAAGGAGGCGATGAGGATACGGCGGCGGCGGTGGAGCCGCAGCCCAGGGTGTCCCCCGAGGGAGCGGCGGAGCCCCCGAATGGGTCCCCCGCCGGCGAGGTGCCGCAGCTGAGCGGGGAGGCAGAGGCTGGGCAGGAGCCGGCAGCGGCGGCAGTATCCCCCGGGGGCAGCTGTGGGACAGGGAGCGGGTCCACCGGGAGGGAGGCGGAGACCCCGAGCGGGCCGAGCGCAGGGCAGCAGGCTCCGGCGGGGGCTGCGCAGGGAAGCGTCGACGGGGGTGGACCGGAGGACGAGGGTCTGCCAGGAAGGGAGCCGGTGGCGGCGGCCACGGGGGTAGACGCGCCCGAGGGCTCCGCGCCGGCGAGGGCAGACCCCGAGGACGCGGCGATGGCCCCGGCGGGGACGGACCCGGAGGAGGCGGCCCCGGCGGGAACGGACCCCAAGGAGGCAGCGCCGGCGGGAACGGACCCGGAGGAGGCAGCGCCGGCGGGAGCGGACCCCGAGGACGCGGCCACGGCCCCGACGGGGACAGAGCCCGAAAAGGCGGAAGGGGCTCCGGCTGGGCCAGACCCCGAGGAGGCGGTGAGGGAGGGAGCCCCGACGAAGACAGACCTCGAGGAGGCGGTGGTGACAACCCCAGCAGGGACAGGCTCCGAAGAGCCGGCGGGGACAGTCCCCGAGGAGTCTGCGGCGACAGCCCCGGTGGGGACAGACCCCGAACAGGCGGCGGAGACAGACCCCGAAGAGGAGGCGAGGGAGGAAGCCCCATCCACGACAGACCTCGAGGAGGCAGAGGCGACAGCTGCGGCGGGGGCAGACCCCGAAGAATTGCTAAGGCAGGCAGACCCAGAGCGGAGAGACCCCGAGGAGGCTGCGGCGGCAGCTCCGGCGGTGACAGACCCTGAGGATGCGGTGCGGGAGCCAGCCCAAGCGGGGACGGTCCCCGAAGAGGTGGTGCGGCAGGCAGCTCCGGAGTCAACAGTCCCCGAAGATGCGGTGTGCGAGGCAGCCGCAGTGGGGACAGTCCCCGAGGAGGCGTCAGCCCCGGCGGGAAGCGAGGTGGCTCCCGAGGGCCCGGGGGAAGCGGAGCTGTCGTTGCCGGCCGGAGGGGAGGCCGATGGCGGTCGCCGGTCACCGAACGGCCCCGGCAGCGAGGACGGAGCGGAAGCGGCGGGGACGGAGCAGGGAGCCGCTGAGCCGGCGGTGGCAGAAGTGGGGAGCGTGGCCCCGGGGACAGGGGAAGGGGGCGCGGCGGGGCAGCGCAGCGGGCCACCGGGCAACGAGGGCGGTGAGTGGGACGCGGCAGGTCGGAGCCTGAACGGCGTACGGGGCCGAGCGGAGGACGAGGAGGAAGAGACGGGTTCGCCGACCGCCTTGGAGGAGGAAGATGATGAGGAGAAGCAGGAGCATGACATCTCCCTCTTCGTCAAGGTAGGGTGTGGGGGGCTGCTGGGGAAACCTGGGTCGGCGACCTTCACATCCTCCAGAATCCCCAGGCAGCTGCTGTGATGAATAGCATTTAAATCTGGCAGGCAAAAGTCTAGCCTGCCTAAGGTGATTTGGTTATTAATGCCCAGAATAAACTTGCCTCTGACTCCTCATTCTGCGGACAGCAGGTGTGATAGGACGGGGCTTCCCATGAGGTGGTTGCAGGGCAGTGCTGCTCATCCCCTCTGCCCTGGGAGCTGGTGGTGCTGCTCAGCCCAGAACCTGAAGAAGCACAGACTTGACCAGCAAGGTGTTCTTCCCAGCAGTTTCCCGTGGTGGAATCTGTGCTGTTACTTGAGGTTTCTCTGGGTTTAAATGGAAAGTGTATGCAGGGATCTCGGATTCGGTGGGCTCAGGGGTCCTGCTTGTGCTCTCCTCACTGTGAGGCTAGGACGCAGGGCAGGGGTGGGAATATAACCAGCAGCATCTGTTTGGAATCGCTAGCTGTGACTTGTGACACAGGGAGTTCTCAAGGATTTTAAGATCTTCAGGATACAGTAAGAAGGATACACAACACATCATGAGGGTAGAGGTGGAAGGAACTGGAAAATATAATTTAAAATGCAATACTGGCATTTTCCAACATGAGCTATGGTCAACATTTAGACAATTGCCACAAAGTTTGGCAAGGCTGGATTCAGAGAGTCAGTAAACTGCCCAACAGTATAGCATCCCTTGTAGTCGTCCCGTTTGTGTGTGTTTGGGCAGGGAAGATTTAGGTTAGATGGAAAATGACGAAAAAGAGAAAAATCGTAGTGGTCTCAAAACTAGTTTCTGGTATTTTATATATAAAGTTTTAGGGCTTCTTTCTAGCCTGTGCCTGAACTCCCTTCAAAATCAGCGGGACTTGGTGTAGAAATAGCATTCATTCACAGAGACGAAATATCACATGTGAAATTTCTGTGCATCAAAACCGTCCTAAGGTGTTTTTCTTCCCTCTGACCTCTCTGGACTAAATAAAGTGTGGAGTAGGGTGGAGTAGTTGGAATTAACTGTAAAAGGTCATTGCCAGCCCTCTGGGTGAGGGAGGTTAGAGCTGAAGCAATGTTCATGCCTTGATTTGTGCCACCTCAGTTGCACACTGCTTTTTTCAAGGTTGAGTCTCCCTTGAGGTATGTGAAAGTTATGTGACAAAGGCTGAGGAATGCTCTGAGGTTTACAAATGCTAATGTCAGATATGCTGGATGATGCCATAATGGAAAGATGAATGATAACACTGACTGATGTTGGTGAATGTTCCCAGCCGCTCCCCAGTTCAGGCACTTCCTTAGCACACAGGCTGGGATGGATTCTGTGGTCTAGAGGCAAATCTGTACGTTGGGTTGGTGTACAGTAGCTAGATGATAACACTGGAGCCAAAATCTGTAATTTTGTGTTAAACAAATGCTGTTGAGCCTGGCAGAGGTGACCTACAGACTTTCTGGCTCACACACAGATCAACAGCCCCCTTTGCAGGGACACTTTTGTAACTTCTTTATTCTTATTTTGCGGTCTTATTTCCGTCAGGGAATGCTGGAGAGTGGCAGAGAGCTGAAGTTGTAAAGTCTGCCTGTGCATTATTACATGCTTTATGTGTGCATGCTTTATGGAAGAACAACGTGGCCAAAATTAGAGACTAGACTATAAGAGCATCTGTTGTGACACTATAGTTCCCAAATATTGGGATTAAGCATAGGTTTTGAAAATATTTATGAATTAATAAAGACAGAAGAGGAACATTTTTATGATTGACTTGGCATTAGTAGCTTAAGAATGCCTTGAAAATAATACACCTGCTTTTCTAATGATTTTGGTAGAGAAGTATTACAAATCTTGAATATTTTATGTCACCTGTAGCTAGATTTTTTTATTTTTTATTTTTTAGTTAGAGATTGGCACAAGTTTCTCCGGTTTAATAGAAGAAAAAGTGCCTGCTGGAGTGCTTAGCATCTGCCCACTGACCAAGACGTGCCAGGGCCACAGTCCTGGGAAGCAAGAAGCACTTCTCTTTCTTGCTGGTGGGAGAGTTCATGCTGCTCTTGCTGTCACCTGGAGACATGCTTGCTGTGTTTCTACTTTTCTCTTGGTAGTGGGAAAAGGAGTATTAAAAAGGGGAGACTAGAAGTTCTCCGTGCTTGCTTAAAATAGGTTTTAAGAGCACATGCATAATGCTGTGCTGAAATAGCTGCTTATGTGTTTTGATGGGAAAAAGGAGAGTGGATTCCAACATGGGACAGCGTGAACTCTGGCATTTGGGGATTATTGAGTGCTTATATCTGACTGCAACATGTGGTTCACAGACACAATCCTCCTTCCTGAGCAAGTGCTAAATCTCAAGGGTTAAGGAAGTGAGAAAACGATCTGAACTGAATGCAAACTTTTGGTCCCAATCTGAAACTCTTCCCTTCTTATGCATGTTTCTAATGCACATAACCACCCCTCATACTCTCTATTGTATCACTATTATATGCCTATCTGCTAGCTCTTAGTGCTTTTGAGATGTTGACACCCACCTGTACTTTGCAAGTGCCACTGACCTCTTTCACCCTTCTGCTGTGTTTCTCGGTTGTCTGCATTTCTGCATTGTCTGTGCCTGCATGCACAGTGCTACAGATAGGAAGTCCATGCTTGATTTGATAGCACAATACAAATACAGAGAAATGTTAAAAGTAAGTCCCGTAACAGGAGAAAACTCACAAGAAAATAATAGAGGAGTAGTGATTGAATCATCCTCACAGTTTCCCTGCTGGGGAGCATTTTACTAGACTTGGCTAACATTAAAGTACTTGGTAGTCTTTCAGTAATAATGTTTTGAGAATAACAAACAGGATCATCATCATCAGAAAGAAACTCTTCAGATACAACTGTATGAGTAGTGTTTCTTGTTTTTACTATTGTTGATCAAGCTTATTCTTTTTAGAGTTGTTTTTCCTCCTCTTTTCTTCCTTATGCTTTGCATTGGTTCATTTGATTTTACATATAGGTATTCAAATATTGTGAATATCATCTGTAACCTCATGCCTCCCACAGTGAGGTGGGTGGCAAAGTTCCTGCTAGCTCCGCAAGCATGAGTACCAGCAATTGTGCTTTTAAGCTGATTTGGGTTGCTATGCAGTGCTATTAAGTTTGAACTCAGACACCCAATGTCAAGATCTCATACAATCTGAGATACTTTAGCACTTAGCAGGGTTAGCAGCATCTATGGGAGATAACATCCTTTAGCACCAGGAACTTGATGCTGGACAGGCTACAGCACAGTGTCTCCAAAGACAGCAGACATCTAAGCTTAGGCAACTGAACGGTGCCTTTAATGAAGTTGAGCTACGTAAGACTCCTTGGCTGTAAGCACAAGACCATATCAAAATTGCTTTGAGGGTTTCACTAGGTGCTTACTTGATTTCAGTTTTCCCATGAAACAATCTGTACCGTGTATTTCCTTTAGATAGTAATATTTGATGTTTCTGGTGTTTCAAAGTCAAATGTTTGCAAAGGTCATCCAGATATACTTTCTGATTGTTCTTTGGTAATTTAGCTGAGCGTATCTGACACCTTGGGTAGGACACCTTGAGGATGTTGAGGCTTGCTACCTGGTCTAAGGTCAATGGTATAGGTAGTGGGGTTGTTTGCTTGTTTGTTTTCCTGTGGCAACCCCCTTTTTTTTTGGTCAGAAAATGCCTGTAAATGTCAAATTTATTTTATGATTTGGATATAGCAGGACTCCCACCAAAATTAATCAGTTAATTTTAAGGAATTTAAACATTTATGTAAGACTTAGAAGTTTATTTCTAAGTTTTTAAAAAAAACCTTCCAAGGTTACCCACCAATTAATGTTAAATTTTCTTAAAGATAGGAAACTTAAACATCAGATTCACAATTGCAGTGTTCATCATTCCAAAGATTTTTAGGGATAGTGATTTATCTGTAAGTGCTGAACCCATTTAGTCAACCAAACAACCCAGTTTAAGCACAAGGCCTTCTCTGAGATTGCTTGTCTTCCAAAACAGTTATCACTAAGTTTCTGGGTGAAATGGTATCTAGCTGACCATGAGCCTAAGGTAATAGATTTTATCCAACAAAAAGTAATAGGCTTTATTCAGTTTTGTGACATTCTTGGTCTCCAAATCATAGTCAATTATTTTCATTCAGAGAGTTATTTCACTCCTACTAGGGACCAAGGTTGCTTTACTGATACATAATTTCCTTGCACCATTTCCAAGATGTGGTTGAGTGACTTGACATACTTGCACTATCAAAACTGCTGATAAACAATAAAGTTCAAGTCTTGCTGTGAGTAGAGCATGGGAATAACAGATGCTTGCATCTGTGCCTCCAAACACCACATATCCAACTGAAATAGTAATGTGTATTTAGAGCACAAAGACGAATCTCCTTTTCTGTGATGTGAAGGATCTGTGTTTTATATATAACTTGCATTTGAAGTATAAATGGACTGTTCTCAAACTGAGCTTCTGGGCTTTGAGCGCTGTATGTAAGAAGTCTATGGAGAGCAGGAGCTCAGATCCAGCAGAAACCTCGTAGCCTGTATGCCCATTCAGTGGACTCTGTCCTGTACCTGATGCTTGATATAAACATGTACAGTATAATCACTGAGTAGGCATTTGTGCTTAAGATCTTGATTTTTGCTCATCGGTGCAATCATTCAGTCTGTAAATCAGTTAGGTGTGTATGGCTTATAAGGAGAGTAACTGATGTCTTGTATCAAAATGAAAGTAGACAGGTGTTTGCTGTCCTTTTTTTAGTGTAGATTCACGCAGGAACCCAGTATTTAGGTGACCTCAGGAGGGTGATGTAAAGACTTGTATGTGTGGAGTTACACTAGCTTCGTATTTATGGATTAGAAGAGGTTTAGGGGGAAGTTTAGTTACTGGATGTTTATCTAAGCAAAGGGAGCTACCCAAATCCTGTCAGAGGTGAGTGCATTGGATTTGTACGATGCTACAGAAGGACAAATTGCTCTGGAATGCACAGTGAGAACATTCGATATGGTTTGTGCAACGGTAGGAAACAGCTTCTCTTTTCCTTCTTTCACCCCATCAGCACTGCTGCATTTCACTTTACACTGTATTTTCCATGAAGAACACATTTGCTCCTTTCTCTTCACTCTCTGTTTTTCTCCTTCCTGAGCTGCATTTTGTGTACCTTCTTCAAAAGTAGGAGCTTTTCTCAGATGCCCCATTGCTGCCTCTGTAATCCTGTCATTCTTTTACATGTTGTTTCTCTCCACCATTCTTTCTCATATTCTGTTTTACAGCTGGCTATGAGACCTGTTTGCTTTTATAAGCGAGTAGTTATGAAAATTACCCCAGAACAGGGAAAAAGTCATTTGGGAGAAAGCCTCTCCCTTGGAGCAGAGCACAAGCACTGCATAGGCTAGATCTGCTGAAACCAGAATCAAACTGAAGCTGGTTGGGACTGAGCTCTGTGGGGCTGCCCAGCAACACCAGCATAGCCTCACTTTTCTGGCTGCTGTTTAATTAGCTGTTTGTATGGTGATTTTGTTTTTTTTTGACTACATACAGCTGTATAAAAAGTAATGAATCAGCAGAGGTGTGTTTGTTCAAAGACATTTTGTGGTTCTGTTCCCTGTCTTGTACAAAGCAGGAAGCTGGCTCCCTTTCCATGGGTATTTGCCCTTTCTCACTACTTTTTTTTTTTTTTCCAGCTGGAATATGGCAATTTCAGGTTCCCTAATGCCGCTTAAGAGGAACTGGCATTACAAATTCCTTTCATACTTCTTCAGGTTATTGTGTGTGCCGGTTGCACCTGCAGCAGTTTTTCTGGGAGCTGAGTATGCTTCCAGCAGCCTTCAATAAAACTGTGCTTGGGAGACTTTGGTTTAAAAGGCAATTATATCAATCTTTTTTTTTTTTTCTCTAAGAGCTATGCAAATTATTTGAATGTGCAATCTTTTTCATTTTAACTTTTCATGCTTTCCTTTACGGCCATTCTGGTTGTCACCTTTTTAGAGCTTAGACTGCTAAAAAGGAACAAGGTTCCTTGGAGCTGCTGATTAAAGAATAGCTTTGCAAACTACATTAAAATTCATTTTGCCTCTCTGCTCTGGAGGGGTGCTTAATGGAGCAGTAGCGTGCTGTTTATACCAGTGTCAGTTCTGACAACTAAGAGGCCAAGTCCTGTTCCAGAAAGACACAAAAGAACAGATAGTCAAAAGTTATCAGAAATATGAAGTTGCCTTTTTTTTTTTTTTTTTGGTATGATTTAGTCATACTATTTGGAGTAATCTTTTTGTCTGTTCCTTGGAAGTCCTAAAACTGCGTGTACACATGATATCATGCAAGCCACAGGCATCTGTTTATTCTCAGTGTGATTGTAGATCTCTGCTGTTTGCAGGCGTGTTCTAGGCGAAAATAGTTCTAAAATAAACATCTTCAAAGCTGCATTCCTAGACCTTTTCCTATTTTTATTTACTCTCAGCGCACTGCTTCAACAAAGCACCTCACCATGTGTTTTACTTCAAGCATGAGCTTAAAGTCACGTGCTACTTAAGCCCTTTGCTAAACAGGGGACACTTTCCTGATTTGGTCCTAGGGCATGTCATGTATTTTTTGCTGGCTGAAATCAGCAGAAACTTACGATTAGATCACTCTGCTGCCCAAAATTCAACAGTATTGCCCCTGGTCCTTGACTTCTGTCCTCATTAAGAGGCTGATCTTACCTGTGATCATCACAGACTAGGGGTGAAGATGGAAGTTTTCCTTGTCTGCTTTCTGCCTTTGGTCCCTGGTTGTCTGAAGTGAACCTTCAGTTCATAAATCCTGTTGGAGTGCTGCAGCCTTCCTCAGAAACATTGATGATTGCTGCACAAGGTGATTGTAATGCAGCTGTGCCTGGGAATTTTCATGCTGTCCGTCTGTTTAATTTGAGGCTTGATTCGTGTTTGTACATAAATGAATAACAAACCAGTCTACAGGATTCATGGCATTCACAAATATAAAATATCAGAAAGTGGTGAATGCTTTTCTGGGTGAGGGGAGGAAAGTGATTTGGCCAATTACTTGAAAAATATAACTATGCTCAAATTGTTAGTGAACTCAGGTGAAATTTTGCAAATGGTCTTCATTAAACAAAAATTAAGATTTTTTTTGGGGAAAAAATTACCTGTCAGTGTTAGGTCTAGATTCCTCCATTCACAAGGAATTTAGGCACAGTTGCCAAAATGGAGAAGGCAGCAGTAGCTGCGTTGTTAGCCCTGTACTTAGGACACTGATGTGGGATGCAGGTGATTGAAGTTCTGATGTTACCTGGAGTGTAAGTGAAAGATTAGTGTGCATCTCTTGCTCAAGGCAGGGTCATAGACACAAGAGTTATCCCTGGTCTCTCTTTGACACCATCAACATTTATTAAGGACCCACAAAGCGGGGCAGCATCAGAAAGATCAAATGCAAGGAGCCAGGAAAATCTAATTCTTACGGTTAGGCTTATTTGCTGTTATTTCCTTTTGTAGCAATATGTAGATTTTAAATGGTATTCCATAGCCTCTGATTCCTACTAGTTTTGACATTGCTTGTGGAATAAGGTATGTGTTACCCACGTCCTTTGAGAAAGCAGAATGTGGCAGGCACTAGAAAATATGAAAGTATTGTGTCACTTTCCTGGCATGGGTGTTATAAATCATTCCCAGTCCACTTGAGAATCTGGATTTTGGTTTTATTAGCATCTCTAATAGTAAAAATAAACTAATTTATGTTGATTAAAAAAAAAAATCTAATTCTATGTCTTTGATATCTTTAGTAGTAAACCAACGTTTTCTTCTGTGTTTTCTTCCATTTCAAATCATTTCTCTCCAGCGCTTCGCTGCCTTGTTGGCAGGAAGGGGATTAGGCAGCCTTGTGATCACTTCACTTCCATAAACAATTCTGCTTTTTTGGGCTGTTCACCTTGACAGGTTCCAGCCAGGGTTAGACATCACAAGGACTCTCTGTTTCAGCCTTTCTTACAGTCTTGTGCTCTTCATTGTATGAATCCATGCATAGTCATATTTATGGCTATTTTTTAGAAGTCAAATTATTGTAAAGCAGAAGTGATAACGGAAATTATTAATATGACTGCAGTTTTTTACGATGCTTATCTTGGGTGAAGTCACTTTGAATTGGCAGCTGTATACTTTTTATTATAGCAAGAGACAGACCCTTCCTCTTCAGATATAGCAAAGGGAGTAAGGTAGTGAAAGGAAGTATTATACATGTTTTATGGAAGGGGAAATGAAGCATGGAGACTTAACTCCTGTGCCCTTGCTGACTCTATTCTTTGTGTCTCCCTTAAAGAGGTCCTACTGCTTCTTTTAAAAAGTAAGATATTTCATGTTCCCCTGACTCTGCCCAAGGAGTGTAAGTAAATGCCATGTGAAGGTTACACGATTATTTTCTTGCTCAGATAGTAAAATGTCACGCTGCGATAAACACTTGCATGCATTTCCATTTCCAATGTCTGATTATTTACTGATAAAAGCCTGAACAAGTCGAGTGACTCCATTCCAGTTGCTTTCAGTAACACCCGCCTTGTCAGCGCTAAAGGAAGGTGTTTAATTCCTTCATTAAAAATATTTAGCTTCTCAAAAGCAAACAGCAGCGGCTTGTACAGCCTGCCACCGACGCCGCTGGCAGTCAGAAGCTTTATCCAGTGGGGGGGTCCCCTTCCCTGGCTGTGGGATGTGCCATGCACAGGGAGATGGATGGTTGGATGTTGTGAAGCCTCACAGACAGGTAAAGGTGCAAAGGGGATATTTCTCGTCTCCCTTTTCTTTTTTTCCTGCACATGCATAAATTTCAGCATATATTTGAATATTCAAAATAGACTAGGAATATAATTGTTACAAAGTAAATTAAAGCAGGGCTAGAGTCGCAAGTGCACGCTCTTTCCCAGGTTATTCAGATGGCATAGTTACAAAGGAGTTAAACATTTACTCAGATTTCAGAAAAATTCTCCTTTGTGTCTTGGAGAATCATTGGCATTTGCCTGGTAGCCATTTCTGAAATTGCTTTTAAAAGCTGTTACAAAACCTGAGTGTTTTTTAAAAAAATTAATTTGTTTCCTTGATGGTGGCGGATGAAACTCAAAACAGGATCCAAATATACCCTAAAGACTTAAAAAATTTGGGGTGTGTGCTGCCTACAGAAGTGAACATGCTATCGACCCCCTTGGCAAAACCATCACCCTCTTTTTGCCCGGAGCAACGCAGGGGCCGGGAGCTCCATGGGGGCTGAGACCTTAGGGACGGTCCTTGTTTTGAGGAATATATTGTTTCATGGCTGGAAATACTGGGGCTGATTGGTTTACAGTATGATTAACGCATTATATCTTATTTAAAAGCTGTATTTTAGATAGCAATACTATGTTTCTCGGGGTTTCCTGAAGCTTGTGAATGGAAGCGAGGTGGTGGGAAGAACAGGATGAATTGCTTAAGAGTTTGAATTTACGTCAGGAAAGGAAGAGAGTCCAGCCCCTTCTCTGTCGAGCTAATGAGTTTTTGCTGGTATTTGTGCCCAGTTTTTAACTGCTCTTTCAGGACACGTTATGGCCAGTTCCCACTGGAGCTGACAGGTTTTTTTATGTGATATTTTACGTGGTCGTTTGAATTATTTTCTACTTAGGCCAAAATATCACATTTGTTACAGGGGAAAAAACACCACACAGCAAATATTTTCATCTTTCACAGTTGCCTCTTGATTGAAATGCCCAAATTTGCAAATTATTTTCTCAGTCACTTCACCAAGCCTTCAATGACCTACTCCCTGAAGCTGGATAAAATAGCTTGTTTATTTAGGTATTTGTTTATTTACTTATTTGTTTACAACACCAATCACAGACATTTTATATATGTATAGTTTTTGCATTTAGATTGAAACAGCATGGCTGTGTGTCACAGGTTAAGTATCATATGGTGAAGTGTAAAACAGGATGTGTCATTGAAATACCAGTTAATCTGTTTTTCCCAGACCTATAATGTGTTCAAGAATATAATGCTCTTTTGTTGAAGTAATTCCCTGTAGGAATTTAAAAAGGATATAAGATTTTTGTCTCCATGTAGAATGTTCAGCTGGCATCTTGCCATGTTATTAAATACGGATTAGAAATAGCATTGAGGTATTTAAACATAATTCTTGTAACAGGATAAATAGCTAATAGCATTTGGTTTGCTGCTTGTGTGCTTGTGACCTGGTAATGTTCCCATTAGCACAAACACAGACGGCATGAACTGTGTAGGCAGAATTTACAACAGAAGGAAATTCGTTTTTTGAATTAGTTGGTATAAGATTAAGCCGGTGATCTGTAACTGGGCGGCATTTCCCAGCTCTGGTGTTTAGTTAAAAGGCTCTCAGTTTTCTTAGGCTACTGGTCGATTTTTGAAAATAGTCTTGAATCTTAAAATTGAAGAGTGAATAAGGATTAGGGGGAGTGATCTTTTTGAGGGCTGTGTATTTTTATTAATTAGTTTGCATGTTTCTAGTGTAGTTAAAGTGGATGATGGCATTTCCCTCTCCTCACTTCAGGGGGGAGGAGAACAAGGGCACCTCTGCAGCCATTCCCCTCTGCCTCTGTTTAAAACCTCTTCTGAATAAACTGCTTGATTTTATATATATATATATATATTTATATATATTTATATATATTTGGGGTTTTTTTACAAGCAATGGAGATTTCGTCACATCTCTCATTAAAATAAAACAGCTTCTGTTTTGGAGGGGTGGCAATGTTGCTTATGTTGCATCGAAAAGTCGCAGTCACTATGTGTGAGTAATACACATATAATTCATTATCATCATTATTATCATAATGTACTAAAAAAGTGAACAAATAGTGATGACTGAAAGTAATGCTATTTTAAGTGAGACGTAAAACAAGTATAATTCATACGACAGTTATTTGTGTAGAACAACATCCCTAAATTGGGCAAGATTAATTTAAACCCTACTGAACTGTAGATGATGTTTTTCAGTCTTCACTAGCCACATGATAATCTTCCTGTTTATTTTTACGTTTAATTTACCTTGCCTCTGTTCTTCTTGCTGTGCACTGTTACTGGAAGCTTGCTTGTCACTGTCTTCCAAGTAAGCCTTGTGAAATAAGAGATAAATAAGTAATAATGTATTGATAATTAGGATAAAGTACTATTTGTTGAAATAGTTTTCCTTTCAGCCTCCATACAGCACAGGGTGAGAGAGATCTGCTCGTGCAAGGAGCCTCCTTCAGATAGCTCTGCTTGGGATGGCCAAGCCTTATTACTTAAAATATTTATGAATTATTTGAGCAACTTAATATTGAATTTGCAAAGGAGTGGATTACTGGTTGCTGATTGCTTTTGCTTTATAACCACATACTTATTGTGCTGTGGATGGCAGGTAGCTAGATGCAAGTGTCCTCTGTTTTAAATTATTTGCCTTCCCATCGTGAGAGGCATGAATGGTTTCACTCTGAAACTGGGCTCAGCACCATCCCATGTTATGCTAAATACTGCAGCTGCCACAGTGGCTTTACTTGCAGACCTGCTATAGGTAGCTGTAAGATATCTGAGGAAATAAAACTGTAATTTGCATTTTTCCTTTGTAATTTCATTTTATTTTAGCCATTTTTTTAAGAGGAGCTGTTGACTGCTTTTAACTGCTCTGTAGAGAGCCACAGCTGTAGCTGAAAATACCTGTGACAGTGTTAAGGGCCTGGTCCAAGGCTATCAGCAGCATGTGTAAAATGGCAGAATTGGTTTACTTTTTTTTTTTGTAAGAATGCATACACACATAAATTTGCTCTTTAATCTCTTTAATATAAATGAGATTGGATATTAGTAAAACTGCAGCCTCCGTAAAATGTATTACAAGATATTGCACCTTTCAGTTTTCACCTGCACTCTCTTGTGTCGGAACTGGAAGGGCAGGGTACAGGCAGACCCACCGTTCAGTAGACATACTGGGCAGACTGTGATATCAAAATCAAAATTAAACTTGCATTTCGTCTAAGTAATGAGAGAGTTTGAGTCTTTTGTTTCTCATTATTTATAGAGTAACTGGACAAAGGTAAAAAGTTCATTGCTACAAATTTGCTTCTTAATGAAGGAAAATTTCTTCCTATGCATTAAAACCATTTAATTACTTACTAAGTAATTAAGTTAATTTCAGCAATAATTAGTTACCCAGCAGATCACGAGTAAGTAAATAGTGCAGCGAAAGTTAGAATAAAGGAGGCTTTCTCTGCTCTGAAATGGCTGCTGGCATGTAGGGCCAGGTAGAGAACTGAAACGAGAGGAAATTACAGATTTAGACTTTTCCTTTCTGTCATCTGAGATGATTAGAATTTCTAGATGTATATAACCCCTTTAAGATGTGACCACTGCTCACTACATAAAAACAGGGTTGAGGGAAATATCCCATAAAGGAACTCCCAACACACTGTTAATCCCTCAACATGAACCAAGGACCAAGAGCATTCAAAGAACCATTTCTAGCAAAGAGCCTTACTGAATATGTGATTTATGAAGTCTAATAAAACAAAATATTCATAGCAAGTTAATGCAAATACTTCATCAAAGAAAGTATAGTATAGTTTCAGAAACCTAACAGAATAAGAAAAGTCTTAATAATGAAATTGTTAGAAGATGTTACGAAATGCTAATAGGTGCCCAATCCAGGAGACATAAATCTTGCGCAAGCTTCACATGTTAAAGTGTGAGGTAGCAAGGGTTTTGTTGTTTCTGCAGGTTGGAGCTCAACCTGGACCCACATTCGGTGCTAGAAAAGCCCTGCTCCAGGACACAGCACATATTTTATTACCAGTAATAACACCCAAATAACTGATAATTAGATAACCACTAATGTACAGATGCATCGTTAAAAACACATGTTAGGGAGTAGAGGGGCGTTTCTAAATTGTCGTGCTGTTCATAGGTAGACTCAGCCTTTATCCTACTCCTTATAATCTGTAGTCACACATAAACCACTTCAATGGTGTTCTGTGGTCAGCTGAAGCCGTGCAAATGAAAAGTTAATTCCTTTTATCACTTTGCACCTACACTTGCTTCCTTTCATTCTTTCCCTTGGCATCTCTTTTTGGCCTAGCCTTGGCTAAAAGCCTTAATCTATGCAGCATTTTATAAAAAGACTTCCAAATATCATTTGGCATCCCCACTAATGGTCTAGATACAAGTTTTCTTTTGCTTTTTAAGTTAGAAGCAATTTGTTCATTCTGTATTTGTACAGTACTTAATTTATAGGACCTAGGTGCTACTATAAAGGCCTACATTTCCCCATCTCCACAAGGGAAAAAGGACTAAGAAATCCTCCTGTCTGTGGATCCCAGCCACACCTTTTCCGTAAGTCTGTCCTTGCATCAATTTGGCAGCTGCTGTGTGCCCTGAAGCTCCACTTTATGGCAGGACTCCTAAGAAATCATCTTTGTAGCCTGTTTATTGGATGGGCATTAGCAACTGACGGGTACAAACAACTGCTGATGGGTTTCAGCAGTTGAACTGGTTCTTTGTCAGGAGGACTGACTACCTACACGCTGTGCCCAGCAGCGGCCAGCCCCGAGCGACCAGAGCAGCCTCTGGTGTCTGGTCCAGGCAACTTAGACCTGTCTGAAAGTTACCATGCCTTATCACCAACCTTTTGGTGACTCATAATCTTCCAGGTGTGCTCACCTTTGAATCAACATCCCTCCCTTTGGTGGTATTGGTTTTACAGGAAGGAGACTTGCTCCCTATCCATTGCTGCTGTTGTTTTGCTAGATGGCATTCTGGTACCATCTGCACCTATACCTACCTGGTTTTGATGATTATCCACGATCAGGCCAGCTGGGGGCTGAGATACCTCCTGAGGTCTCCATTAGGCCTGAGCTACTTGGGTGTGCTCACTGTGAGGATGCTGCAGCTGCAGCCATCCGGAGTTGCTTTTGGATCCTGTAGCTGTCTCAAGGCTTGTATCCCATTGCAGCTGAGACTCTGTTGTCATTTGCCATTGCTGTGTGAGGCTTCTAGGCTGAGAAGAGTGGGGTTTTTTTTCAGTTGCCATCCCTGGCATCCTTGCATTGCTCCTTATCTTCTGTAAGTTGAGCAGTTGCACTTGGCCCGTATTAGCATGTGTCCGTTCCTAGCTGTAAGCATGCATCAAATATACAGTGTCAGCACTTAGATTTCTAGATATTTGCTCACGCCACTTTAAATAAAATGCCATTTTGTGCTAACTGCTCTCCTATTCTTCCTCAGAAGAGGACAACTTCTGGCACCCACTTGCATTTTGCTGTCTGGTTGATCTTAACACATTCATTGCTAATAGCATCCTATCCTGCCTGGCATCTGGCTGGAGCTCACTATCAAAGATACCATATCCATAATCTATTTCCTTTTCCAAGGAATCACACAATTATTTTAGAGTGTAAACTCTGTTTGGGATAGCTGCTGCTGTTTAAGGAACATTTCCCCTCCATCATGGCCCCACAGTTTGCTACATGTGTTATAGTCTTTCAGTGAGGAGGCTTTCAGTGGTATGGAATACAAAAGCATGGCACTTGCCATCGTCTTGTCGTTGAAGTGATGTCCATGCTCTAGGCAAAGAAACAATAGGTGGCAAGAGACCTCCCAGTGGAACATAGGTTCAAGTTCCTGCTGAAAGGGATTGAATCTCATCTTGAGACAAAATGGCTTTTTTTCCTCTTGTGCTGTCACATATGCATGTACACTCTGATATATCTGTTAATCCTACTGGAAACCTGGTTCAAAACCTCATTGCTGTGGTGGTTAGGAGCCCTTCCAAGTGTCCGCTAGAAACATTCATGGCCAGTTTGTACCCATATGTTTTTGTTGAGCATCACCCCTAATTATTAGAGAAAAAATTATGCTTGCACTGGGTAATCATATCTTCCCTTTGTCTTTGCTTTGCAAGTCTAAACCAGAAAAGATTTTCCTGTCCTCTTGTCACAAAATAGGGTTTTTTTTGTGAAAAAAAATAATTTTATTGTCATCTTAGTAGCACTTGACTGAGTTTGATTTAATCTTTCATGAAGGTGAAGGACCAGATTTTTGCAGAGACATCTTCAGGATCACTTACAGTGGCTTGTACTGTAGCTTGAGTGCTGCCCTGCCTTCGTGGAAGTGCCAGATTTGTTGTAACCTAAGGCAACTTTGCCTTTTCCCTACAGCTCCATCAGAGCATTGGGTCGGACACACTGTGAATAACACACTCCACTGTTTGTTGGTTTTGTTTTTGGTGTTTTGTTTTTTTTTTTCAGCAGTTATCTCTAGCTGATAAGTAGTCTCCAATGGTGGGATTCAGCTCACTGAAGTTAAATTAGATGCCTAAACTTTATAGGGTTATTTAGGGCTATACTCAGAGAAAGCAACGCTACCAGAAAGCATGTCATCCCCAGTGGGTGGGTAGATGAGACGGTAATATAATGGAGTGGCTCTCTATATATCTGTCTCTACTGACCAGAGACCTCTTTTTCCTGGATGACTCTTTGTGAGGTGACATCCAGCTTCAGTTTGTAACATAACAGTTTGTACCCATTTTTATCACCTTTACGTTATCCCAGCACGTGGGGTTATCAGTTTGTGGGGTGCCCAGTCTATTCCAAAAAGCACTGGTGGTGCTGTCGCTGTTCCTGCCTCCTGGGTTGTGGGCTCAATCTGCAGGTCTGTTTTTTGTTATCAGGTATTTCTCCAGCATCTCTTAGAAACTCACCGTTAGGTTTTTGCTGAAATGCCAGACAGGACCTCCAAGGCTCCCTCCTGGACCGATTTCATTTTTATGGGGGGGAGGACAAGAACAGGAAAGCTGACCTGCCCGGTGGTTTGAACCACTTCCAGCTACCTTGGTGCTCTAGAAGTCATGTGCTTTTCAGTTAATCTCGTTCTGCTCTGTGCAGTGGGACTCTCTGCCCTGCTGCCTCTCCCTCTAGCACACGGCATCCATTGACCCAGCTGGAGAGGGCTCCGTGTTTTCATAACAAAATCAGTCTCTTCCCTCTGGGGTAGGTCATGGTCAAGCCAAGTGCACACAAGTTGAGTTGTAGGTTCCTCCTCCAGCTTTCTTTCCTGCAGTTCTGCCTGCACCTGTATTCAGGTTTTGCACAGCATGCTGATCTGGGCACCTACCCTTTTTAACCCTTCCTCTTCTCAAAGCACCTTGATTTGCATCGTTCTGATGTAAAGTCAATTGTTGCTTTGTTTTGTCGTTTCTCCTCCCCTACTGAGTGCACAGGACTTACAATTAAAGTCTGCTTTATTCTGACAGCAAAATTAAATCCACTTGATCCAACATAACTAGCTGCATTTCAGGTTGTCATTCAAGAGGATATTTAGCAGATAAAAAACTTAAAGGAACAGTCCTTCTATTTGCAGCTGGTGTACCAACTTGCTTGTTTAAAAGTTACAGGCTGATTGTGACTTGAAAGAGAGGAGAAAGTAGAGAAAATGGAAGACATCCCAGGGCCCCAGGGTCTATGTCTCAGCTGACCGTTCAGATCACTAACTTTGTGTGCCCTGTAAGATCTGTTGTGACATGTCAGCGTGATTTAGTTTGTACAGGTAGTCATAGGGATCCTTTAAGTCTGGCATTAAATGATCTCGGTACTGAGACCATATCCAGAACCACCCAAACACATGATCTGGGGGACTGTATAGAGTGAGAACTTGTCTGTGATGTAGCCGAGGGCTGCAGTTATAAGAGTCTTTGCAGCCCTAACTTGTTCCATTTTATGTAGGGGGTGGTGGGTGGAGAAGGGGAGCCCTCAATACAGGAAGGGCATGGACCTGTTGGAGAGGGTCCAGGGGAGGCCACAAAAATGATCAGAGGGCTGGAACAGCTCTGCTAGGAGGACAGGCTGAGAGAGTTGGGGCTGTTCAGGCTGGAGAAGCGAAGGCTCCGGGGACACCTTATTGCGGCCTTTTGGTACTTAAAAGGGGCCTCTAAGAAAGATGGGGACAGACATTTAGCAGGGCCTGTTGTGACAGGACAAGGGAGATGGTTTTAAACTAAAGGAAAGAGATTCAGGCCAGACATGAGGAAGAAATTTTTTACACTGAGGGTGGTGAAGCACTGGCACAGGTTGTCCAGAGAGGTGGTAGATGCCCCATCCCTGGAGACATTCCAGGCCAGGCTGGACGGGGCTCTGAGCAACCTCATCTGGTTGAAGATGTCCCTGCTCATTGCAGGGGGTTGGACTAGATGGGCTTTGAAGGTCCCTTCCAACCCAAACTCATCTATGATTCCTGCTCATGTGGAAAAGACGCATGCTTCCTGCAGGGGTGGAGTTCACCATGGACGCTCTTCCGAACGAAGATTCAACTACTCAACTGCTAGAAGCTGTTTGTGTTGAAAGGAAAGCACTCAAGGTTTGTCCCCAGTTGCATCTGAATCAGCAGAGGCAGAATTCCAGGGCTTTACAAGTGACATCGTAGGAGAAGACAGGGAAAGTCAAACCACCCCTTCATTCTTCAGAGAAAACATTAGTATACTTGCTCCCTCTTTCCTCTACATGCGTTTTTGTCTTAGCACCTTAAAAGAGAAAGAAGCTATTTTTAGAAGAGTGCTTGTAGTTACAGTTACTGTTGCCTCCTTAACCTGAAAGCTTAATTAGGGCTTAGGACAAAAAATCTGTTATTGAACTTGCGTGTTCAAAGTTTTAATGCTTTAAGTATGTTTGTTGTTCTCTGAGCCCTGTGATGCCATTCAAGATAAAAGATAGATGTTATTAATTTTTCTAAACATAAAATAAGATACATTTCTTTTTAAACCAAAAATCCTTATGGCACACTTTTAATATCAAGGTGCTTTTTTTGCTCTTAAGAAAGAAAGGGGAAGCTGAAATTAATATTTTACCTGAAGAAGTGTCCAATTACTGTTTAACACAGCTTTCTCATTGAACTTCACTATTCAGAATGTCACATACAGCAAGAGTCTACCCTGGCAAATACCAAAAATACAGTTTATGTGCAGGAATCTCAACTGCTAACCACGTTTTAGATATGAATATTTCTACTATTTGGCAGAGAAATTAAAAAGCAGGTGGAAACATCTGTTTCAAGTGCTGGATATTAGTGGATAAGCAGAGCTACATGACTGTTTAGAAGTATGGGAATAACTATCTGCAAAATTTTTACTTTGTCCATTAAAGTGTATTGTAAATTGCAGAGGCTTTATTGTAAAACTTAGCCTGGAAGAACAATTTCAGCATCTGGAGCTCTCAAGAGTGCTGCTAGCAAAATGCAAGGCATCTTGCTGCAGACACGTCCCGGAGGCAGAACCTCTCATGATGAGATGTGCTAATGTCTGATGCTGCCGCTGCTCATGGCTCCCAGAGCAGAAGTCAAGATTTCCATTTCAAGCCCAGTAGGTGGCATCAAAAGAGTTCTCTAAAATTCAGCATTTGGATGTTTGTGCCCTAGCCCTAGGCCACCGAGTGAACACAGTGCTTAGATAGAGAAAATTTCAGGTAATCTGTCTCTTCCTCGCAAAAAACTTTGGCCTGAACATGATCTGACCCAAATGACATGCCTGTGGTGCTTCTGAGCCTAGCACAGATTATCAGATGTTATTAAGTGCATTATAGTTGCTTTCAGCTAACCAAAATGACTTGTAACTATTTTTATTCCATTCATAATAAAAGTGATAATGCCAATTTTGCTTTGTTTTTCAGTGTTGTGGTATTATAGGAATCTGCTTGAACACCTTAGCGGGTGTCAGGAATGTAAAAATGCACTTTGTATCCTTGAGGAGCAGCGTCTTGGATTTTAAAATTAAAGCAGTGTATCTGTCACAGCCCACTAACAGAACATGTTTATGTCTAGAAAATAGATATTTTCTAGTGTAGCAAGCTGTGCTGCAGTCAAACCCCTGTGCCTCTCCAAACCTATTGCTGGGGCTGAAGGATGTCTTTGCTCTGGTGGGAGTGTGGGAGTGCAGCCATTCCTCTTTCCTCTGTCTCTCTCTCTGTCGTCTTAAAAAACACTTCAAAAAAACGTCTTGGGCACTTCACGGTAAACCAGAGGGCAGTGGGATTTCCTCTGAGGGGTCAGGAGGAGAGGGCAGGCACGGGGAGCTCTCCTCCCCTTTCTCCTTGGCCATCCTGCAACCCCATTCAGTGGCTGTGGGCAGCAGTGCAGCGGGGCAGGAGGCAGAGCTGTCTGCCAAACACGGACCTTCTTTGCCCTGATGGTACCTGTGTGGAGCCGCTGGTATCTGCTGGTATCAGTTACTGCCATCAGGCAGGTGCTGCAGGGCTTAGTTAAGGGCTAGAGTCGGTGCTAGGAATGCAGTGGGCTCAGTTAAATCCATGCCAGTGCAGAACGAATGAGTCTGTAGAAGGAATTAAAGCAAAATAACTGTTGGTCTTGAAAGTTGCACCCAACCTTGAAGTTCCTTCCCACAGGCGGCCCAAATGTGTGAACTCCTTGTAGTTTTCCAGGCAGTAGTTTTGAGATGGTTGCTGTGGTTCCTGTTCTTTGACGGGAGATCAAGTGCGTTGTATAAAAGGAGAGCGGAGCTGTTGGTGTGGTATGAGAAGGAAGAGCACACGAAAAGTGCCTGATAACTGAGGACTGAGTGAGGAAAGTCCCAGCTGAGCCTAAGACAGCTAGCTCAGCAGAACAGGCAGGGGCAGATCCATGGTGCTGGTCCCAGCTGGGTGGTTCCTTGTCCCCAAGTAGCCAGCTGTTCTGCTCCATTTGCTGGATAAACCGGCCTCTTAGCCAGCATAAATATGGGAAAGGAGTTAACTTAGCTCCCTTGTGTCAAAGAAAGAAAATGGAATTGGATTTCAGCTTTTGGATTAAAAAAAAAGAAAGTTATGTTCCTTGTTCTCCTTTTTATTGTAGCTTCAAAGAGATCATATAATTATATGAAAACAAATAAAAAGTCTTCTCTGCTGCTTCTGAACTGTTTCTTCCATGCTTAACCTTCAAAAGGAAACAAAAATTCCAGGAAAAACAAATTCCACTCGTCACGATTTTGAAGGCACAGAGCATTTGAGGTCAATAGAAGAACCTTCAAAAAACTGGTTCCTGAAATGTTTGGACAGAACTGGCTACAAAACAAGTTCTTAAAACAGCTCCAGGGGCAGAGCAACTCCAGCTCAGGGAGGCCCCAAACTACTGGCTTAAAAATGACATACAGTGTGTGACTCCTGGGTAAAGTCATTATAATTGTCCTCTTGCTATGGATGAGGATGTGGACACAAGCAGCCTCTTCAAGGCCACTCAGAAAAGCAGAGCTGCTGAATCAAGGTGGCAGCAGCAACTCCAGAAACTGAACATAGGTCTTTTGGGACCCTCTAATATCTTGTGTACAAGCTTTTGCTGCCTGTTGAGATTAGCCTGAGGCACGAAGTTGCTCCTACCTGTGAGTTTAAGCAGTGGTGGAAAGAAGAATGTGGAGAGCTTTTCCCTTTCCCAGAATCCTTGAGTAAGACCCAGAATAACAAGAAGAAAAAAGACCAAAGAGAGTCTGGAACAGTGATAAATGAATGGAAATAGGGAGTGCAGGCTAATAATCCCATTAAGTAATAGCACATGATTGCAGAGAGCTGTAATAAGTTGATACAATATGCGATGGCTGCCTAGGGTTCTGAAGGATCTGAATGAAAGCTTCTATGCATGGCCTGAAATTTTTCTCCTCTGCAGCAACAACTGTCTTAATTGTTTGATTAATGAACTCATTAAATCCCAATATTACTAGAAAAAGCATATTGACCTCCTGACTAATCACAATTAAAATGTAAACGCCACTTATTCAGGATGCTGGTTAGCCATCTATTTAAGCAGCAGAAGATAATAAAAAACAGCTTTGTGTTTTGGGGATTTGGCCCACTTCACCCACAAAATCTGAATGTTAAGAGAATGTCACAACAATTACAAGTAGAGGCCAGCTTGCAACATTACTTACAATTACAGCAGCATTTGTCTGGTTATTAAGATGATGACCAGTCTGGAAATGCAATCCTCCATTGAACCAGCAGCCAGAGACTCCCACTGACTTCACCAGAGTTAAGATTTCACCCTGCACCATCACTAGGCACAACAGCGAGGAAGTGTAATTGAATTCTGCACACATACCAAGCACAGCTCAATGTTACACGTTCCTGAATGGTGCTGTGGAGAAAAACACGGGGAGCTTTGCACCCAGGCTGCGATGCCCCCAAGTTGTGCTATCTTCTGTGGGTGTTAATATGAGAACAGGCAGCCCTTTTCTGGTTCTCTCACTGCTGTGTCGTGTCCCTGCAAGGTAAGATGTTGACACACAGCCTCACTTCTGTAAAAAGGCCATCCTTGCTTTGTTGGAAGGTACATTATCGTGTGATGATGGCGTAGTTCAGCTATTGTGTTGCTCGATACACAGCTATAAAGCTGTTTCAGTGTCCCAGGTCATGATTTTTGAGTGGCTTATGTCATTATGACAAGCACTCTGTTTGGAAACTTGAACGAACACCTTTGGCATGTGTCACTGATGCTTTTACATCCAGTAGGAATTGTAGCTCCCTGGATTAGACGACTGAGTTAGGAGAACAGAGTTGTCTCTTGTAAGCCAAAATGCAACTTGATGTATCTGAAGGCATTTTAACTAGCTATATTCACCCTGTTCTCTGCAGCAGGCCAAAATATCCACATTCTGGGCTTTCAGTGAAGGCTATAGGATGCTATAGCATCTTTGAGTTGTCAGGTCAAACTGTGTCAAGGTCTGAATCAGATTTAGGGTCCAAGGTCTTGCAGTCACTTCAGACTGCTGGTCACTGTAATGGCAAGGAAAGATTTAATCACTGCTCGTGCTATTGTGTGGGCTGCTGTAATTTGCCTCCAGCCCTGCATAACTGAAGGAAACCTGGAGGTATCCACCAGCAGCCCTGGTGTAGCAAGTCTAGAGATTTGTCCTCCCTTCACCTCTCACCCGGAGCTCAAGCCCCTTGGGAATAATTAGCTTTCAGCTTCCTAAAGCTCGATGTGGCTCACCACCCTCCCAGTTGTCCCTACCTGAATGGCTGCTGCCTCCTTTACCGTAGGACCTCAGCAGCCAAGGCTTTTGAGTGAGTAACTTCCGAAGATCTGCCTGTTGTTCTCATTCCTGGCACAGCAACCCTAGAGGACATGGCCCTGTGTGCTGGTTTGACTGAAAATGAGTTCATTTTCCTTCATGCAGTTACAAAGCTTGCTTTCTCGTAGCTAGTATGGTCAATCTTTGAATTTAGTTTTACAAGAAGATAACACCCCGGGTCAGAGTTAATGTTTTTAATTGTTCTGGTCTGGGAGCCAAGGATGGTTCTGAGCACTTTGTCTTCTGGTGTGAGGCGACTAGTAAGGGGGGGTATAGATGGGGCAGAGCTTGGCTGACATACAGACTGATCAGTAAGAGTATTCCATCGCATTAATGTCATGCTTCATATTTAAGGAGAGTCGGGGTCTTCCAGCTAGTTTCAGTTAAAGCCAGGGTGGAGACCTGTTCAGGAGAGTTCTGTTCAGGACTTTATGTATTTCGGCCTTTTTCCATCCTGCCATTTTGCAGAGGCCTCTGAGCCTTTCTGCCTTTTTCTCTCTTTTCTCTCCCCGGGATCGGCTGTTTGGTACCAGCTGCTGCTGCCTGGGACTGGCGGCTCAGTACAGACAGAGCTTGTGAGAAATTGCATTCAGTATCTTTTATTTTATATTCTGTTTCTATTTTATATATATATTTAGTACTAGTATATTAGTATTTTGTTGTTTTATTAAACTGTGTTTATCTCAATCCAAAGTTTCTCTCTTCCCTTTTGATTCTCTCCCCTATGTGGGGGATGGGGAGGGAGGGGAGTGAGTGATTATGTTGCTAGCTCGGGTTCAATCATGACACCCCATCTTAGACACTGGGTGTACTACACAGCCTGGAGAGCATGGGCTTCTAGAATAGATTTATGCTAGTAAAGTGCACCAACAGTTTCACAAGGAAACTGCTTGGAAGATTTCCCCCATAGCGTGTGAGAAGGATCATGGCCACATTAGAAACAGGGAAACACCCCAGTTCCTGGGAATTTATTTTCTGCTGTAAAAGCCAAATGCTTTCCATAACCACCAGAAACAGCAAATCTGGGCAAACAGCGCAGCACTTCACTAGAGACTGTGGTACCTGTATTGCACAGAACACCGCAATACACTACTAATGCCCCTTGTAGGCAGCATGGGAAGGGAGACAGCGCAGTATGTGAGGGTCAGAAGTCTTTTGGATTTCATTGGTGTGTTTAACACTGTCAGGACTAGCCCGCAGAAGTAGCTGAAAAGATTCAAGAAAACAATGATATCAATGGTTAGAGTTGGCAGAGCATTTTTGTACTCAGTGATACTTAATCCCCTGTTTTATTCACTTCTTCAGTGTTCAAATGTGGTTTCTTGTGTTGGTTTTTTTTGGTTGGTTGGTTGGTTTGGTTTGGTTTGGGTTTTTTGGGTTTTTTTTTTGGTGATAGCTTGCTAGCCGTAGTGCTCCTCTCGAGTAAGTATGGACATTAAAAAGTTTGCACTTAGAAACAAGACGGGAGGTTGCTTTTGTAACATCTCCAGGGCTGCCAGTCCCTCACCTGCCTGCCTGGCTGCCTGCCATTCCAGTTGAGGACAAACCTGGACCTGGTGCCTGCTTCATGCCTGTGCTTGTCACAGTAGCACAATGGTCCTGACCTGGATCTGTGACTCTACCTATGGACGTTTCCCCAGAAGAGCAGGCTGGGGCTGCTGCCTCTGGCTCCTTGAAATTTACTGTCACCAAGGTGATGTGGGACACGCCAAAGCAACAACCACATTTCCTTAGCTCCAGCAGTAAATGTTAGAGGGAGCCAAAATGTCAGTATTTAATGGCCATCAGAACATAGTGATTGATCAGGAAAAGTTCACCCTGCTGTCACTCTTTATCACGTAGATCTTCTTGACCACAGGGCTAACTGCAACGTTCTCTGAATACTACATGAACCATGATGAGATAACTCATTTCTTCCTATCAAAGCCTGAATGAAAATATCAAATCAGTTATAGGAGCTGTTTTTTTCTGGACACCAGTTCTTTCTTTCCCAAGACCACAGCAATCTGTTACTGTAAAATTATTTCTTCACTGACAAAGGTTGATGGTTTAAATTCCTCTGTAAGAAACTGTTTAAGACACCGAAGTGTTGTTCCACAAGCAGGGTCTGGTACTTGGTGTGTCATGAGCCAATCTTACACACAGAGCTGAGATATTTATTTATTTCGTGTCTATGCAGAGGTGGGTGCTAGGTGGTAACTCCACAAAGCTAGCACCCACAGTTTACGAGACTTAGGTTATTTATATATTTGTTTGTATTGAACCCCTCTTTTCTAATAAATATGTGTTCCTGCATGTATGTTAATTGGCTAAGAGTCATCTTGTCTTCACTTAAAGATACAGCGTCTTAAAAATTAATTGAACATGTTCAGTGTGTAGGGGTCTTCTTTGGGTGGTGGTTGACTTCCAGAGTAGAGGTGTGGTTTTCATATTGTAATTAGCTATTTCACTTTCAGAACGCCAATTAGTGGAACTTCACTGACTTTCCAAGTTAGTTTAGATGAGGTTGTTATACATTCAAGGTTATATGCCCATTACTTTAAATCCGTTTGACCTTCTGCTCCTCATTATGGATATCCTCTTACTCATTATCTTCAGTATATTCCTTGTTAGAGTAAATAACACCACCTTAACTTCTAACAATCATCAAAACCACACGTTTGCACCAGATCGGGCTGCTGTCCCCTCAGCGTCCTGCTCGAGGGGTTTGTTTACCTGAGAGCCCATCTGGATGAACAGCTGGCTGCTGGCAGCACAGCTGGTGTGAGGGCAGTGGTCTGGGACACGGCTGTGGCAGAGAGTGGAGGGTGGCTGGAAAGGAGCTGTCAGGAGCCAGCCCATCACCAGGCATACCTGCCCACCTCCTCCAGGCTCGGCACCCCCGAAACAACATCCCCTGAGCGCTGCTGCTCCCCTCAGAGCAGCCTGGCACTGGGAGGGCCTGGGGTACCCACTGCTAGCACTGAGGGGTCACAGTAACACCCTTTTTCCTTTGGGGGGGGTGGGTAAAACATGACAAAAGAGGCAGGTTGAAACAAAATGGCGGTGTCATTTATTTAGCTCTATTTTAAGCATATGCTGGCAGCATTTGTAGTCTTATGAAATACACAGTAAAGTTCTGTCTTCCTGTTGCTGCAAACTGTACAGTGCTGGAAAGCAGTGCTCTGAGTAGGAGGGAAAATACAATAGCAGCTTTTGACCAGCTTTCATTTTTGCCACCTACAAAACAAGACTTTTCTAACAGCGGTCCAGCTGTTTTAGAATTTCTGAAAGTTTTCATCCCCTGGCAATGCTTAAGACAATAGGCTATTCTGGTTTTCGTTACCAAGAAAGCCAATGGTTGTTGCTGTAGCGGAGTCAGAAAGCAGCGGAGAGTTATCAGAGGAGAATCCTTTGGATTGATACGGAGAATAAGATAATTTATCAAACTGTGGGAGTGTCCTTCCTAATGCAACCCTCGAGCTCCAAGGCAGAAACCTTCCAGACAAGGTGCTCATTTCCAGACATAGAGCTCTTTGTGAAGGTGAGCGTTGTAAAGGAATCCGATGAAAATGTTTGGTTATGGATAACTTTTTACTATATTTGAGATTCATTTGATAGCACTGAGGAAAGTGGAAGAGCAAGCAGAACTGGTTTCATTAATGTGTGTTGTCTGCAAGTTCTGCAAACCTTAATGAACTAACCTATTAACTAAGTAAATGATACACCTGTCTTTTTACTTCTGTGCCCTTCCTTACATTGAATCGTAAGTTTTAAAACTGCACTTCAAGAGAATCATACGAAGGGCTTCAAAATTGGAGCTCTGCTCTCTTCCAACCATGTCAGATGAAGCCTAACTTAATCTATACCAACTATGCAAGTCTTTGCCTCATTTTAATGAAGCCTTTTAACAAAATGCAATACGACGTACATGAGAACAACACTTCTGTGGCCACACATACGGTGAGTTGCACCTTTTGTGCTTTACAGTAACACCTGGTGGTTTGTTTAGCCAAGACCAAAAGAACATCATTACAGGGGTACAGAGGAAGAGAGGTTATGTGACCTGGTATGGCCAGACTTAAGTCTTGCAAGTGGGAGCCCTGGGTCCATAACGAGGAGGGGTTAACCAGGGAGACACGACACTTGTGCTTCCTTAGTCCTCAGTTCAGCAAAGCGCAGAGACGGGCAGGTTCAGCTGGAGTAAGGCTACTGCCCATCTTCCTTCCTTCTCTGGGGCCCCCACAGTTGTCTACATTTAAACTCTTAATTATTTGATTAATTCTGTTTATTCCCTTAAGTGCTTTAGATGTTACATCTCGATTTATGCTAGTAAATCTTTCTCTGCTTGTTTCCTGTGATCATAAACTGATTCAAACTTGTTTTAATCTTGCAGTGACTTAGGTAGATTTATGTTCACATAAACAAATGAGGTGCAGACAATTTCCTTTGGAATGACTGCTGTAATTTCACGTTTATTTTCTAACTTATAGCAATATTCATTATGCATTTTAATGAAAAACTGTGTCTCCAAGATGACAGAGTTCTTTATCATAGATATGTGCATGTTTGGAAAATTATATAAAGAAACCTTGCATGAAAATATGTATTAGTAGAGATGAGTAACATGCTACATGTACTCAGAGCAGATCTGGGTTTTCTGCTTTCATACTGCATCTACTATTAAGTTTGCTGTTGTCACAGAAGTATGTATACCTTTTTTTTTTTTTAATTGTAGGCTGGCAGTGATGGGGAAAGTATCGGAAATTGCCCATTCTCTCAGCGTCTCTTTATGATTCTGTGGCTAAAAGGTGTCATATTTAATGTCACAACCGTGGATTTGAAAAGGTGAGATTGTAACCAGAGTTCTTATTTTCAGGACAGCTTTTCCAAAATGGTGATATGAAAGGGTGACTCTCTTCTGACACATTGGAAATGAACAATGTGGCTTGGCATCATGCTAATAGTGTGGGTGCCTGATTCCTCTTTAGGGTTCACTACTATAAAGTGGACTAACTCCTTTGAAGCAGTTGAGATTTTAGTCTGTTTTGCAGTAAGTCTCTGGAACATAAGACAGAAGTTTTGGGGTTTTTTTTTAAGCATTTCAGAGCCCGTTCAGATACAGGCTAGCAAATTCTTACACCACCAGTGTGAGGCAGCTGACTTAAGTTTTATTTTGTAAGAATGACATAGAGAAGCCTGGTAGTTTAAAGGTGAAACAATCTGTTGCAGTTAAGAGTAGAAATTGGAAGTGTGGTTCCTGTCATGATTAACCCCATCTCTTTCCTCCCATCAGAAAGCCTGCTGACCTGCAGAACCTCGCTCCAGGAACAAACCCCCCCTTCATGACATTTGACGGCGAAGTGAAAACCGATGTCAATAAGATCGAGGAGTTCTTGGAAGAAAAGCTAGCACCGCCCCGGTACTGTATTCCTGGCCACTTTTGGCCCCTCACAGCCGTGATGGGGGTCAGTGACCAAACCCTTTCAGTTTCAGCGGCTCAGGCCCTTGATGAGCTGCACGGGTTATAATTGCGTGCAGGAGGCTTGGGGCGGGAGGGGATGGTCTGGCTCTGATGGGGGACTGGCAGGGGTAACACTGACCGCAGTAAAACACGCTGAAGCCTGGCACTGTGCAGAGGGTGGCCCTGGGGTGTCCCCAAGACTCTGGCTGCCCTCCTCCCCCCGTCCCCGCCTCTGCTGTGAGTTTTTGGCTGTGGCCATTCCAGAGGCACAAAATCCACCTCCCTGCAGCAAGCATGTGCAGAAACCTGCGTGTCACTGCAGGAACCTGACCTCTCTTCCTCCACTTGTTTTTGCTCTGCATTTCCCTCTTCGCACCATACGAATAGCTACACTTGGTGGGAGCGGGTAGCCAGAGGAGGAGGGCAGTGTCGAGTGTGCTGGGGCTTATTTTGAGTAGCCAGGTGAGCCCAGTGTTAGCACACAGCAGGGTCCGGGTTTCAGACTTGTCCTTCCCCACCCCAGCAGCTGTTCCCACTTCTCCCCAAACCCTGCTGCCCCACCATCAACAGCATCGTGTCCCCCACACACTCACCTTCTCTCCCCCAGGACAGCAGCCGCTCTCCACACTGCTCCCCTTCTCAAGCAGCCAAACCTGACTTAAACTGGGCAAGCAGCTGCTCCCCTCCACTTTTCCCTTCCTACCTGCCCTCTGAGCTTGCTCATGCAGGAGCAGGCCAGGCGAGGAGACTGGGAGGACCAGCAGCTGTTAGGAGTAGGGACTTACCCTCCTCATCTCCTCATGGCGGGAGCCACACTCCAGCAGCCTTGCCTCCGGTGGAGGAGGCCTGGGAGGGACACTGGGCTGTCTGGGCACTGTTCGCAGCAATAACAGGAGTTTCCCATCTCCCTCAGGAAAAGGAGGTGAGCCGCAAGGTTCAATGGCAGTTTAGATTCACACTTCACAGTATCACAGAATCACAGAATGTTAGGGATTGGAAGGGACCTCAAAAGATCATCCAGTCCAATCCCCCTGCCGGAGCAGGAACACCTAGATGAGGTTACACAGGAAGGTGTCCAGGTGGGTTTTGAATGTCTCCAGAGAAGGAGACTCCACAACCCCCCTGGGCAGCCTGTTCCAGTGCTCTGTTACCCTCACTGACAAGAAGTTTCTTCTCAAATTTAAGTGGAACCTCTTGTGTTCTTGCTAAGTGACTTTTAGTTTAGGATGGTTCCTTCTGAGAGTCCTGTGTGGCTGTATGTTGTGATGCTACAGTGTAAATAATACATATTAAATAATTAGTAGAGTTGAAAATAGAGGCTAGTCGTATGACTTCTTTTTGTTTCTTTTAACTTCTCAGGTATCCCAAACTTGCACCAAATCACCCTGAGTCTAACTCCGCAGGAAATGACGTGTTTGCAAAATTCTCTGCGTTCATAAAGAACCCAAGAAAAGATGCTAATGAAAGTATGTGCTTCGGTCTTTCTGTCGGCCCCGTAGTTACTGGAAGAAATTACAGCTGTACAATTCTAGCACACTGTGTTGGAAATATCTCATTTACAGCTCAGGTTAAACAGTCATTTTCCAGAGCATAAAGGCTCTGGAAATCTGTGCCTACTCACTCTTTTATTTGGGGATTTCCGACGTTGTTTTACACAGATACCGCTGTCAGCATGGGTGCACCAACTCCAGCTCCTCGTTTCTTCAGCTCTCGAAGCCCTAACACTGCACCTTCCCCACAGCTCTGCTAAAAGCACAGCCTGCTTGAACTGACATCTTACCTTTCTACTCCATTTGTGCAAATAACGAGGACTCTAGCCCCATGACACATCTCTAGAGCAGGACCCTCGCTACTACCATGCATTAACTCAGCTCCATGCTCCAGCTCTCAGCCCTGTTTCCCTTGCTCTTCCCCTCTCCCCTCTCCACAGTGGCAGGTGGTCACCACCAGCCCACAAGACCCCCAGCCAAGCCTTGCCAGCCCCTCTCTCCCCCGACCCCACTCTTGTGCACTCAGCCACTCTGCTGAAAGGCCACTTTGCAAAAGCCCACCCCGCAGAGATGTTTGAGGAGCCATTTCTGGTAACACAGCCCCAGCCTGGTTTTTCTCAGAACCCCCTTTAGCTACTTACAGCTCTTATCCCAGCATTAAGTTTTAAGCTTAGGATAAAGGAATTGCAGGAGTTGGCATGGCTGGATGTCTGTGAGCTGGGTTGGTGCCAGGAGACAGGATGCAGGAGTTGCCTTTCTGCTTGGTGTCAGAGGGACCTTGGTACAGGCTCGAATGAGCTTTTTATTGTCTTAACCTAGATTTGGAAAAATCTTTGCTTAAAGCCCTGAGGAAGCTGGACAACTACTTAAATAGCCCTCTGCCTGATGAAATTGATGCTTACAGCACCGAGGAGATCACTGTTTCCAGCCGGAAATTCCTGGATGGAGATGAGCTCACCTTAGCGGATTGCAACCTCCTACCAAAGCTCCATATAATCAAGGTTTGCATTTGCTTTTTAGCTTCCTGAAGAGAAGAGGGACACAGAAGCTTAAGTCCTTTTCTAAAAGGCAGAGGAATCTTTTATCTATTGTGAGGCCACACAGTAGCTTTGTAGGGACACCAAATGCTAATGTATAAGGCCATTTCATTATAGCACAGATAGGCAGATCCTCAGATTGATGGCTCTGAGTTAGAATATCTGATTTTGTATCCAGACTCTGACTGCGCTCGCTAAGCCTCTCACAAGTGTTAAATGAGGGCTATATTCAGTGCTGTCGAGAAGTGTTTTGATTTGCATTTCATGTGCAAAGTGCCTTGGACAAATAAGATGAAATTGTTTTGTCCATGCTAATTCAAGAAGCCAGCAAAAGCTGAAATTTTGCACCTGTCTTTTGTTTCTTTAACGCAAAACTCTTGCTTTGCTGAATATCACCGCTAGTGCCAATAATGCCGGCAGGGTGGCCACCACCCACTGCCTTCCAGACAAGGCTCCCAGCCTCTTTGTGCAGGGCTATGGAGCATCCACACACACCCAACAGTCCTGGTGACCAAGGTGTCTGGGTGTTGTCACAGCCTGTCCCTGGGCTACTCCAGAGCCAACTAGGCTCAGGAAGAGAAATAGCCACACTGGAAATTCATCTGGTTTTCATACAAACACTTCAGAAAGTTTCCTTTTTAACTACTATTTTGTCAGAGGAAATGTGGAGTGAATTGCTTTCTGACTCCTCCTCGGGTGAAAACTTTCCCCAGAGACATCCCGGTTGAACCTATTCCAGAGAGAGCAGCAAGGGACTGAGCCCTTTCCCACACCCACACAAAGCTCAGGCCCAGCAAAGCCCTAGAGGCAGCAGGGGTCAGCAGAGCCAGTACGGGGAGAATCACCTTATGTCAGATGAATGTCTGAGGGATGATGGAGGACGAACACCACACTATCCTTGCTGGCCAACAGGGAGGGATTAAGTATTGGCCGATAGTTGTTTTCCCTAGCCATTTACAATTGAGTATTTTAATTCAAGTTTTTCCTTTCTGTTTCAGTGAAAGTATCCAAGTGTGGGGCGGTTTATTACTGTAAGATGATTCTGTTAGTTCTGGTTTATGCTAGCTCCTTTGCTGTTTTAAGCTGCATCTCTTCCAGGTGTGGTCTACTGGTCCACATAGCTCTGCATAGCTCTAGCAGAATGTTTATACCAAATAAATCCTTTTAAGTGAGTTAGTTTGTTAGCTAGTTTTCTTCATCCCATGTCTTGTCTTTGTTTTTGTCTTTCCTTATTTCCCCCTACATTGCATATAACACCACATTTACACATTCAAAACTAAAAATGTACATAAAGAGTAGAGTTGAAGTTTTGTTTGTTTTCCAGATCATGCGTGTAAAGATATTTTTCTTTTTTCTTTTAATAAAAGGTTGTTGCAAAAAAGTATCGAAATTTTGATTTTCCACCTGAAATGACAGGGATTTCAAGATACTTGAACAATGCATATGCAAGAGATGAATTTACAAACACTTGTCCTGCTGATCAAGAAATTGAGTATGCATATTTGGATGTTGCAAAGAGAATGAAGTGAACAGAAGATGCCTCCATTCTATGCTGCTTCTGAGATTTAGATGGGCACCAGCCAAGATGAAAAAAAAGCCAGCATACCTTCTGCAGTGTAATTTTAAGTTCTGCTATTGGCCAATCTTTCTTTTATAATGATTGTATAACATTATTTGCTCGTTTTTAAATTATATATGTATATGTTTCTGTGTCTATACAGGTGTATGCACATGCAAATGTCTGTTGTGCATTGCAAGTTAAGGCATCAGTCACTATTAAAGCATTTGTTGAAGTTAAGGAAACAGTGTAGGCCACACAAATACAGCAATATTACAGACCAGGGACTTAGCTAAATTGCTGAATATTGAGAAGAAATAGCCCTGTTTCTAAGACACATTTAACCTGTCATTCTTGCTGCCTCTGATGTCTGTTTCACAGTTGTTGCCAAACTTCGCAGTTACCAGGAAGGTTTCTGTTTGCTTCTCTGCAAGCCTCAGAGGGCCACAGGCCAACAGCTGCTGCCCATGCAGCACCCCGGTTAACCCAGGAGAGAGGCCAGCCTGTAGGTGGGACCAGCCCTGATGTCCCAGAAGCCATCTCCCCTGTGCTAGAGACCTGCAGGGCAGGTCAATGAAGAACAGCTCCTTTTCACGTTGCATGAGTCTTCTTTGGTATTAAAAATAAATAAGTAGATAAATAATCCTGCCTTCTCCTCTCTCGGGGCTGCGTAACCCATCAAACTTCGCTCCTGGTGCTTCCGAAGAGAGGAATACAGACTGTCACTGGCCTATGGACTATCTGATAATAGATATTTGACAAGGGAGGAGGGAGACATTTGATTGTCACTGTAGACAGAAGAAATGGGTGAACATTTGTCCCCAGCTACTGATGTACAATCTTTCTTTGACAACCTTCTGTGACTCTCATTTGGTTTTGGAAAGTAAAGAGGAGGAGAGGCTCTAAGAAAGAAAGAAACCTTCTATTCTTACTTTTCTGGTTGAGCTCCAGCATATTGGCTTTTACTGGGCAGCTGTTAGGACTTCGTTGCTGAGAGCTTTACAGCTGATCAGGCAGGTATCTATCAGGAACAACACAGACCTACCTCCTACCTTAGGCGGGGATGGATGAGATGAAGCCCTCCGGCCTTGCGTGAATCTGTGTTCAGGGCAGACAGTGCTGGTGAGAAACTCCCTCTTGCCTGGCATCAGGGAGCGCGTTGTTAGAGATGTACGGGCTGTGGAAAGTGACGTCCACAGCTGCTCTCTGCTGAGCAGGCCCTCAGCAAGCTCAGAGGAGCAGAGGGTGCGATGCTTTAGTCACAGGGTCACCTGGAAGTTTCCTTCTGATGGATTTTGCCTGTATGTACAAAATAGATGTGAAAATGGCTAAAACCAGCCTTTGTAGCACCTATATCCACAAAAAGACTGTTATAGACTAGTCATTCATCCTTGTCCATGTCAAACATGTGCTTGCTTTCTAACAACGCATTACTTAGCAGTAATAGTTGGTGTTGGATATATTTCTCTGTGGTGTCTTCGTCTTACACACTACTATCATCACAATTATTTGTAAGCAGTGCTAAATGTGCAGTTTTAGTTTGCCTTTAGAGAAAACAGACACAATATCTTTCCTCTCCCACCCTCAATTGTGAACTCTCATATTGGGGTTGGTAGCTGAGCAGTCACTCATCGCGTATTACTAACTGTTACTTTGTATTTTCAATATTTACATATATATAATGTATAAAAATGAAATCTGTATACTCTTTTCATATGCCTTACAAATTTAAATAGAAAATATACAAATTCATAAGTAATTTGAAGAGTGTTCTGTCTTTATTTCATTGGTAATTTCCTGGTAAAATACATTGCAACGGTGGCCTGGATTTCAAGAACGAACAGGCAAAATTTAACCCAGCTCTGATTTTGGAGGAACCACGTATGTCACAGACCTGCAGTGAGATCTCGGGAACAGTACGTACTGGCTGTGCCCATCACTGATGAATAAAAAATCCAAAGGGCTGGAGTGTAATCCGTGATCACTGAGCCACCTAGCACAAATGGCCCCACATCCACGCTGGTTTGGGGCTGGCCACATTTGTAACTGTATGGTCTTGGGTTGATCCACTTGGGACGATCCAGAGCAGCCAGGGACCATCCACACTGCTCGGCAGCTCTTGCAGCAACCCAAATGCATGAGCCTGCTCCTGTCCCTCTCTCATTTCTCACTGAATATGCAGTTATGGCTGTTCATCATCAATAAATAACAGAGAGTCTGGGCTATTCTCTGGCCCTGAGAGCATGTGGTTCACATCTGTACGGCTCTTTTCTGCCTCCTGGAAACAGAGTGGCCACGCTGTTTGTGGGAAACTGCACGTCTCCAAATCAAGCCTGAACATTGGTGAGAATAACGCTTTTTGGCACAGGTCAGTGTATTTGTAATACAAGTCTTGAGGTTGGTGAAGATGAATTAAAATGTGTGTGTGAAAGCACCAGAAGAAACAGAGCAGCAGGGGTTAAAAAAGGATTAGGCTAATTGCTACAGGGCATTGCAGAAGTAAATTCATTCAAAAGACCTGATAGCAAGAAGGCAAAGGACAAACTGAAGCCTCAAGCTAAGGTAAAGTGATGAGCAGGAACAGGAGGGGAGCCATAAAACAGCCTGATAAAGAACACAACAGAACAATGGGAAGCAGGAATTTTGCCTTTGACTTAAAGTTCCTGACAGATCCCTAGGGGGTATAAAAGGCACATCCAGAAAACAGTTCATTGTCACCGGTGAAGAACCCAAGAGCTGTGCCAGGACCCGACAGCTGGTGACACTGGCCTGCCACCTCACACACAGACTGGGTGGGCGTCTGGATGCAGATGATCCACGGGACACCAAAAGTGGGTGAAATGCATGCCATTTAGAACAAATACCACCCTTTTCTTCCACTGGGTCCCACACTGGCTTCCTTTCCTTGGACCCGCGGTAACAACCACCCCGTGGCACAGCCTTGCCTGCTTTGCAAACCCAAACATAGCACCCGTGTCCATGTCTGGGGTTGGCTGCAGCTCAGGAGCTGCTGTGCCAGGGCTGAGCAACAGCCCATTGCCAACTGGCAAGGCCAAGAGCCACATCTGCCTGAAACGCCGTGCTGCTTTGTGTTATGCCCATGCTTATGGTTTACAGACACCATGAAATTTCTTTTGGCCTGCAGATCATTCATTTAACCTTCAACGCCTTGTCGTCTTTTTCTAAGGCTTCCTGAAAATTGCATGCCTGCACTTCCAGTACTGTCAGGTGAAGGGAAAAAAGTGCCTCAGACACTCAGCAGAGTTGTTTGGTTTGGTTTGCTTTGCTTTGGTTTGGTTTGCTTTGCTTTGCTTTGCCTTCTTTCCCTAAAATCTTTACATTGCTTGGAAAGATATTTGATTGCTTGTGGCCACTGACAGTTCTCAAACCTAATGTTTTGTGGTTTCCTTACTCCTCTTACTCGTGCAAAAGAAGTTTATGGCTCCAGCCTTCCATGATGGATTGGTTGGCACACATGATGGCACCTAAACCAGTATGTTATGGTTGGTATTTGTGTATTTCTGGCAACAGAGGGAGAAGATATGGGAAGAGAAGTCACAGAAATGACCAGCATACCAAAAAACTGCAGTGACTACATTTGTCCTAGGATGGGGTCAGATAAAGTGTCCACACAATCCCACAGTGAATGAATCCATATCTCCTACATATTTTTAGTATCTGAGTCTGGCCCTTCTTAAAACATGTTATTTTAGGAAAATACTTTTGTCCACATTTGAGTTATTCTGTTTTTAAAAGACTGTTGGAAGATTTGTTTTAAAAAAAACAATTTACTGGAGAACAAATTAGGTAAGATGAAGACAGAGAAAAAGCAATTTGTGGTGTTAACTATCGCCAGCTGAATGGCCTTGATATGCAACAAGATGTAATACCTAGACACAAATTTGTAGTGTTCAGGACAGACATCATGTTCCCTTATTTAAACACACCTTTGTGGAGATAGAGCTACCGATTTCCAAATAGTTATTAGCACAAGTAGTCTTCTGTGTGGTATTGCTTGTACAAAAACTTTTACTATGTTAGAATTTTAAATACCATTTTTACCTGTCCCTTTTAAACATCTATTCTACGTAAGGCAAATATGGTTAGACAGTTACTTTATTAATAGCTCTTCAAACACTTGTGTAGAAAACTCCTCACGGTTTGAATGAAGATTTCTTTCTCCACTTTGGTATCTTAGTCTTCAGCATGACCTTCCCAATAGGAAGATTAAACACTACTTGCACTCAATGCAGTATTTCCAAAAGCAAGCTGAAATAAAATCAAATGCAGTGTAACTAACTGGAACATATTTCCCCCAATGCATTTTTTTAATAGCTTCGAAGCAGTGAAAAAATAAACCTCATGAAAGCAAGTTACTTTCCCTCATCCGTATCAACATGCTATTTGTTTGAGTATAAGCAAATCTCTAAATTTCAAAAGCTCCTTACAACTAATTAAAGTTTAGTTCAAATGCCAGGTTTTTGTCTAGGCTACCAGAAAGGTTATTTCTAGGCTGTGAAGGACCAGTAATCAAGTGCTAAGGTGAAGCACGACCCTGCAAGTCCAAGTCAAGAGAAACCATCTACAACATGGTAGAGCCTCGACTAGGTCAGCAAACATCCCTCTCAACCAGCCACCCTAAGTGCTGATATCACCCAGTGACTTCCAGCCACCCAGATGCCACCCATGGGCCTTTAAAAACTACTCGAAGGTTCATAATGTTTCTGTGGGCACTCACGGCGACCGTACTGACCACGCACGGGAGCTGAGTTTCCTGGTGAGAGATCCTGAAGACGTGGCGAGACTGGGAGAGCAGAGGTTTGCCATGGCTCACTGCTGCGTTCTCCCATCAGCAGTCTTAGCCGGCATCATATCCCTGAACTACTCCTCGTTGTCTCATGGGACAATGACCCACAGGCAGGCCCTGCTCATGAGCGATGGGGTAAAGCAAGCTGGTTGCCAATGCATGGCTCAGGCCAGCATCCAGTTTCCCTTCGCTGGCAAACTGTGAAGAAGTGAAGAAGCAAGGTTTTTCCAGGCCCTGGCCTAAACTGGACTCCTGCCGATTCAGATGTTTTTATTGATAAGCAGAATGCCAACAGAAAAATCTCTTCTGGAAATGAACTAAGGGAAACAAGAGTCTTATTTTAAAAATTTGAAAATTGTTCAACCCTTTGATTAAAACAAACCAATTACCTGAAACCAAAATAAATGTCCCTTTCGAAAAACTGAGGACATTTGTTTTTCTTTGATTTCTTCCTTCTATCTTTCCCTTCCATTTTATTTTTTCTTAGTGATGAAAGAAGAAAAATGAGAGGTAGAAGTGCTGGAGAAGAGACAAAAAAGACCACAGAATACCCAAACTTGGTTTTCAACTTAAGATTAGAAAGTAAAAGATGACCTAAACTAAAACTGTATCATAGAATAGCAGGTTGGAAGGAACCACAAGGATCATCTGGCTCAACCTTTCTTGGCAAAAGCACAGTCCAGACAAGAAGGCCCAGCAGGCTGCCCAGCTGAATCTTAAAAGTATCCAATGTTGGGGAATCCACCACTTCCCTGTGGAGATTATTCCGACAGCTGATTGTTCGCGTTGTGAAAAATGTCCCTGTTGTGTCCAGTTGGAATCTCCGCGAGAGTAACTTTTACCCATTACCCCTCCTGTTTTCCTTGTGACTCCTTGTAAAAAAGGGAGTATCCATCTTCTTTGCAGCCACCCTCTAAATACTGGAACATGGTGCTGAGGTCTCCCCTAAGCCGCCTTAAGGCTGAGTAAACCCAGTTTTCTCAGCCTTTCCTCATATGGCAGATTCCAAGCCCTTTGATCATCTTTGTAGTCCTTCTCTGGACCCTCTCTAGCCTGTCCACATCTTTTTTGTATAGCAGGGACCAAAACTGAACACAGTATTGCAGGTTGTTTCCATCCAACTTCTTGTTCTTCATTTTGAAAACACCGGGATCAGCACTGAGCTACAAAAAGTTTCACTTCTCTCAAATGATCTGCAGTGACGAGAAGAGGTGAAAAATCTGCTCTCTAGAGGTGAAAAATCTGCTGCTCCTTTGCCTGTAGGAATAATTACAGGACAGATCTTCCAGCTCACTCCACTGCAGGATGTGGAATTTTAAATTACTCCAGGTACTAAAGCTATGCTCATGTGAGAGGCTACAAGAAGCTGGACCTTATGCAGCTTGCAAGGAGGATACTGTGTGTCAGATCCCTCTGACAGAACATACAGGCTCTGTATACCTCACACATAACTGTATGGTTGCAGGTAGAGCGTTCCAAGCTCCTCTGTGCATAAGGATGCCTGAGCTAACAACCATCAAGGATCATACAGTAAGAGTATTCATTATAATACCTTGGAATGTGGATAGAAAGTCCTGCCATTGCATCAATACAAGTCTTCCTAAAGGTTGCTCCTCTGGTGGTATCAGTAAAACTAGCATGACTAGATGGACTAGAGGATCTTTTGAGGTCCCTTCCAATCCCTAACATTCTGTGAAAACCTCCTCTGATAGAGCTCACTGTGGATGTAATTCGAGCTAAACTGAAGGCCTCTCACCACCTTCTCCCTTCCTCTCTTATCTCATTCTAGATAAAGCATGTGCCTTGGGAAGTGTGGTAGCAAAGGCACACCCAGATAACCACATCAATGAACTGATAAAAGAGTCAGCCTGCTGAACCACAGCTGCTGCAGAGGTGAGAGCAGCTGAAGCTGCCAGCCTGGTTCCTGCAGCCTCACGGAGTCACCTTGGCTCTGCAGGCTTGTGTGGCAGCACTCTCACCTGGGTCAGCTGTCCAAAGTACCTAAGTTAGCTTGGTTTACTTCTCCAAGATGACTCTCTGTCCAGATTGGAGTACCCTGCTTCACAGTGGAGCCGGTGGGGGGAGGAGAGCAGATCCACAATAGCCTGCTTGTATCATGTAGACACCCTCCTAATAACCACAGCAAGGTGGTTCCCACTGAGTTAAGGGTTGTTTCTAGATAACTGTGGGAAGGCACTGGAATGCTTTTGTCTCCATCCTCCTTTTGCTTATTCAAAGAGCGGGTTTCTTGCCCCTAGGATAAGCAGCACAGAGTCTCTACCCAGGGCACGCAGAGGAGCTGCTCACGCAGGTCTCATTCCAGCTGGGGCCGAGAGCACTCCTTGAGTGAGAAGCTCTCCCAGGGCGCACGCAAACATAGGCCAGAGGGGCACAAATGCAACCGGCCCTACGGTGTGATAAGCAAGTGAGGTGAACGGCTCGTGTTGTGCTCAAACCCCCGCTGTAAGAGGGGCAGAATCAGGAGATCACACCCAAGGACAACTTCAGGCAGGACTGAAGAACAGTCAGCGTGCAGAAAGAGGGACCAAGATGTAACAAGCTACAAAAAATTACTCTGCTAATTTAACTTACACAATTGCTTTTTGCTTGCTGCATGGCTTATTAAATCTTCCAGTACACAAAACGTGTTATACAATGTTGAAGTGCTGTTGAAGTGAATCACACCTACTACTATCAATCTTCTCAGCTGCAAAAATTGTGAATTAGACCTTTGGAAGAATGAACTGATTTTAAAAGTGTGACAGATCGAAGAGGTAAGTGTTCCCTCTCCTGTTTTGCCTGCTTTTCTGTACTAGCAGAAGGCTAATAATTAATTTCAAATAATAAAAAAGAAAAATGTGACTTGGGATTCTCACTCCCACTCAGGGCTATGAACAGCTAGTTAAGTACTAAATTACTGATTTATATACCTACAGGGAATATAAATCCAAAGCACAGGAACTAGAAGGGACGAGAAGAGAGAAGTAGAAAAGGAGATGATGAAGGAACAAAAAATTTAAAAATAGGTAAACTGAGACAAAGGAAGGGAGATGTTCTTTCTGAGTAAAAGGCAGTGTTTGTACTGCATGTACCTGCTATAAACAATGTTTTATATACACATACAGAGTGCCTTTAAGGTTTTGTGCTCCTTCGCACAGTCAGAATGTAAACTACATCTGCCCATCTGTCTATCTGAAGAATATGCCTACAAGTGTATAGGAACAATATTTTGTAAGAAATTACATGACGAAAATAGGAGTGGGAGAAGCTGTAAGTGGAACACCTTTCTTCTCCCCTGAATTTAAGAACTTGCCATTAAATTATACCATAAAATCTAATGAAGGATTGGTCAAAATCATTCATCTGGATTAAAAACAACATGTCATCTGTAAAGCTGACATTTTAAAAGGTTTGAAAACCAGCTAAAAGTGAGACGTCTTTTAAAAATAATACCAAAAGACTTCATGCCAAAAAAATGCTGAAACAATTTCTAGCCTGCTTTCTATCTTACCCCTGTTGCTGTAGCATTTGAATGCCTCAGAAGGGTACTGACACCCACAACACCCTTGTCACGAAAAGAAAGCTGTTATTCTCATTTCATACCCACAGAACTGAAGGAGGCACAAAGGAAATATTTCTGGTCCAGAGACACGAGGTAACCTGTGGTGAAGTGAGGTCTCTCACACTCCAGCCACCTGAGAGCTTTCCTGAGAGAGGCTTTGGTGTAAGTACCTGGGGAGCTGTGCATCTGTTCTCTTTGCCACTGTAAGGTCAGATCAGATTCAGTTTGATAATAGCTAAAATGTCTACTCTCTGGTTACTGTTCAATGATTTTCATAGCCCAGATAGATTACTCTTTCTTGTGGGCCTCATAAACACTTGGCAGGATTAGCATGAATCCGAAGTTTGGATGGCACAGAGACTGAACTGATGTCTCACCTGTGGACACATGTTAGAGGAAAGTGTTTCAGTAAGAAAGCTATGGTTTACACTAGACATTTTTTTAATTCAGACACTTCTAGCACCTTCTACAACACTAGTCATGGTACCAAAGTGACCCAGTAACTAACTAGACCAGGTACAGCATCACTTTTCAAGTCTCACCTCCCTTAAGTTTCCAGGAGGTTGGCAGTGAAGTCTTCCACAAGTTCTTCCCATGTAAAGGACTTATTTCCAGGAGGTTCTTGTTCAGTTCAGATGGAGGATTAGATGGACTTTCATTTACACCTTCCTGTCCAGAACAGTACAAATTTAGGACAATGTCTTTGAGCCTCTAGAAACTGAGAACACTGGCAATCCAGGAAGTACAAAGCACAGCTTTGCTTATTTTACTGAATAATTATGAGAGCTATATGGGTATCAGACAACAACTAGAGTAACAAATAGAAAACAGAGCTGCCTGTTCTCACCACTTCAACTTTCTTTCTGTACATCTTGGCATAAGCTGAAATGCAAAAAGGAAACACAGAAGCTATTCTGGAAGATGGTTCTGCTTCCTGGACACTTCAGCATGATCCATCATTTAACAAGATATATACACGAGAAAAATTAGCAGAGCTGGCTCTTCCCACAGCTTGGCTTTCTGCAAATGTAGCATTACCATGTGTCCCTCAAAGGTCAGCTTCACCTCCAGCATAATTTCTATCTCTGATTAGGGTACACACAACTGAGTTGTTGAGACTTTCTAAAGTGAATAGGAGGCTGCTTTGACTTCTTGACAGTACAATGAACATTTTACTACTTGTATGGCAGTTAAGACTGACAGAGATCTTGGTAACTGAATACCTTTACTTTTTGGAGATTCACACCACCACTGTGGCTCAGATAGGAAACAGATTTGATCCTGAAAACTCTTTTCTTGAACAAGTGCTCAAACCACTAGCAACTGCTACACACAGGCAGTAAAAGTCCCCGTGCTTTTTAAGCAAGAGGAACACCAGGTCTGTAAGTGCCTAACTACAGATAAGGTGTTACAGCTTGAGAACGGGTCTCTCATTGGCCTGAGGCACTAGCACAGAAGGCTTATTTTCAGTCTGAGGCACTTGCTTTCTATTTCACTTACTGCTTATGTAGGTAGCTCCCTGCTCAGCTAAGTTTCCAAGCATGTAACTCTTTGTAGGCATTACAAAGAGTCTGAGCCCTGACTCCGGAGCCGCAGGCAACATGGTAGCCAGGAGAAAGGCACTGATATGCATATATATATTTGAGGCTCTCTGTCAATGCCTCTGCTTGTGGACAGCAGACCTGAAAACAGCAACATCAGGTGTGCACTGGGTGAATGCGTCCCTACTCCTGCTCTGCCTAGAGAAGCAAATCTGGGTTAGTCAGTTTAGTGGATGAACACTGCCTTGCCACTGCCGGCAGAACCAGCATTAAATTTTAGTATTCTGTAAACAATATAAATTTTGTGCAACAAAACCACCCACCCAAACCCAAACCAAAAAGAGAGAGATTTGTAGCTCGCGTGTCAAATTTGGTAGATGTCTCATCACAAGAGAATTTTGTCTGAATTTTATGTTCATGCCATGATCTGGAGCAGCATTCATTGCTCATAGGCTCACGTTCTTCATTTAAACATGTACAGTTAATAACAAGTTTAACATCAACTGTGCACATAAATTCTGTTCTTTGTTTCCATTTGCAGTTTCAGTTCTCATTAAAGTAAAATGGATTCCCTGTTACTTTATGGAAAAGTGTTGTGAGAGGACTATGGACAAATACTGAAGCTACACTAAGTTTACAATTGAAGTGAGATCCTTGTTTAAGCAGGCGGATAGTAGATCTGGCACACTAGAATTTAGTGAGGAAATTCTCTTTTATAGCATGATACTGTGGTCTACACGGATCAGGTTATATAGCATTCACCTTCTGAAGCTGGAACATGACTTACAAGTGCCAGTAAAATAAACTACTTAGCCTTCTCTAGGACTCAAAAGCAGAAGATCACTGGTCCAAAGAGAAGTCAATGGAAATTCTGTGGCTTGTGGGTTTGTTACTTGTTTAAATTCCTCCACCTCCCTGAGTGTGTTTTTCATTCCAGTTATACTGAAACCTGACCTCTGCCCTGCACATGTGATCATTATCTTTTCAATATTTGACTCATACTATGTCACTAGTGCTGAATGACATGGCAAGTTGTGCTACAAGTAAAACATACAGAACCAACATTAAAAAATCAGGTATCCTTAATATACTCAAAAAACATCTGCAATAGCATATTGCTTGCAGTAAGGTTTTTCAGAGCGTGCTTTCCTCTCCATTTTTGGATTTTGTCATAAGGAAATATCTCCAACACCCTGAAAACCTGCATGCCTGTGAGACCTATTAGTGGAGACAATTTTTTTGTTTCACCTCTGCTTCCCAAAAAATCTTCCCATAACACACAGACAAATATATAGGTACCCCTTGCCTAGAAAAACACATTTAAAAGCAGCAGTCACAGAAATAAGGAAGAACCATACTCCATTCAAAAAGGTGCCTGGCACTTTGTGTTGCCCGACTCTTACATATATTATAGAAAAAGGCATACACAAAATCAGCTACATACAACACCTTGTCTTTGCAAAACCAGTGGCAGATTTGCAAATTTCCAGACCAATTAGGTTTTGGCAGTTACCTTTGATTCTACTGATTTTAGGGTCTGCTGTAGGAATGGCACTTTTTTGTGCTTCATGAAACAATGACAAAAATTTCAGGATCCTTCCTTGTTGATCTGCTACAGGGATGCCCACTGACATCTGCCTCTGAGCTTGATTGGAAAAAAAATAGTGTTACAATCTTCTTCAATGTCACATGAATACACGTTCAATACGTGTAAAACTGTATCTATAGTTCGGCTGGATTCACACTTATTTTTTCTTTTAAAATACGTTTACCTCCAAAAGGTAGCCTTGTACCTACTGAAAACGCAGATCTCTGGTCCAGTTCAGCTCAAGGATAGAATTTGCTGTGAAGTACACAGCTTTCATACACAAAATAATATTTAATTTGAAAATAATAATTAAAAATAAATATAACTAGATAATTACATTATTAAAATATAACAAATAATTACATTATTTGATTTAAAATAAAAAATATTAAATAGTAAAAAAGGATTTATTAAAAGCAATGCAACATCTTCAGCAAGCCAATTTCTTCAGTGGGGCTATGGGAGTTACTCCACATGAGAATAACTTCTTCTGTATCTTAGTAATTCCTACCATAATATGAAAATCTTATCTTCTCTTCATTCTTTCTACTTACATCTGTCAACTTGTGTTCCAGCCAGCCCACTTAACCGTTGCACCCATGACAGTAGACTGATATCCTACTGAGACATACTGCAGGACAGCACTAGGTTCCTGCACTAAAGCAGACCTTACCTGTTGGATGCTGTGGTTTTGCAGGCATGAGTGGAGAAGCAGCTGCTAGAAAACCATTTGAAATAACTGCAGTGATAAGAATACTAGCCAACATGTTGGTTGCCATTGTGGTCAAACAGGATCTTCTGAGTGCTGAAGCCTCTATCTACAAAGATTGTCTGAACTTCTTCATGCACAATTTCTCTCTGGTTGAACAAACCATCCCATCTCCTGCCTTATAAATCCTTGGCCTTTCTTCATTACCTGGAGAACAAATTCCACGTCCAATTTCACTTTAGCTATCTGCATTCTGACATTTGACAACATGTCTTTTTCTGGTTTTTGTTATTTGCTTTGTGCCACCCTAATAAAAGAGTCACCAACGTCAGAAGCCTTTTCTCTGCCCGAGCAAACACATTAACTGGGTGCTACCGCTGCTTGAACAGGAGAATCTCAAACATGTATGCAAACTCCAGGATTGAGCACAGTCACTGCAGCACAGGAGCAATCTCCTGGATGCATATCTTCAAGGTGCAGACAAGAAATGGGGCTACTACTTCAGGAGCCAAGGTTCCCAACAGGGCAGTGACGCCAGCTGTCAGCACAGCAAACAGTGAGGAACTGAATAAATAGCAAAGCCTCCCAACTCTGTCATGTTCTCCTGGGGACTAAATCGAAATGTGAGGGGGGGGTGGGGCGTGAAACCATCCTGGGTGAATCTGTCAGATGCAGGGCTAAATCACTCCACTGCTGGCAGCCAAAGATGGAGTGGGAGTGATGTTCCACTGGTTCAAGAGCTTGCCTCAGCTCGCAGGGAATAATAGACAAGAGCTTTCCTCTTGTGTGTCAGAGGCGTTTGGCACCGGAGGAAAGGCCACAGGGGGCATTCTCAGTAGCATAACAGCAGATGAACTTCCCAGTACACCCTGGGCTGTACTTTCCCAACATCCAAGCAGCATAACATGGGAAAAAGGAGTCCCAGAACTACACTGGGGAGAGGGAAGCAGCTTGGAGTGAGCACTGCCATTTGACTGGGGAAAAGGCTGCCTTTTAGTCCTGGCACAGCTGGGCCATGCAGCCCATTGCAACATGATCATAGAACTGTAGAATCATAGAATCATAGTACCATAGAATCATAGAATCATAGTATCACAGACCAGTTGAGGTTGGAAGGGACCTTCAAAGGTCATCCAGTCCAACCCCCTGCAATGAGCAGGGACATCTTCAACCAGATCAGGTTGCTCAGAGCCCCGTCCAGCCTGGCCTGGAATGTCACCAGGGATGGGGCATCCACCACCTCTCTGGGTAACCTGGGCCAGTGTTTCACCATCCTCATTGGTAAAAACTTCTTCCTCATGTCTGGCCCGCCCTCCCCTCCTTTAGTTTAAAACCATTACCCCTTGTCCTGTCACAACAGGCCCTGCTAAAGTGTCTGTCCCCATCTTTCTTATAGGTCCCTTTTAAGTACTGGAAGGCTGCAATAAGGTCTCCCCGGAGCCTTCTCCAGGCTGAACAACCCCAATTCTCTCAGCCTGTCTTCCTAGAAGAGGTGTTCCAGCCCTCTAATCATTTTTGTGGCCTCCTCTGGACCCTCTCCAACAGGTCCATGTAGTTAACGCCATATGCTCGCTTATTGACTAATGGGGCTTCTCTGCTTTCCAAATCACAGCTTTCCTGCAGGGAAAGCATTGCTGAGGCTCAGGGACAGAAGCCTGGAATCCAAGCGAGGTTCCCCAAGCAAAGCAAGTGGGCTGAGAGCAGTGTTGGGGAGAAAGAGCAGTTCTCTTCTCCTGTACCTTCATGACAAAATTGTGGTTTTTTTGTTTGTTTGTTTTTTTTTTTTTCCCCCAGCATGCGTACAATATGTTGCAAGTGCACTTCTCGGGGAGGGGATTGGATTGTTCTTCTTATTGAAAGCAAAAATGCTAAGCCATCCTGAAAGGATGCACTTGACCTAAAGGTCCCTGAGGAGGACACCTGGCAGCAATTATGAAGAATTCCCCCAGCCCAACACCCCCTCAACCAAAATTCATTCATATTGAGTAAATAGTGTACTATCTGGCCCTGTGTTTCTACAAATAGTTCCTGTGGCTGTTTTGTCATTCTTTTGTTAGTCACTCACGGCTGGTCTCAGGTGAAATAATGTTTCAGGGCGACACTGCTTCTTGTTTGTTGGCAGTTTCTTGAAACCAAAGCTTGGGTGAGTGGTCAGACTGAATATGGAAAGACTTTTGCTGTGCTTTTGGCTAAAGAAACCACAAGAAAGAGACCAGTGAGTCATTTCAACATGATTCCACATAGCCTGAATGTAAAAAAGAAGCTGGAGCTGCTGTTTGAGGCCTTGGGCAGGGAAAGGCCGGATAAACTTCATTTGCTTGTACAACCCTTCTGTCGGGACTTGATGGGCAACAAAGGTTGAGGTCAAATCCTAGGGATCACTTCTGAACCATGATGCCCATCCAGAAGCTTGGGAAAATTAAAACTACACTTTCTGGTGCTCAGTAAGCTATTTTCTTAATTTGCAAACATGACTCAGTTGACTCAATAAACAATGTTGTATTAATGGAAGAAAAAGAAAGGTAACTAAACAACATAGCAGATATTTATACTATTTGACAGTTGTCTTTTTTGGGGAGGCTGGTTAGCTCAGCTCTGAGGTGTTTCCCTACCTCCTGCAGTAACATCTCACTTCCAGCTTGGGCTGGTCACATCTTGCTGAGCAGCAAGCTCTGATTCAGGCTGTAGGATCCCTTACCATTCCCTCTCACCAGTCCTCACTCTCCGAGGTAGTGTCGGAAACAATTTCTATTTTTCCAGCTCTTCAGCAAGACTGCATGCAACATCTCAGATTACTCCTGTCCCTGTGCGTTCAGGAAACCCTTCACTCCATTCTTGTCTCTCACTTCGGAGAAAACTTCTGAATGGATTTTACTCTGGTTTACTCTTAAAAGAAAAAGTTTAATCAAAGCCTTTTTCTTTTCCCTCTCTGCCATTTTGGTTTTGGTTTGTTGTTTTATTTTTTTTTTTTGAGGCTATAATTTTTGCATTCCAGATCTGGAAGCTATTGCTCTGGTGAGGGTAACAAACTCACCCCAGGGACACTGAAGTGTAGCTCCTTGGCCTAGACTTCTATCCTAGTTGCAATTACAAACATTCCTCCACTTAATTATACTCTTCTTTTTACCAGAAATGCCTCCCAAACATAATAAAATAATATGTGCAAAGTAAACATGTCTCAGGCCTGTTTATCAGTTCCTTTCATTTATCTCCTCTCTTCTCTGTGGGAAGTCATAGGAATACTATTTATTTTCTTGCATTTCCTTGGGGCAGTGAGATAACTGCTCATTCTTTTAGGCCCCTTGTTAAAGTGAGGCTGACAATTGTCAAAAGGGCAAAAAAACCCCTCTCCTGACAACACATTTGCAAACAGGACTGCAGAGCCAAGGGCCATTTTCACTGCTGGGCAGACAGCTCAGGTCAGCAGCATTTCTGTGTAGAAACCTCAGCCCTTCTGGAACCTCCCGAAGAAGCAGCTGCCCAGGCCTGCACCTTGTATGGCTCTGGTCAGCAGTAGGAGTTGCCCTGAGTCATTATGCAGCTGTTTGAACTCACAGTGCGTAAAATTATGGTTCATGCATGTCTGACTCCCAGGACAGCAATGAAAGTAAATGCATTAATGATTCTGAGATACCTAGTTTACTGTATGTTGAAGACAGACATATCTAAGTGAAAGACAGAAGGAACTTCAGTATGCAGTAGGTATGTAAGTCTTCGCCTGTTATTTTTTTTTTCAACCACAAAAAATACGTTATCCCGTGAAAACACGTGGATTTGAGAAAACACACTTGTTTTATACTTCACTGTACAGTTTCTTTTCAAAGGCCTGGACCAAGCCAAAGAGCACACACCTACTTTCATGTACCCACAATTAGTCAGACTATGCCTATGTTTGGAACTGGTTAGTGTTAAAAGTTAAGCACGGCAACGAAACACAGCATCCCAGCTTAATGCTACCATAAGAAATGCAGTAACTAGCTGGCTGTCAGGGTACCGGCACACTGCTTTGGAGGATTAAGTCTGTACCAGGGACCAGGGTTTCAGACACGGGGCATAAGGGGTTCAGTAAGAACCTCCACAGTTTTTTTATTATTTTATTTTATTTTATTATTATTTTTTCTTATATCTGCCAGGTCACCAAGGAATGGAAATAGTAGGTCCTGCCTTTCCTTAGTGCAATGTTTATCAGGAGCAACACTGACAGCTAGCTCTGGCCATACTCCTTCAAACCAAACAGCAAAGCAAGGCTCTTGGGTAATTGGGTGGGAAGATCTCAGAGTGCTTGTTTTATTATACTTAGGTTGCTGTGAGTACTACAGGCTAACCTAATGGGTCTTTCCACTGCACTACATAAACATTAGCATGTAATTTGGGATACATGAGTATTGCCTCCATTTCCCACTCCAACTTGCCAAACCATGTTACTATTAAGATCACAACTTTCTTTCATCACAATGTTATGATTCTCACTGTGTAGCTCTATTAACTTCAAGATTTCATAAATCTTATTTTAAATTGAATTTTAACCCTTGTGAGAGGAAATGCTTGATGGCACCAGAGAAAAGCAAGATCCTAAGAAGAACCTGGTCAACAACAGTAGCAGCTTCCCTCAGTCAGTACTGTTGCTCTGCCTCAGAAGGGATGGCTCAAGGTATGAACATTTTGACTTCCACATCTGGTGAGCCCTTGAACTCTCTGCAGAAGCTATCCACAGAAGAGCTCATTAGCACAAATGGTGGTGCATTTTCAATGAAAAAACACGTATTCCTATGGGGTAAGATAACTGGTCTTGGATGCAAATGCCTCTTATCGATGCAAGATGTTGTTTGCTGTACTTTTAGAATTATTAGTTGTGCTATTTGTTATTCAGGGTACCTGTCAGGGAGCAGCAAGGGCCAGATGATCCCCAAGGAATGGGGAGCCAGGAGAAAAGGGGGAGGCAGTGCTCTCACTGATGGGCACCACCCTGCGGGGTCTGAAGGCAACAGGCAGAGCCAGGAGCTGGTAGCAGGGCCCATCGGCAGCTTCCAACACAGTGAGGGGGTGAGCCACGGCAAGGATCAGTGCGGGGCCAGCAGCAGGGCTAGTGACCAGCACACCTACAGGCACAGCTGAGGCAGGACTGGGAGCCCAGGCCAGCGCTGAAATGAGGTTCCTGGCCCATGGGCAAGGGCAGGGGCAAGCCCAGGAGGGGCTGGGCGGGGACACTGAAACCTGTTCATGCCTCACAGCATCAGAATTTCTGATTTTGATCAGCAAAACAATCTGTTCTTCTTTTGGGAGTGCTCATCAGAAATAAATACTGTCACTGAGTCTCTCTTTCATTAGCCTCTAAGAAAGAGATACAACCTGGGCTCTGTGTCTGAACTTGTAGAATGGGACATGCTCAGATCCAGGCCAAAGTTTTATGAAAAAAACTGCTTGTCAGATCGTTTGTGAAACCCCCCTGACACTTACAGGTTCTGGCTTTGCCAAGAAGAATACTCCAGTGAACCTCTTTGATACCTCCTAAAGTCACAGTGAAGTGGTAACTCATTTACTCTTGAAGCAAAACCAAATATGTGGGTGGTACAATATCAATAAAGCAGAGAAAAACATCTAAACAATCTGGTTTGTTATCTGGTACCCTCTTACAATTTTTGGATCAGTTTGGATTCTACTGAAAAGAGCCATAAATCTCAGGGACAGGTCATCTGATGTGACTGGAAACATGCTGCACAGGGCTCAAGCTGCCTCACACATCCAGGATGACAAAGCATTTGGCACTCCAAAAGTCTGGATGTGAAAGAATGGGAGGCAACCAATGAGTACTAATATTCTGCATATTGTTGAAGGAGTAGGAATCAGCCTGCCTCGGGAGTTGAAGTCTTCCTATCAGCCAGGCAGGGCGCCTGATGCATTGCTGAGATTGCAGCCACAGCACAATACTGCAGATGACCCAGCCTATTAGCTTGGAACCTCATATTACAGTCGACTTTCAACATTTTCCAAGCTTCCAGGTCTCTGATGTGGCAGTGGGAAGTTCTTCTGAGCTATTTCCCATCTGCATGCATTTATGGCTCCTGACAGTTTTGATCAAGACTTTTTATAATTTATTCCCCACAAGCATTTATGGATCTGTCTGCTGATAGTTGTCCTCATTGTCTGATCAGCGCATTTGCAGTTAGCTCATCTGTCTGAAAAAGTTAAGATTTATCTCTGAATGGGGCATAATTACAAGGCCCAAGCCCAGAGACATAACACTATTTACCTTCCTGCTAGGTTTGGATTCGGTTAATTAGAAATCCTCTTACAGGAATGCTAAGCTAAGAATTCTTTTTTCTTCAGATCTAGAAATCTACAGTTCTCAGGAATTTTAAAAGAATCCATCTCATCTCAGTTACATGTCTGAGCCTTTTCTTCCACCTACTTCACTTTCCCTACTTTTTGCAATGTCGTGTTTCGGACTGCTCGGTGCCAGCCTTCTCTTGAGCTGTGCTGCTGAAGTCCCCCATGCTGTGGCAGAGTGTGTGACAGACTTTTGCCCTGACGAAGAAGTGAGGAAAGGATCCACGGCTGGAACTTGAAAAGGAACGCCAGATGGATGTATTCCATTCGTTTTCACAAGAGATACATAGCTACATACACCCTTGGCACGACTTCGAAAAATCTCATCCAGCAGCAATGAACACAGTAGGTGAAAATGTCTTGCAGACAAGGTCAATGGCTTTTTAAAATTTTCCTTCTGTCAGAAGGAAAAGCATGTTCTTATTCTTCCTACAGCTACCACTAGCATATATCCCTTCCTCCTGGTAGTGCCTGGCTGCAGCCTTGTTGAGCTGAAGTGCTACACAGGCTCTACTATGAGACTCAGTAAATGGCTGGGGCCTTTCGCCTTCTTACGGTGCTCCCCTCAAGCCCAGCACCTAGTTATTGCTTCATAATAATGACCTTTCCAGTTTAATCCCAGCAAGCCAGCACCATGTGAACCGAGAAACTATCTGCTAAGCTCACAGACACTAAACAAATTTTGCAAACGGTCCCTTCTCCCTTTATTGATTTAACTGTGTATCAAACGGCTTTCAGATTCCCAGCAAATAGCAGAGCCCTGTTGTGGGGGGCTCAGCCTTCAGGCAGTTAGATTTAATGCCTGACAGTTAATTATATTTGTTTAATTACAGCTTCTTGCTGCTCTGAGGGGCTGTCACGCTGCAGCGTGATAACCCTTTGAAAAGGCAGCCTAAGAATAAACGGTGAACCCTGACCCCTGGCACCTTCCAGCCCCGCTGACCACGAAGTGCTGCCCAGCTGCGCAGAGAGGAGTGAAATAGAATCATAGAATCACTTCGGTTGGATGAGACCCTCAGGATCATAAAATCCAACCATAACCTAACTCTGGTACTAAACCATGTCCCTAAGAACCTTGTCTAAATGCCTTTTAAACACCTCCAGGGATGGTGACTCCACCACTTCCCTGGGCAGCCTGTTCCAATGCCTGACAACCCTTTCTGTGAAGAATTTTTTCCTAATATCCAATCTAAACCCCCCCTGGCACAACTTGAGGCCATTTCCTCTTGTCCTATCACTTGCTACTTGGGAGAAGAAACCAACACCCTCCATGCTACAACCTCCTTTCAGGTAGCTGTAGACAGATGCCAGGGGTGGTCAGAGACTACGGGCTTTAGGGAAAACCTCACCCATGGATGCGGGGCTCTGCTAACACTCCGGTTTTATAAAGCTTCGTCTCCTCACTCAGCGCCTTCTCAGGCTCAGCGAGGAAGGGCTGAGGCAGCAGCGCCGGGAGCCGAGCCCTGTCTGCCCGGTACCTTACCCGGCCACAGCAGACAGGCTGCCCGAGGCGCTCCTTATCTGCCGCCCTGTCCTCATCTCACCCGCCCCGCCAGGGCACCGCAGCGCGGCTTTCTCCCCGGGGCACGCCGCGCTCTTGCCGGGCTGGGAGGGTCCGCTCTCGGCCGCCCGCGCCCCGCCGCTCGGTGCTTCCCTGTGCCTGCCCTCTGCCCGCCGCGCACCGCAGCTCCTCCGGCCCCCCAGCTCCCCTACGGGACCCTCCCGTTCCCAGCTCCCCGGGGCGGTCCCTCGCCAGCAGCTCCGCCGGCTGCGCTCCCAGCGGCCCCGCGGCGGGCTGGGCAGGCGGCGGGGGCCGCCGGCAGCTATCGGCGGTGGCCCTCTAGCGGCCTCCGCCCCGGTTGCGAGGGAGGGCTCCCTCAGGCCGGGGCCGCGGCCGGGCGGGGGCGGCCGGGGGCTGCTGAGGGCCGTGAGGACGGCGGGGACGGACGCAGCGTAGCTCGGGGTTGTGGGGGGAAGCTTCCCCCTTGCAGCTGGGGCTCTGCCTGCCCCGACCCGCCGGGGTCCCGGCCTAGGCCTCCTGTGTTTTGGTGAGCCCCTCGGGAACAGAGGAGCTTGCTCTGGCAGGACAATCCGGGCCGGGCTCTGACAGACCTTGTCAGAGCCTCAAAACCAAACCGAAGCAGCAGCAGCTATACTGTTCCTGCTGGGGACCAAGTTCTGGGGGCCGCAGCGTGATAAATGCGGGTGTGTATCTGGAGGCACTATTAGCTGTGAGTGACCTGCTGCTTTCAAAGCAGCTTCCCTGCCTCAAGCGTCACAGCTTTGTAGCTTGTAAAGCTTAGAAAGGACCCATCACGATTCTCTGACCCAAACGTTTTAGCACAGGCCATCTGTAAAGTTCGTGTTTAACATTTCAACAAGAGGCCAAATGGGTGTGGTAGCAGCCTAGATTTTTATGTTCCCAGGGCCCATGTCCATGACAGTCACAGCCTCCGCCTCCTTCCCCCGTTAAGTCCCTCTACTCACCAGCAGGGAAAAATAATTCTTTCTTCCATCCATCCCAGCTCAGCCATTCTCCAGGAAGACCTGAGTCAGATGTTTGGTACCTAAACCAAATACCTGAGGAAGGTGGGGAAGAAGTAGACAATTGCTGGAGGGAGACACACAGTTACTAAACCAGCCTAATGTAAACAAGATCTAAAGCAAGAGTTCAAAGTTATTAAAACTAGGGGAAAATGCCAAAGAAGGAAATTCTTCTCTGTTCAGTCACCCAGCTCCAGAGCCAATGAAACCTGCTTCACCATCCCTGAAAGATGATTTATGAGCGTGTTTTTAAACTGCAGACAACAATAACAACAACCTCCTTTCCGTAGACCTTTTCATCAATGGAGCTCAAAGTGCTTCTCAAAGAAGGTCAGTGTCACTACCCATTTGCAGATGAGGAAACCGAGGCACAGGAAGGAAAGAATTTTGCTACAGTCATCAGCAAGTGAAGCAGCCAGGGGCAGATCCTTAGTCAAGTACATTCTGTGCTAAGATACGTCACTCAGCAAACATAAATTTACAAATGGCACTTGAGATGGGGCACATCTCGCTGCAGCAGCAGGGGCTTACCACCTCGTCATGCTCTCAGGTGTCTGTATGGCCCATGGACTCGTTGGAAAGAGAGACATGTCTGATGAGACTGCATGGGGGGGGTACAAGCCAGAGGTGATGGAAGAGCACAGTTGAGCTGGACAAATTAAGAGAGAGCCCTTCTGAGGGACAGGGAAGGGTGGAAAAGTGCAGGAGTAGCAGCTGTAGCTTCATAACAACTGGTGAGGAGATAAGCAATTTGTGGGAGCCATGTAGGTTTCTAATGGTGGATTATTACAACAGCTGAGAGCTCTGCATCATAAAGCTCCACAGTGTGTGTGAGAGGTGGTACGAATGAGAAAAGAGACACTTGAGGAATTTAATTCTGAGAAATGCTGAGCAATCACTGTGAGAAGATGAGGTTATTCTCCTCCTTGCAATATCTGTCTCCATTAGTGTCACAGAGGAGAATCTAGTCCCTAGGACAGTTTAGCTCTAACATACGTTTGTTTTATCAAGGATAAACCAGAAGTGACTGAAGGGCTCTCTCTCTTCTACCCACTCTTGTCTCAGTACACCGTTGTATTAAAAGCCTTGAGAAGTGGCACAATTCACCAATCCCAAGAAAAGGACTCAGCAATGAGTGACTCCTTTTTCGTCTTTAATGAAACTGCAATAGCTGATGGACATGAAAACTTCTTGACCATACCATGTAATTGTATATATGCTATAACAAGGTGTGGATGAATGATATGTCTTAATACTTTAAAGTCTGATAAGCAGACGTTGGAGAGTCAAAGAATAGTTACCTCCTGTGAGATAGGCAACAATGGAGACATGGCAACAAAGATCGCCCCAAAGACATTGCTTGAGGCAGACATACAGAACAAATCTGCCTTGCAAAGTGACTACATACTTGTAGTTTTATCTTCCAAATCATGCTTTGTGATTTTCATAATTTTTCTTCCTTTCATTCCTTCCCCATCACCTGTCCTCTCTGGTTGCCAGCTATGGACTGACATAACCTCATCTGAGGGAAGAGTGCAAGCAAACATAAGTGAGAAGAAGCCACCTCTTTAAGGGTGAAGAAGAACACTGGCAGGTATTTATTCTGCAGACAGCAGCTGAAGCCAAGTACCAATTCAGCTATAGGCTACTCATTGAAACAGAGTAGCCTGCCAGCCTTTAAAGTCTCTTACTTTCTGTCTGTGGGTAAAAGGCACCTCTGCTTTGCTGGATTCACTCCTCATTTAATTTTACCCTCAGGAGAACTAGTGTAACCCCAAAAATTTCCGTCTTAAGGAGAATTAAGATGCATGGAAGACTTCAGAAAATGGAAAATGTCAAGCTTGGCTACAGGACACTGAGAAAGGACACAAATATTTTCCAGTAGCTGATATGTTTAAAGACTTAGGGAGGTTAGGAAGTATACAGGGCACTGCAAAATGATCTTACTAATTAAGTAAAACTAAAGGGATCACATTTGGAAAGGTAGAACTACAAGGCAAAATGTCTGCCCCTTTAACACCTTAGGTCTGCAAGGTCACCCAAGTGAGACCATGGGATCACAGCCACAGACCTGACAGCACTGAAAAGGAGCCAAAATGCCTGCTTAGGAAGAGCCTGCTTTGGGCCACTGATACCTTGGGCTGGTTGGAAATACTTCTGATAAACCGCGGTGCGACATGCTGAGTCGCCCCAACCATGTCACCCTTGCTGCCGACCAGCAGCGTTTCCTGCTTCCCACACAGTGACCAGCCTGGAAGGCCCAGGATTCACAGCTAAGCTGGCAGGATCCAACCTTTGGCAGCCAAGATCATTTTGGTTTCAGCACTTTCAAAAGGATACTACTAAGCATTTTTTCAGAACCACAAGGACAGATGCTTGCCACACGCAGAAAGTTTTGCAAATATGACTTTCTCTTTCAAAATAGGACAACTGTTCTTACTCTCATCCAGCCCCAGAATCACAATGCCCATGGGACAGACATGCTGGCATTCGATCAGCTGTGGTCATACATCCCCCAAAGCTATGTGTGTTGGACTGACATCACTGGGCTCCAAGTTCTGCAGGAGACTGGAGAAATGTCAGAGATGTGTGTGTGTTAGAGGAGGGAGCCGAACAGAAAATAAGGGGAGGAGGACAGTTGCTTTCCTTCTCTGCAAATTCAGCTACTGTTTTACACAGCAAAACATGAAACATTCCCCCCATAAATTAACCCATACTGCCTTGTTTCAGAGTGACTCGTTATCACAGACATTTAAGAGAGGAAGGGTGAAGTTTGCCACAGGGGCTTCATGCAGGAGTTTTAATATTTCAGTGAAAATTAGCTGATTTTCAGCCAGTTTCTAAGGACTTCCATGCCTGTGTTGCTCACCTGATGCAGAGACAGTGCAGTTTGACCACTGGTTTTGAAGAAGTCCATATGAAAAAGCTGAGTGGTTGTTGGTATTAGAAGATGCTGAAATACTTGGGCTGGGCTCTATTGCGTGGGCTTCAGTGCCCCTCAGCCGCCCACCTACTGAGCTCCTATGGCCAGGAAATCCATATCTCGTACCTCATCCGTGCAGATGGCAACTGGAGCTGCCTTCTGAACTGGGAGGTCTTGGTCCTGAGGGATTCTGGTGTGAGAAAACAGGGGAAATGGGACTGTGCAGCCAGGAGGCACAAACCTGGTGGTCGTATGAAGTGCACCCAGATATCAGAGGCCTCCTGAAGAACTGTAACTGCAGGCTGCCCTGAGTAGTCTCCTTTGCTTACAGGACATGTCAGGTGCAGCAGCAGATAATAGGAAGACGCCGTCTAAACTTCCCCAGAAAAGCTACAGATGTTCCTGTGTTTAGGGCATTTGAGAGTAAAACAGCCAGAGGCACTTTTTACGTGCTACAGGAAACAATTCTGCAACAGCAGGGAACAGGTTCTCTCTCTTTTGACAGCCTTCCTACCCTTAGGAACCAGCATTTTATAAAGCCCACAAATCAGGCCTAATCCCCTCCCTGCTCTGAAAGCAGGCTGTGTTTTAAATCTGTGTATTAGATTTTCTTTCTAAATTGTTTTATCCTCCTCTCGCAAACCCAAACAATTCCCAGACAGTGACTCGTGCTGACTAATCCAGTCTGGGAGACTTCTAGGTGTCCCTGTAACTTAAAACCAGAAAACAAGCTTCCTAATTCAGTAGCTAGACATTCCAATGCAGACCTGTAGGTTCTGAGCTTTTATTTTCCTTCTCCTCAGGGTTAAACATGCTTTTATCTACACTGTGCCTCCCTCCCCCAGCAGGCAAGAGTTGAGATGAGCTGTAATTCGGACATTCCTTCCCTGAGATCCCGCCTATGTTAGAAGTTCTGCTCCATGGGGCATCCCGGTGGCCAAGTTAATGTGAGCTCTCAACATACTTAAACAATGAAAAAAGGTGCTGTCTTCCAGGGAGAAGAAGGGGGTGCCTAAAGTGGTGTTGAGATGGGTTCCCAGACCGTCCTACAGGGCTGTAAAAAACCCAGAGTTGTAAAAAGATACGGAGTCACAGACAAATTGTATTTTTGGCCCATTTACAGTGCTGGACTGTGTCATATTTTAGTCATGTCTGGAAACCACAGTGCCATTACAAGGTCTTCCAGTATCACAGCAGTTGCAGTGGTGATAGGCTTTTAGGCTTTCGTTGCTGTGGACAAAGTCTGTCTCACAGCAGATAATACAGAGTTTATTGTCCGTTCTGTGACCACACACTGTGCCGGTAGCCAGCATTTCCATGCCTGCTCAGAAAATGGGAGATCACTCCTCGGCACAGTAAACTGCACCGATAATCCAAGCCAGTTGTCTTGTGAGACAAACCACTGAAAAGAGGGAAAAAGCCGTGTACACCAAAGGTAACACACCTGTGTTGTCTTTCCAGGACATCTGTGTTGGGCTGTATGGTGCCTGGCAGGCTGATGGTATTTAATAAGTTGCTTTTGCTCTGGCTCACGGCTATGTCCTCATTGCGCAACTCAAACAAAGCAGTGTGGGAGAGCACCCACGACAATGCCCTTTATAATTAAAGGTCATTAAAAGCTATCAGTCGGGGTGTGAGGCGCAACAAGGAATCAACAACCTTTTTCCTTCACCCTTGTCAGCCCCTCCTCTCACAGACAGCAGCCTCCAGCCTTAGACTTCATCACTCTCTTTGCCCTTTCCTCTTCCTCCCCCTCAAGCAGCTAGAGTGGGGGGATTGATCTGGCCTTTCTCAGCTGCCAAAACAGGCGTGGTGGGGCCACCTCGAGTGCCCAGGGATCCCGGAGGGCTGCCCTGCCTGTGCGCTGCCTGCCCCGGAGCTCTCAGCTGCCCCCTTTGCCAGCTGCCCTGGGCTGGGAGGAAGGCAGAGGGGCAGGAGAGGGGCAGCGACCCACGCTGCCATCCTTCACCCTGCAGAGAGCGGGTGCCACCCATGCGGAACGGCACGAGCACCGGCAGAGCCGGCAGGATTGGGGCTGGGAGGGACTCGCATCGGAGCGGCTGGCCTGCACGGTGAGCTGTCGAGTGAGAAAGACGTGGCCTTTCTCACAAGGACAGGCAGCCTTGGCGGCAGTGGGATGTGCGCATCTGGCTAAAGCGGCCGTGGCGGTCTGGTGCCGTACCCCTCTGTGCAAAACGAGAGCTCTGCTGGTATGTCCTCCGCATAGTCTTCAAAACCTAGCAACAAATATTTCTCCTGGGATGCCCTTGGGTGTAATATTTTTGTTTTTGTTTTGACTGGGGCTATTTGTAGCTTCTTTTTCCTGTTGTGTTAAAGTAAGAAACAAATATGTGGTCTGCTTCATCATCCACCTCTAAAGAAGTGCTCTTGGGTTTCATAGGATAAGGAGAAGAATCTATAGGGTAAAGCCTTGCAAAAGTGTAAGTGAAATATTGTTAGGATAACATGAGATTGTGCCAGACAGAAGTGTCAGATGGTCGTAGCGAGCAGGGTAACTAATAACCCTGCCAGAGGTGTGTGTTAGCATTTCGAACCTCTAAAGAGGCACCTGGAATTCAGTAACTGTTTTAGTGTCTTGGGCCTAATTTTGAAAGGATAATATGAGTTATCACTTGAGAGATGGAGTGCTACCTGACAAGTTGTCAGAAAAAAAATGCACCTTTAATAGTTTGCTTTGTAGCTTGTTTTTTACTTCACTGAGAGTAGTAGACGAAAGTTAATCTTTGTATATGTATTATTGTGTAGAAGGATACTACTGAAAGTTTCTCTAATACAATGCAATATCTTGTGTTGGGCCAATAGTAGATTATCTATATCTTCATACGCATGGATACAGTATTCAGACTGAACTTTCAATATTGACTCTGCTGGGGTTTTTTTCCTCATTTTGGAAGCTTAATTCCCCTGTATTAATGTTTCATTAACACTACTGTTTCATTATTTATTTAAAGAGAAAAACAACCCATGTATCTCATAAGTAGTATGACCTCAAACTACCTGTTTTGGTGCTCCTGAAGTAAGGTTCAACTCGTCAATATCAACTAGGATCCAATCCAAGAAACAAAAGATTAAGGGAGAAAAATAAGAGCTGTAGATGACCTTGAAATATTGAAACTAAATCAAGAAGCCAGAGATATAATGCAGTTACTAGGTTTCTGTATGTACAAAGTCTCAGTCCTATTTTGATGGTCCTGTTGGATTGCAGGCCTTTTGCCAGGTCACCCCACAGCAGGAAAATGCTGGTTTTCTTGTTAAAAAAGAAAGAATTCAGTGAAAATAAAAAGTACAGAAACGTATTTTTGATGTTGTGAGTGATACAGAGTCAATACCCTTTTCCTGATGGTTGTTTTTCTCTGACAGAGTTGTTATGCCCCTGATGAAAGAACTCACCAAGCCCATGTGCATACTTGTCAAACATTTTATTTGTCATTCACACTAATTATGATATTGAATTTACAGAGCAAACTGTGGTACAAAGAAAGAAAGGAAGAAAGAAATCTTCATTAGAACTAACGCAGCAGTCCAGCTGCTCTGCATGCTAGTTGTAATGAATTCTCCCATGGCGCTGGACACAGCCATCCCTATGTACAGCAAAAGTCTACTCTGACGTGGTATTTAGAGACTTCCTGTAGTGGGGGAAAAATCTACTCTATTCTCTTTTCCTATCTGGTTCCAAAAAACAGCAGCCCCTCTCCCCTCCTCTTCTGCCCCAACCCCCCAAAAAGGAGAAAAAAAAAAAAAAAAAGAAGAAGAAATAAAAATCCCCTGCAATCAAAAGCAAAAAAGCAAACTTCCAGAATCTGGTAGTTTCCCCTTCTGGAAATGTTCAGCATTAACATTGTCAAGGGAAAATGTGACTGTTACAGGATGCTGCAGCATCTGTTTTGTAAACATAGCCAGTAAATGCTGAATGAATACGCTTTGGTGCCATTTTGATAGGAGTGTGTCTCCCGCTGCGTCCTCCCCTCAGACTTACCATACGGCCACCTCAGACTGAAAGTTTAGTTTTTGTTTAAAAGAAAGATGTAACTGTCAGACCCAGAATACCACAAATAACCCACAGATTTTTGCACATTCATTTCTCCCCTACCACAAAAAAGTGAAGTGTTGAATAGAGACCATGCTATAACTGTTTACAAAAGTGAATAAAATGTAGTTAATCTTGACGCTTAAAATAACTAATTCAGAAAGAAATAAGTCTCACTACAGTATTTAAGCAAACACAAAGGTAAGTTCATTAAAAACACAGAAAAATGAAAAAAAAATGCTGAATAATTACAAGCACTAAATATTTTGCTATGAAGCTTTTGAAATCTATTTACATACATAAATACAAGTAACTCTGTTGATGCAACCCTTTTAAGACAAGAAGAAAAATGCCAAGTGATAGGTATTGACCAAGCAAGATTAACAAAAATAGAATACAAAAATGTTATGATGCAGGAAAACAAGCAAGTGTTTTGCTCAGATATAAAAATGATCCACTTCTCCTGAATCTTCAACTACACCAATGGAAAAGGTCACCCAGAGAGCAGTGATGAATGTTTCAAGAGTGCAGGCAATTCAGAACACTCTGGCAGAGACTGTGGGCCATTTGGAGGAAAGGTGTTTTTTTTTTTTTTCTTCTTTTCCAGTAGATAATTTGCCATAACTCTACAAATCAAATCCTTCATAGCAGGGATGCGCTCTGCATCTGCCTCCCCCTTGTGCTAAAGCCCCTGTACATCACCCTGGGAGTGTAGCAGGGACGCTTCCAGTGAGCATAAGCTGGAGGCCTTAGAGCAAGTGACAGCCAGGCCCTATATTTACTTCAAAATTGTTCGATGCAGCTGCATCTGGACAAGGGGTTGTGTCTTGTGAAAGGAGCACACAAGCTGATAGTAAGGACCACCGTTAGCTACTTCAGTAGGGGAAGGTACCTAAGGCACTCTGCTGACTGCACCTTGCGAACAGAAGCACAATAGCTCTTTCTGGGTTCCATTCAGCTACTGGGATGATAAAACTATATAAATATATATGTTATACGTATATAAAAATACATACTTATGTGCTAGAATTTGGAGATGAGTGAATGGGGGAAATGTTTTATCCAAATGTCCTCTTTCTGTCTGCTTAGTGCTCTTAAGATACAAGGGGCACTTTTTGCATTTTTGCAGCCTTGAAGATCCTCACTGTCCTTAGTGGGACAGGAGATAGCTACAAAAATACAGATTTGAGTAAACTGTGGTTTCTCATAAGCACTTGTTTGAATACGCTGAAACCCACAGTGATTAAACAGACTAATTGTGACGGATAATGAACTGAACTTATCCTCTGTAAAGAAGGTGCTGCTTTGTGCTGTGCTTGACATGCATGGAGAGGTGAGACTCAGAACTTTGGTTGCTGGCAATTATCACAAGTGAGACACTGGGTGATTCCAGGGGGTTGTTACGTGTCAGTAAAGACATGGGGTGAGCGTGGTGACCAGTTCTGCAGTTTCTCATCCTGGTCACACTAGGGAGAGTAAAATTAAACTTCACCTCTAGGACAAGCGTAAAGAAAGTAGGTGCGTCGACATAAGAAGTGTTCAATGTAGGGTCTACTCTCCAGGCTAAGAGATGCCAACTCCCCATTCTTGTCAATCCCTGATCTTTTATTTTCAAAACTGAGTAGTACACTACTAGGGGCTGAAAGGGGTGAAGGGCTTCAGCAGAAAGCATCTGTGAGGACAGACAGGCCCGGGAGCTTTTTGACCGTATCAACCTCGCTTCTGCCACCAGGCTAAAGTCACCGGGCCAGGGCATCCCTGCCCTCCGGCAGTGAAGGCGTCCGGCTCCTCCGAGATCCTCTCCTCTCCCTCACTGCTGGGTCCATACAGTACTATGCACTTGGGTGCCCCCCTCACAAGGCAGATGTGAGAGCTGTAGTAAACGATTATTTTAATTGCACAGTGGCAGAGAATGTGTGAGATGGATTCTGCAACAGAGCTACCGTTTGGTGATGAAGGACTTCTTTTTAGGCTACTGGAAGAGGTGAGATTCCAACTGTGTAAACGTCACAACAGGAAGGGTCTCTGTATTTCTGTATTCAGCAAGGTCTCCATACTTCCAAAACATATTTTTAACTGTTCTGATATAATTTTGATGTTTTCTGTCTCTTTTTGTTCAGAGCAAACTCTAGAAAATTATAAAGAATATTATACTACATGAAAAGCACAAGGCCATGCATGATTTTAACAGAAACATTTTGAACTTTTGCTGAGGTCTCTTGAAACACTCTCTGTTTTCTGCACAAAAATGACCTTATTGACAATGTAAATTCTTCAATTTGTAACTTTTCAATACCAAAGTGCTACTGCATCTGACTTAAACAAAGAAGCAAAATCATATTAAAAAAAAAGAAAACTTGAAAAACAAATGGTTTTAAATAAGTCCAGCTGTTTTGCTGCCTGCAGCCAAGGATCTTTTTAATTTGAATCTTTTTTTTTTTTTAACATCAAACACTGATCTGAAGTCCTGCTTTCAAATACTCTTTGAGTTGACCTGCAATTGTTTCACTCATTTAAGAGGTACATTAAATAATAATCAGCTAATTTGGAACGTACACGTGTCAACATCAGCAGTTTGTAATTAGTGAGCAGTACAAGAACTGCATTCAGACCAAACCCTCAAACAAAATAGTGCCATAAACTTTACAGTGACATTTGATATGTTTGTGCTGTAACGATGGGCAACGATGACAACTCTGTAGTAAACATGCTGTTAGTTTAAGCCTTGTGTATTTGCTACAGAACAGAATATTGTATGTACCAGTTTTAAGTACCCCTCCTCCTCCCTCCAGAGATAGTGATGGAAGAACCATTAAGGCCCCTTCTTTGCTGGCCTGCTTTCCAGATGAGCTTGACAACCCTGTTCAGTTCAAGTTATTTTGTGATGCAGGAACTGACCTATTTTGCAGTGCACTGGAATGTGGTTTCTGTACTGTTCAGAGATCCTGGCTCTGCTGAGCTGGGAGCAAATCGCACACCAGTTCCGCTGAAGCCAGGACTTCACCCTTGCCATGCTAACTGCATCTTGGCTTCCACTTTTGAAAGGCTAGGAGGCCTCCATCTGTTAGAAGGCCAGGCAAGCTCAGGAGCAGAATAGGGCCATATGGAGATGTGTCTAGTTAGGGAATATTAAGTCTGCCTTATGAAAAATGTACATCCTGATTACTGATCCTGAGGGTCACCACTGGTGATGAAGGAGAAGCAAGGAACGAGCAGGGAGAGATGACTCCACCGGCTGGGAAGGCACAGAAATTCATAGGGATTTTGGTGCCTAAATAATTTCAGTGGGAGTTGGACACCTAAACACCTTTGAGGATCTGAGCTCAGTTAGCTGAGTACAATGAGAGCGAGATAATTGTAAACAATAATTCTAAGTAATTAGGAGGTCACTTTACCCATCGTTATTCCAGCCTTTTTAAATGTGATAAATTTGACATTGGCTGCTACCAAAAAAGGCAATTGCTGATCTCTTTTAATATAGGCATATTTAAATAATAATAGTATCAACAAATAAGAAAAGTCTAAATATCAAGCATAAATATCAATGAACTCATCAAAGTAATACAGTAGTTGAAAATGACCCAAGGCTGTAGCCGTTCTATTTAAAAAAAAAAAAGAAGTCCAAGAGGAAAAAGTTAAATTAATTCATTGAAAAGGGGGCTGATTCTTTCAGTTGACAAAGCAAGAAAGAAGCAAGCATGTTGAAAACAAAAAAAAAAGAGCAAAATTTTTTTATGCAATTTATAAGGTGCCAAGAGAAACAAAATAAATCAGATGCAAAGCAGGATGAGCTGCATCCTAAAAAAACCCCCCAAAATAAACCCAAAACAAAACGAAAAAAAACCAGCAATAAAAAATTCCATATTCTTTGGAATACACAACATGGTTTAAAAAAAAAAAAAAGAAAAGAAAGAATGAACTCCAACATATAAAACCTCTCATTCACAGCATTGCTAAAACAGGAGCATTCACAGTTTCCCTCTGGGAATCTTCCTATACTTCCTTACAGTTAATATGTCCAGAAGANTTTTAAGTCTTAAAAATAGAAATGAACCGAAACTCTCTTTAGGGCTGTGGAGACCTTCAGGCCCAGGCACATTAGAAGGCCACAGGCCTGGAAGCAGAGTGGGTACCTTTCCCCCCCCCCCCCCCCCCCNATGCAATTTATAAGGTGCCAAGAGAAACAAAATAAATCAGATGCAAAGCAGGATGAGCTGCATCCTAAAAAAACCCCCCAAAATAAACCCAAAACAAAAAGAAAAAAAACCAGCAATAAAAAATTCCATATTCTTTGGAATACACAACATGGTTTAAAAAAAAAAAAAAGAAAAGAAAGAATGAACTCCAACATATAAAACCTCTCATTCACAGCATTGCTAAAACAGGAGCATTCACAGTTTCCCTCTGGGAATCTTCCTATACTTCCTTACAGTTAATATGTCCAGAAGATGCAGTAAACTCACTAAGATTTCTTTTTTTTTTTTTNTCCCACCCACCCTCCCTACCTCCGGACCACCAGCTCAGGTGTCCTCCTTTCCAGAAGCTCAGCCCCCGGTGTGGGATGCTTTGCTGGAGCCACGTCACTTGGCCAGGGGCTGGCTATTACACGCCACCACGCTGACTTCTGGAGGGTTGGCTTCTGAAAGTGATGTATGAACACGGCAGGGCCCGTAAGAAAGATGGGTGTTTATGAGATAGCTACGGGCACCAGGAAGTGGAAAGCACGCTAGTCCTGACCCACGACTACTTAAAATTCGCTCAGTATGGTCGCCACACCGCTTCCTCTAACCTTGCTGTGGTCGCCATGTTAGTGGGGGAGTTGCTGTGGCTCCCTTCTGCCTCAACCACATCGCTTTGGTTGGGGAGGTTGGGATTGAGGAGTGTTGATCCTGTGGAGGCGTTGGTGCAGGGGGGGTGGATGCGCGGGGGGGACCGGTCTCCCCCCGAGATCATGGAGAACTGATAGGAGCCGGCGGAGGTTCCATAGTAGAGGTGGTAGGAGGGCGAACTGGTCTGGAATGGGCTGCCCTGGGCCTGCGATGAGCCGGGGTAGGGAGGTGGGAGGTAAGTGTGGTATCTCGTGGCCGTGGACATGGCAGACATACCGATTCCTATCCCTGAACTGACAGGCGTCGGCGTGTAGGTGAACGCTCCCGGGTAGTGCATCCGAGGGTCGGAGATGGAGGGGAGCGCAGAGAAGGAGCGGTCGATTCCCACCCGGGGGTCACTGAACGCAGTCAAGTCGGAAGCACCTGTGTGGTGGGGAAGGGAGACAGAGAACTGTTGAGCTGGCAGAATGGAGGTTCACCTGTTCGAGGTGGTAACCAACATCCAAACTCTGCTCTATGGTTAGCCAAAGTGGTGCTGATACTGCCAGAACAGAGCTGTCCCTCACCTGCTCGCCAGTGCAGTCATTGTCTTGCTTGTGGATCTGGATGTTTTGGACTAATTTCAGTAAAGCAGCAATTAAAGAAGAGTGCCAAGCTCTTGCCCTGTTCTGCATGTGTATATATTTGTTGTTACGAGACCTGAAAGCGCACACAATCATTTGCACTCCCAGGGTGCCCTCATCCTCCACAGGTGGACGGGTGGGTAGAGAAGAGTGACACAGATCTCGAGCTCCTTGCCCAGCCTCACAACTCACCAGGGACACTGATGGGGCCTAAATATAAATTGTCCAGCTTCTGCATAGTCTCTCCTTGCACCCAGTTTTATTTGCCAACTCAAACACGAAGCTCCGTGGAGCGGAGATTGTCGTTCAGGTACAGGAACATGCACAGGCAGGATTTACACACACAGGCTCAGCCTAGCTGTCAGCACTGGGGAGCACAGTTCCTCATTGACTCTCAGCACTGCCAAAGTCAAGATAAATCAGGTTCATTTAAGGTCTTTGTATCTGGGTCCTCATATAACGTCTACATAATTGTTACTAACTTCTGAAAATCTTGGCTCTAGTGAGCATGTAAAAAAGGACAACAATAGTACTGCCTTTTTAAAGCAGAGTGATATATTTGGGGGTTGGCCTTTTTTTCTTCCTTTTATATGTGCTAGAAGCCTTTCTCATCCTGCTAAGTGAAATGTTTTATAGGACAGTCAAATTCTGCTCTGCTTTGTCTGTCACCAGTGGTAGTGTGCCCGATCCCACTGTCTCCTTCCCTGGTGTGCAAGGATGAAACAAGCAGAGCAGATAATGGCCTCTTTAGGAAGGATCTTCATAATGACTCAGATTAATGGAAGGTGTCAGTCCCTGGAGTTGGCAGCTATGCATGATTAAAATAACAACAATAATAATTAAGAAAAAATCTTTCCAGAAGACAGCTTCTTCTGTCAGACAAGGCGTGGAGTCTGCAGAAGAGGAGCCATGCGCTGAAGGAAATACTCATGAGAAGAAGCAGAGAGAAAACAAAGCTCTTGGCTCTGACTGGATTTAAAGCTGGAGCAGACACACTCCAGTGCCAAGTTCTGAAGGCTCATCAATGACACAGCCAGCACACTTTGATGAATTTCTACACATTTCTTAGAAAAGCTCTGACGCATGCTGTATGCTTCCTTTTTGAGTTTGCCTCCCATTTTTTTCTGGAAGATTAATGGGACCCTTGAACACTTTTCCTTCCCCTAGACCCCAGCACCTTTAGATTCCATGTGGATTAATATACATGATGGTACGGAATGGCAGGAGTTGCCGAGTAGCTAAGGTTAAAGGTGGCATCTGACAACTTGCCAGATTTTAAATGGTTCTTCCACACCTCATTGCTGAAAAAGAAATCAGACTTCTTGAAACTGCCTGGACACATCACTTATCAGATGAGGGTTTCTTCTGCCCAGTTTGGCAAAAAGCAGAATAATGAACCTTAGTGGCCAGATGTTTCAAGTATGTCCCATATCTTTGCTTTTTCTTTTGAATCACTGTGTCTGTAGGTGCTAGGGCCTAAAAAAAAGTCAAATTTGTTCTTTGCTCTGACAAGGAGAGATTTCTTAGACAGACAGCATGTGTGACAGTAATGGGATTGGGGAGAAAATATTGTTAAAGATTTTTCTGGGAATACTGAATGACCTTTAATATAGAAGTATCATTTTGGAAGCATTATTAAAAACACTTCAGATGTATAGACATGGGCCTCCATGAACAGAATTAAGACAGAAAAAATGATGGCATGTGAGTGAAGCTTTTCTAAGTTCCTTCACAGGTCATGGAGAAACTACACCTGCCCCAAGGTAAATCACTTTGACCACAGGCACAAAAAGCACAGACAAACCCCAGCGCTACCTCCATGCTCACCGTGTGCCACAAAAGAAACATAACGTGAGGTTACTCTGCTCGTATATGGCTGTCTTCTGTTGGACTGTGCACTCCTGGAGTCAGCCACCATGGGAGCCTTGGGTGCTCACACCATGCACAGCACGATAAGGGCCCTGGTACACAGTGAGGACATTTGGGCACTATGGCAATGCAAAAAAATATTGTATTTCAATACTGAGCGCATTCACTCATTTGAGGGCAACCTCAGTCTCCACATGGGTAAGATAAAATGTGGTTAACATCTCCATTCAATCTGACTCACGTACCCACACCTACAAGTACACATGCATGAGGCACCCCTGTATACAGTTTGAAAATCAAAATAGCTGGTAAATATTGATTTCAAACAATTCTGTCAAAAACCCCTGACTTTTCTAAGTTAAAAACATTTGTTTTACTTGAAATTTCCTTGTTGATATGAAGATCTTTTTTCACCCTCTCCATTTCCTCAATTTCTGCATTTTGCCAGTGGAAAAGAGTGCAAAGGGATGGAAATACAGAGGAGAAAGTAAAAAGCGGTCTTTTCATTTTTTAAAAAAGAGTGTGTCAATGAAAAATGAGATAGATATAGAGAGAGAAATATAGATAGATAGATACATAGATATTGTAAAACAAAAACTATTTTTTTTCTTCTAAAAAATTTCCTGTATTTTCAGCTATCTCTAAGATGTAATTAGCAACCAGATCTAAACAATAATTTACTTTTGGTGGGCATCATCCCTGTGACTCTTTCAAAGCAGGTTCTATATGACAACAACAGGACAGCCTGGAGCACATTCAAGTGATTCTTTCTGAGCTTAGAAGAAGCCCTGAGTATTCAAATGGGAGCAATATGTGTGGACAAAGAAGATATTTTTGAAAAAGCTATATGCAAATTTGAATTATATGGCTATCATTCATTTTAAGAAAATTCCTGCCATTGAAAATACACATATTGGTTCAATGTGTTAGAGTCAGCAGACGGTCAGTGGAGTATGGTGGAAGCCAGGGGGGTAGCTTTCACATTCATACTATATTTTTATTTTGGCTTGTAGAGCTCTGCAGTACAATTTGATGAAGACAACCCAGTGCAACATTGAAAACGCCAAACCCCACCATCCTGCAGTCAATGTGTCCACCCATAACCTGCTGTGCTCTGGTCTGAATTTCAAGCAGGGGAAGGAACCAGAACTGAAATAACCTATGTCATTCCTTTCTTGGCAGATACAATAGCTCTTCAGCACTCCAAACTATTTTTATAGTTCCACACATCTTCAAAGTGCTGCTTTCTCCCTTTTTTTTTTTTCCTTTTTTTTTGACAATCATATGTTGGGCCCCAAGCCATATTTCTTTACTCTTTGCACAGATCCCAGTAAAGCATTGGAGAAGGCTTTGCTGTTGGGGCCCTGCAGTAGGCCTCACTGCAACTGGAGAGAAGCTGCAGCAGCACCGCAGGGCATCACAACCCGCTTGCCTTGGGAATTGGCCTCGAGGCTTTGGTGAGGGGGACACTAACTTTCAGGTACTTACTTGACAGCCGGCTTGAAAGCTCTGCGGTGAGGGATGTCATGCCACTAGCCCTGCCAGGTGATATTGGGGTGGCGGGGTGCACTGAGGGGGTGGCGATGGAGCCCAGGTACTGGTAGGACTGGTCGTAGGACCATGGTGGAGAAGGCTGGACTTGCCTTGTGTCTGCAATGAAAAAAAGACCTATGGGCTGTTTTGAATGATAAAACTTTGCAATCAAATATGTGAACGAAACCACATGGTGGAAATAGAAACTTAAATGCTGAGATAATTACATTTCAGTTCCATAATCGCCTTTGTCAAGAGACCTTCAGGTGAATTGCTTTCTGAAATATTATTTGTGCCTCTGTGAGTTTTGATCAGTCGATTATTTCTTGTGAAGCTTTTTGATACTTCACATTGATGGTGATCAGGGAAAAATGGTCAAGGAAAAGCAGATTAAGCTTTCCAAGGTGAAAGTCTATTCGTTGCTGAGATGCATTGGTATTTCTGGATGTAGGTTCACAGCCCCTTTAGCCAAAAAGACATGTCATGCATGGCACCAAGAAGACAAAAATACTGAACTGGGAGTGTTCCTGTGCAACTGTGCAAGTAGAGAGAGAAAAAAGATGAAAATGTGTGTGTGAGAGAGAAGCAGAGATGGAGAGTGAAATTAGTGTCCTTAAGAAGTCGGACTCTGAAGTGGATGAATAGGATAAGGGAATTCGACTTCTTCAATCTCTTGAAAATCCCAGGCTTAATGAAATGAGCAGGTATTCTGTCCATCTATTTTGTATGCACTATGTATAAAATAGAGAGATACAATTCAGAGTGATGCTACATCTACCAGCAGTGGTTGAACTTCAGAAACAGAAAGCCTTACACAAAATCTGTGGAACTGCCAAGCTGAAAATGCAGACACCCTACGAGTACAGGCTTTCCGTAGAAACTGCATCTTCTTGGAAGCAAAATCTCAAAATGCACAGATGCATAAAACATTTACAGAAAAACCTGTTGTTTTCTAGCCACACAACTACTTTGGCTGGCTTTTGAAATCAGAGGTGCATGGCAGGGAGTTTGTCCAAATCAGTTGCACCAATGTAGGAACAAGTCTTTTCTGTTCATTTCATCTTTGTATATGAAACTCACATTTCTCAGTGTATAGAAATGTCTAGTTTCTATATATTTCAAAGTGAGAAATATTCCTGCCCCTTGCCTACCGAGCTTGTTGGTTTTTTTAAATTATTTTTAGTAAAATCTTTCATATTTTCTCCAGCACTAAGAGCATTCTCCTGAAGCTTCATCTAGCTAATTATCCTTTTGAAAGAGGCAAATGTTGGATGAACTACATTCAGATAAAACTGATATCCGCATGGAAGGGAAATTTCCCAAGTCTGAGATGAAGGACTTTGATCTTCCATCAGAAAGCCCATCTGGAAAGTATTATTTTGTTGTGCTTTATGGAGATGAGTTTTACATTTTGTTTGTTTCATCTGTTTAGAAGGGAAGATTTATACAAACCTCTAAGCCTTTAAAAAATAACTAGTGGAGTCATTTGCAGGAGAAACTTAAGACTTGTAAAGATTTTTCTGATGAGTAACATATTCAAATTCAGGTATTATTAATATTTAATTTTTTTCAGGCAGGCTTCCTTAAAAATAAATTCAGTTGGCTCATGCTGTTTTAAAAGCAACATCCAATTGGGTTAAATAGACTTTAGCAGAAACAAACAAAAAGACATAGGCACGAAGCCTGCCTTATTCTGAATTACAACATCATCTCGTTGTTAATGTATGGTCAGTGTTCATTAAAGATGACAGGGAGACAGATGGGGGAATTCAGTCTCCAGGGGTAGCATTAAGATAAATACCACAAAGCATCTACAGAGTAAGCGTTGTAATCATAGCACACCGTGCGTTTCAGTTCCGAGACAGGGTTAATTAAAACATTACTCCTTTATCCCAGCACGTAATCCCACTGACTTCAGTTCAGCAGTGTGGCTGAGCACTAGAATCATGATACGTGTGCTGGAGGGATCCCAGCCCGGGGATGGAAGCTCCCTCAGTTCATCCTCCTGCCCAGGGTGCCCTCGATGCGCTCCACCAAAGCTGGCACCGCAGGTGACAACTCTTCCCCTCTGTCACCTCACTCCACAGGGCTCTGTTCGACCCTGTCGCTGCAGAAGCCACTGAGCCCCTTTGGCTGGAAGTGTTTTATCACCTGCTTTCAGGTGCTCTGCCCTTAGCTCTTAGCACTGCAGTAAAGAGGGGAAAAGTCTTTCTCCAGAGCGGTACGGGTATGTGTGAAGAGGGTGGTGCCACTCCTTGTTTTTCAGGCTGAGGGGAGAGAACGTACTGTCTGCCTTCTCTTCTTAAACGGCCTTGTCTGGTGGGGCAGCTCTCTCGGCCAGATTTCTCCTGTTTCGTACATTGCTGGCTCTTCAGGACAAGTGACATGGGTTTGTCTGGTACCTTGCCCGGCACACATAGGAATCTGGTCTGTAAAACAGCCCCAAGTGCAATAAACATGCAGACAAGGGTGAGAAGATGCAGGAAGAGCTGCAGTAACCACCTCAGCAGCAGCAGAAGAAAGACCTTGTCACGGATTTACTAAACACTGACAAGACTAAATTGAAATCTGGTTTCTTTATTTTAGTGCTACTAGAATTAGCTGCTTGCTGTGTTCTGACTAGAAATCGGATAATGGACTAAGTACGTGTCTAGCAACATCCTGGAAGAGATTATCAAGGTATCTGACCTGCCTCATCCATTTGCTGTTATTACTGACCTCTGGGGTACTTGAAATAGTGATAGACAGCCCGAGAGACCCCCATTTATTAAACTCCTCATCCCATTAAGTCTTTCTTAAGTGAAAGTTCAATCTACCAATCAATTTTCCATCTTGGTACCTGTATTCCCAATCCCTGTATTTGCTCTTAAAGGTTGGCTTTTTGACATCAGACTGGTTAACAAGATGTGATCTATTCAGTGATGTTAATATAGCACATTATATTATATACACATATTAAAGCAGATTGTGCTGACTAACCCCAGGCACCACCTTTGCAGTTGTTAAGTAACAAGAAGAGTATCACTGTAACAGCATTTTTATGGCACCATTTCAGTATCAAGAGGCACACTCAGCTCCCAGTAAATGCAATGTTTGGATTTCCAGCAGCTTAGTAGGATCTGGATCAGAGGCTTCAAATAGCATTTTATTTTTTGATATCTGCTTTTCTTCAGCTCACAGGTTACCTGAAATTAAACTGGAATTGATTCAAATTTGCCGCAGGACTAGGCTACACAAAAAGGCAATGAACTCTTTCCATCTCTTTTCTGCTTTCAAAATAAAGAGGTGCACATCTCAGAATTTAGTAGCTTTGCATGGGGAACTGAATGTGTGGCTTTTGTGTTGCTGAAGTTAATTTAGTGAAAATATGCTGCAAATAAATGGAAGTTGCTTTCCAGCTCAGAATATCTGTGACGAGATTTGCAGGGAGAGCTACTTCAACAAAGGGAACTAACAGGGCTTTGGGCCCACACAGTTTTAAAGCCAAACAGGATTCCAAAATAATTTAAAAGCAGATCAAAATAGCAAGAAACCAAGGAAGTTGCCCAAGTTGTTGATCTGTGCCCAGTCCTCCTGGTATTTCTCCCATTAGCAAGTACTTTCCATTTCTGCTCTTTATGGTGTGAGAAAATGTATTTAAAACATGAAAACAGTTATTAATTGCAATAAAACACTCCAGGGCGAGAATTATGGTGCAATAATTCACACCTTGCTGTGTAGTCACGAGCTCTCGGCCTCTAGCCTCATGCCTAACAAGCTATTAAGCAGAAAGTATTGAACCATCTTTCATGCCTCATCATGTTTTATTACCACGAAAAGGTTGTGTTCGGCTTGTTTTAAAAAGTTGTAATTAAGCTGTACAAATGTTGCATAATCCTTAATAGTTTAATGAAACAAGCTTTGGTTAGAGACTCGGGGGGAAAACAAAAAAAAACAAAAAAACAAAAAAAAAAAAAAGAAAAAAGAAAAAAAGCCGTTCTCCTCCTTTCACGATGCTCCCTCCGGTCCCAACATTTAGCATTTTCCCAGCCATTTTCGCCGTGGAAAATGAAAAAGCCTAACTCGAAGGAGCCGGATGGCGACCGGTCGCCGAGAGATGCCGAGGGCAGCCGGGTGTCAGTAGGTGGCAGCGGAGCCCTTGCAGAAGCCGAGCCTTTGCAGAAGCCGAGCCTTTGCAGAAGCCGAGCCCTTGCAGAAGCCGAGCCCTTGCAGAAGGCAGCAGCAGCAGCAGCGGCGGCTCCGCGCCCCGGAGCGCCCCGAAGGCGGCGGGCGGCTGCCGGCCCCCCAGCGCCGGTGTGGGAGCGCAGCGGGCAGCCTGCTTTCCAGACATCGAGTGAAACAACCAGCTTGAGCAGGAGTTTTCCCGGCGCCGCCGCAGCCCTTCGTACGACCTCTGTTAACACCTCTGAGTCGCTCCCACCCGGGACGCTGACGGTGCTGTCTGAGCGCAGCGCTGCTCTGCAGGGTCACCGCACACAGGTAGCATCTGTCTTAGGAGTGGCTCTGGGTCCGGTGGGTACCTGAGAGCTCGGGTGCACAGGAGAGATGTATATACCCTGACTCAACGCCGGTTCTGCTGAGCAGGTGTATCTTTAGGTCAGGGCAAACAAACACCTGCCAGGCAATGGCGTTGTCCCAGTGTCACACTGGGCATATTTTGGTTTCCGAAGTTGTTACTGATAGTCAAGTGCAAAAAGATAAGAACTCCGTTTGTGCTCAGAGCACAGGATAAATGGGTCAATCATTTTGGTTGGAAGAGAGCATATCCCCTGAACTCACACAGAACATCTTTTTGTGTGTAAAACTGATCCTGAGCATACATGGCATAGAAATCACTGGGACATAATGAACATGAAGTTCTGGGTTGCTATTTCTATGTGATTCTTTTTCAGAGGGGGCATGCACTTTAAAATGTAAACCAACACCCACCTCCTCCTCCAAATGAAAACGTTGTGATGCTGTCAGGCACTCAGGAGGTATAAATCAGCAAGTTCCAGTGAGACTGCAGTGATTCATAGTACCACCTCAGGATGTTGCTTGAGGTGATGGCAAAAATGTCTATCACCTCATCATTTCTCTATAACGAATATAATAATCCATACCAGGCTATGTAAAAGAAAGCCCCCACAAGATTTTATATTCTGATCAGGAAATAATTCTTTTTAGCCATATTAAAAGCTTTAAGCTTCAAACTAAATCAGATAATAGGTCCCACTGCACCTATGAGCTGAAAGGAAAGATGCTTATGTGAATGCTCGTGGCTTAAGCTAGATCCCACGCACCTCTGAATCTGTTTTATGCCCTTGGAGCACAGAGAGAGCCGGCTCTCCATGTGTCACCGCGGGTCAGACATTGCTGCCTGCTCCCAGCCAAGAGGCACTGCGTGGCCAAATGTCGGTATGATACAGCATGTTCCTGGAAGCTTCAGAAAGGAGCAGCAGGATGTGAGTCAGGACGCAGTGGTGCGAGGCGGGATGGCGATGGGGCCGGCAGAGGCCCGGGAGGGAGCAGGTATGTCTTTGACTCAGCCAGGCTGCCCGACTTTCCACCTTCCCCTTCCTGCCCGGCTGCACTTGCACATGGACTGCCTGCCCGTCCGCTTGCTTCCCCCCGCATTCCACCTCAGAAATGACACCTGCCTGCTTGGAAGTATAATTACCTGGACACACTGCCTTCTGCAAGTGATTTTTTCCAAGCCAGGGCCATAGGACACAAAGGAGTCAACCCTGAGTGCTGAGCAGCTAGTTAGCCACTACCTATGTCAGTGAAAATCCCCCCCTATCCTTGGCACAGCGAGATGAAGATGAATTGCGAAATAGCCGCTGCTGTTGCCAGACTTCTTTTTCAAGTTGCAAAAATTTCTGTCAGTCATACGCAACAAACCCTGAAAGTCACATAGTGTTGAGCTTTGCAATTCCTCCACCGTACTGGCAACTTTAAACGCAGCAACTGGCAGAAGACACAGAGTGAATGAAAGCTGGGATTAGTTTACTGGTGTCAAACTCAGAGGCAGACAAGGAGGGAGTCGGATCCTTAACTGCTTTGAAAGGCTTTTCTGAGTCTGGGATTTGTCTGTCCACTCCCCCTCTCTTCCCGCCCCCCCCCCAGTCTGACTTGCTAATCTTTCCAAAAGGAAACAGTTTTTATAGTGTGACTTTCCCTTCCTTTGAGTGTCAGGCAGGAATGGTCTTGATTAGGCTTGTTCATTCAGAGAGGTGTCTTGCTTAATAGAGGAAACGGACTATGAGCACAGAAATACTCTGCGTAGTTTGGTGCTCATGAGAAAGATGCTGCCTGCCTAGAAACTTCAATTCAGTCTTTCCTCCTTGCCCTTGTTTTGCCAAACTCTGTTATGTGCCTGTCTCTGCCTCTGTTTCCCACTTGCTTTTTCTCATTCCTCCCTAGCCCCAGCAGCTTCAGGTGACGCTGTGAGAAGATCAAGGGATGGTGATATGGTCCTGTGTGAGTCTGACCTGGTCTCTCTCTGAAGGAAGGCATCTGAAATGACTCCCTCATTCGGGAGCCAGCACATCCTCAGCCTAATGCAGCACCCTGAAAAGGTGTGTCATCTCCCAGCAGCTGAAAGAATTAGTCAGTAGCTTAAATAAGGGGGACTTTCCAAAGGGCAAGTTCATCAGTGGCAGGGGCAGCAGCAGTGGCAGCAGCTGCACAAGGCTGGTATTCTCATACCTCTCAGCACTGGAACATGAGCTGGAAAATTACAGAGTAAACTGTAAAATTCCACCAGAAGCTACTTCACCCCGCAGGGTGGTTTCCTTCCATGTGCCAGGCTGTGGAAACCACTGTCACACCACAGGGCCACCTCCCAGCACAACAGCTGGGAGACCTGCAGGTTTCACAAAGGTGGGTTCCAGCTCTGATTTGCCCCCAGGGAAAGTTTTCCGAAGCCTTCTAATTTCTACTGGAAATGTATAGGAGATGAGCATTCACTCCTCTCTGTGGCCTTGAAAAGCCTCTTGTAGATTGCTAACAGCTGACAGGACTTACTCTGGTTGAGAACGACAGTGACAGGTATGTCGTGTGTCTGGAAATTTTTAAGTTGGGGGTGGGGTGGAAGAGCCACCCGAATCCCCAGCTATTCTCTGGAAGAGATCTTTGGCAGCAACCTCCTGCCTCGATGTTTGCTTTCATTTTATTTCATTATTACTGTGGTTTTGTGGAGTATTGCAAAGGCTAGAGAAGTTCTAGAGGCATTTGAGCCTCTAAGAAACCTCCTGTGGGATAGGGGAATAAGGGAGTTTCTCCACACTGAGGCACCACATTCTGAAGAATAAAGGAGAAAAATCAGCCTCAAGCAGAAACGGTTCAAAAAAACCCCAGTTGCTGAGGCTGTTTGTTCTAGCTATGGTGCTTAGTGTTGATGTAGAATTTCCCAAAGCACTCTAGGTGCTGCGTGGCCATACAGGAGGATACCAGCCTTCTATACTATATATTACATATGGTAAAGAAGACCATGGAAAACCACAGACAAAGAGTAGTGTGATTAGGTGCTGGGGTACAGAGCACCATCTCTACCGTTTGTTCAGTACTTGGCATTCAGTCTCTGTGCATCGTCTATGACAAACTCATCTTCTGTGTCAGCTCGTTTCTTTTAAACGCTGCACTAGAAAAGGTCTTGAGGACAAAAATCGTGCAAATCTGTCAGTGCCTTTGAGGATATCAATCTCCCAGTGCTGAACGTACTGAAAGACTGGAAGTCTTGTATGAAGACTTTTTGCTATCTTTTTCATTAAAAACAGATGGTAGCGAAGGGAGAAAAACAAATGAGTGCATCCTAATGGGTTGTTTGGATTTCCTTCACTCTCTTCATGCCCATATCAAGCAAGTCAGTGCTTCAACGATAGTAAGATACCTGGAGATGGTACCAAAGGCAGCAGGAGAAAGCACCTGTGCTAGCCATGTATATTCTGGGGATAGAAGGAGGAGAAGTGTGTATTCCTTGAAGTTTAAAGCAGCCTGAATGAGCTGCCTAGCCTAGCAGAACCATATTTGCACAATGTACTGTAAAGAAACAAGTAGCATTTTAGCAATGGCAACTGGCTATGGGGTGGGGGTCCCCTAAAAAACCTCTCAGGTCTCATTGCTAACTTGGTGCCAGAATCAGGAAGTATGATTCCTAATACCAAACTGTGAAAACTCTGATTTCACAATCAACATATGTGCTGCCCCAGCAGGTTAGTACATAAGCTGCTCAAATGAAACATAAACCATCTCTCCTCCTGAGTAAGCACACTCCTTCTGCGCTGGCGTCACTGCTGCTTTGAAGAACATGATGGCATTATGGGCAAACTGAAAAGTCTCTGGGTGCCAGTGACATGCAGAAGTTGGAAAGCTGAGTTTTGCAAATTAAGGATGCATTGTTCTTTGTCTTCAGAGGTATGAGTCACCCTGGAGAGCTGCAGTTATTTGCTCAGGAGGGAGACTCCATTCCACCACCCGTCCTCCTCTTCCCTCCCTCCCTGCATCAACAAGGAATGAAGTAAAAGAATTCAACCTTGACCTTCCACTCTTTTGGCTCCACTGGAGGAGACATGCCGCCAGACTTGATGCCGCTGCAGTGTTCTCCCCTATCTCTAAGAGTACTGCTAAAGCACAAACTGAAACAGGGAGGAAATCAGGGACAGATACCACGCGGACGTCTGCGACGGGCAGGCTTCACCCTTCGTCCCATTGTGCCCAGCCTGGGAGGTGACACGATGCAGTGAGCCCTGTGGCTCGGGCAGAAGGATGCCAGTATAGGCGTGTACATGTGTGTACATGCACATACACACGTGTACGTGCAGACACACTTGTCTCCTTTGCTGCATGGCACTGTGGTTTCCTTTAGCTTCAGAGGCACTAGGGAGAGAGCAGGCAGTCGCACGGCTGCTGGGAGGACATATGATCTGTGGTGACATGCACAGGGACTCGGGGGTGGGACCTGTTGGGGGAGTTACTGCTCCCTTATCCACCTTGGTAAATCCACACCTAGAAATCACATCTCTCTAAGTCTGGAGGGAAATCACACGGGGACTGTGGTAGCTTCCCCTGACCTGGTGCCACACTCTGTGTGACAAACCTTGCCGGACAACAGAGCGTGTCTGTTCCTGTCCCACCTGCCCCCTCCCCAGCTTCTCCCTTCTGCTGCTCCAGGTCCCAGCCACTGCTCTCCTCTTCACCTTTCGCTGAACCACTCTAGGTATGTGAATGCCTCCGGCTATTTAATTCCTTGACCCTCACACTGCCCCTTGAAGAAGGGTATTATTGCAATTATCATTTTGGCAGACAGAGAGCTGGTACATGCAGAAAGTGTGGCTCCAGTTCAGCAGAGCTCTCAGGGCACAGAGCTCAGTGCTTGGCTGAGTCAGAGCACGTGCAAATTACCTGATGTCACCCCGGCAGTGAAAGTTCACCTGTAAAAACAGCTTGGGGGAGATGTATCCACTTTGTCCTTGTTAGTTCACATCTTGAAAGCAGTCTACCTGAAGCGTAGGGCTACAATGGTGGGCTACAATGCTCACCAAGAAGCAGGTCAATCAGCCCATCTCACAACCTTGCTGCTGGTGAGAGCAGCTGCTTTCAGCCTGCCTTGGGCAGGTATATCATGCCATGGAAAAACAGACACAGAAGTGGGGTTCTGATTATGTACACAGGGTAATGTTGTCTCCTGGTGTCCTGGCTCTTGGGGGAGGATTCATCCCACCTGAGAGATCTACAATGTAGGTGTCTACCTCTGAGCTACTTGTCTAGACTCTAGACTCTATTGCCAGCAGGGTAAAACAGACACTTGTGGGGTGCAAGTAATTTCATCCTAAGGCAGACACCTAAGCCAAGCCAGGAGGGTGAATCACACCGACGAACAGCTGTTTCTCTCTCCGATCACAAAGATACCAGATGACTGTGTCAGATGGAGACACACAAAACACGGATGTCTGAAGTTAGGTGAAATGAATCTCAGCCTGGTCACACCTCCAAAGTTTCTCTTACACGGGAGCAAGATGAAAAGAAGTGGCAAGATATCTCCTGGGCCAGGACCTGGAAGTCACATTGAGTCACTATCTGCAGACATAGGATTACCTGCACCTTCCTCTCTAGGGCAATAGCCTCCATGCCTGCGGGCTGAGCCTGACCCTGGTCCTGTGGGGGGATTGCTGGTACCCTGGTGCCCAGCCCCAAAGCCATTTCCTCAGCTGGACTCTGCCTTAGGGTTTTCAAAAAGGCAGTCATGAGCTCATGTCACAGCGAAACGTTTTCTAGCTTTTTGTCTACATTTTGAGACAGTTAAATATGAGGGTGAAAGTTCCTTGGATGGATTGCTCCCACTGGAAAGCCAATGCCACAAAAAAAGGGCAGCGTCGAGTGAGAAAGTCTCCGCAGTCTGCTGGGAGACACAGTGATAAAGGAATGACTACAGTGTGGCCTCAGGTGTCTTAAAGGTTGCTCCTGGTGATGTGAACGAATTACTCCATATTAAACTTCTTTAGCCCACAGATAAACAAAAAGTCCTAATCAATCTCTTCTTCTTTCAGTGTTCCCTCCTCTATTTCAACATGAAAGTACTGGAAGAAAAAAAATTTCCTCTCTGGAGCTTACAGTCATTTTATCCACCACGAAACACTGACCTTGATGTGAACTAATTAGGATTGCAATAGATTATTAATACGAGTCGGTGAGGTGGAGTTTTGTCACTATAAAAGAGGTCTTTGAAGATAACAGCCATTTGCACTTTCATGATCTCATCACAAGTGCTCAGAAGAAAGCTTATAAGCTAATAAAGTAGAATTCATCTAGGGGCACTATGCACACACAGTGGAGTATCACCCTCCAAACCCTTATTCAGAATGGCAAAGGAAATCTGCTTAGATTCTTTTAAATTCCAACACAAATCAGGATTAAAACAACTTTTGGTAATAAGCAGATCTCTGATGATCTAAAGACACATTGGTTCATTTTATTGACTTAGAGTAAGTAAGTGACATATCAAATGCAACCTTCATACTTTAACAACTGAGGTCACCTTGAGAAAAATGATACTGAGCCCAGTGGTATGAAATCTCTCTCCAGAGTGCAGCTTTGATTTACAAGGTGAAGTAAGGTCTTCTTCATGTGAACATATATTAGTAAAAGTCAGTTTGACTTAGAACGATGCACAGGTTTCTTTCATTTTTTTTTAAGTAGGTCACTAAGAAACTGTTGCTCATTATAGTACTAAACCAAAATGGACTTGTTGAAAACTCTACTAAATGATCTGCTCCTCTAAGCTGTCAAGTTGGTTTTGAGATCAGAGAAACCGAAATGGAAAATGAGTCAAGCCCAGAAGTATGTGCTGAAAGCCCCAACTCACTGGGTTGTCAGGGGCATGCAGTCCAGAAATACATTAAAAATACCGTTTAAGAAATGCTTTGCCTCCTTCACAAAATCCCTTGGCACTTGCTGTGTAGCTGAGGAATGCCACATCCTGCCACGCTGCAGCCATCACCCATTCCACCAAACCTATGGCACCGACGGGTGGCAGCAGAACATCTCCTCTGGCTCCCCCCAAATCGGAGAGGCTAAAGGGGTGCAGGCAGAGGAAGGAGGATTAAAAAGGAAGGTAAAGACTGACCTCCTTGTTCAACCCTTGCTCTGCTGGCCAAGATTTAAGCGCTAGAGTGATTGATTTCAGAGCAGGCTAGATCTAAGTCTGAAGGGCAAAAGATACAGGCAGCACAAGCTTTGAAGGTAGAAGTGCTCCTCTCTTTAGCGCTGCTGAAGATGCCAAGCAGAAGCTCAGCACATCAACATGCACAAAAGCTGTTGCAGGGCTGAAGACCCTTGGCAGCCCTTCCAAAGCAAGGTGCCAAAAATGAGACCCCTGAATAAGTAGGCATGAGGCTTTGAACGTGCAGGGCTCAGACAGCAAGGCCCTGGACACACAGTCCTCATCAGGGTGGCTGGGAAGGGGTCTTCCCTGAACAGGGAGGGCGTGCTTTTGCCACCCATCAGGGCAGAGATGCCTGGAGGAGACCAAGGGGGAGCCACCTGATAGAATCATAGAACCATAGAATCATTTTGGTTGGAAGAGACTCTTAAGATCATCAAATTCAAACATAACCTAAATCTGGTACTAAACCATGTCCCTAAGAGCCTCACCTACGTGTCTTTTAAACACCTCCAGCGGTGGTGACTCAACCACTTCCCTGGGCAGCCTGTTCCAGTGCCTGACAACCCTTTCTGTGAAGAAGTGTTTCCTAATACCCAATCTGAACCTTCTCTGGTGCAACTTGAGGCCATTTCCTCTCGTCCTGTTGCCCCAGCTCCTGTGTGCCTCCCTGCCCCTTCTGGAGCAATCCCTGCAGGGAACCCAGGACAACCAGACTGCTGAGAAACGTGTGGCCCCACATTTTGTGTACCCGTGTCCCGATCATAACTTACGGTTTTGTGTGCAGTTAGGTGCTACCAGAATGGGTGGAGCTAGGAATAACAGCGCTGAAGGGAAATCGTAATCCACTAAAGAAAAGAAGTGTCAACACATGTCAAATGTTGCAAAATGTCCCAGTGTGGAAGAAATAAAGTAATTCCCAGTGTTAACCAACGAACAGCTGTTACCAGGCTGAGGAAGATTTCTTTTTCGGAATAGGAAATGTGTAATGTTTTATACAAATAACAGTTTTCTCTCACTTTCTGTATCAAACATCTTAAAAATTAACCTTTAGTAAACGAAACACTTCTCAAGGGCTTGAAAAGTCTAGCTTGCCAGAACCTCTTTTCAAATTACACCCTGTGACTTGCCTGTCTGCTCAGAAATATTGTGTAAAATTATTGTTCTCTGTTAGCAGTTACAAACCTATGAAACACTGACACATCAAAAACTTTTTAGAAGTTTAGCTAAACACAGCTAACACAGCTGAACACAGCTAAGCTCCACTAAATGTGCTGAACTGAGCAGTTTTAGACAACTGTGGCATGGAGGGTAAGATCACAAGTCATCGTTATAAGTAAAAAGAACTTTTTCTCTTTTCATAAACTAAAAAAGCTAAACATAATTGCAATATGTAAGCAAATGTTAAATAGTTACTTAAGTAAGAGTGAGACTAAACGAAGGTATTTACATTTAACGTAAGAATCCAATGCGATGGCACAAAACAAGGTTATTGCATGTTACAGATTGTCGGCTTGGTCAGGGGAAAAAGAACTTCAGAAATTGCCCTAATTGAAATATTTCTAATGTCTACATTTTTTACAATTTTAAAAATCAGCAGCATTTTGAAACAATTCATTTAAATTCAAAAAGAAATTGTATATTTGCTGTTGATGTTTTGCAGTTGTTGATATTTTGGGTCTGCCACAGAAACAAAAACAAACAAAAAAACCCCTTTATTTATTTGTGCAGCTCTTTGATCTGTTTAAATTAATACGCTGTATTACTCATTTTTTCCCCAATGTGATCCTAAAATGATTGCTGAGCTGCACTTACATCAGTCTCTCCTGCCAGTGAATTAAATATGAAATGGTTTATTCCCCTGTCCTCCAGCAGCTCTTCCCCCATCTTCACATGCTCATTTAGCCAGTCTGAACTTAAAGATAAGCTGATGATGAGACACTAGAAGGCAAAACCAGACAATTACCTAGGCAAATGTTTGAAGGATTTGAGCCCTGCAGCAAAAATGCTGTTTACTGAAGACTGAAAGCGCCATTTCTACTTAGCACAAGCCAGGGTGTCTGAACGCAGCAGTTCTGGATAGTGGCCACCAGTGGACTCAGAGCAAGGTTTATAGGCGCAAGATAACATCACGCTCCTGTCTGCATTTCATCACCCCAGGGCCTTCTTCTGTATTCTTAAACAAAGGCATGCAAGTACCAACAGAAGTATACTTTACCATCTGTCTTTATATTCACTCATTACATAGTTAATCATTTATTTTTATGCTGAAGATCACCCCAACAAGGTGCAAGGGCAGATCCTCCTCAGCTGGCCTAGTTAGTAGAGCAAGGCCAAGTTACACTGGCTGAAGAGCCGTGTTTTGGTATAATTCTGCACCTTTCAAAACTCACTGGATGTGAGCAGGGTTGTAGTGCCTCATACTCTCCTTTTTTCCTTCCTACTTTCGTCCTTGAGAGATGTTTCAGGGCAAAGAACGGAGACTGCAGCGAGAGTCAAGATGAGGAGGAACGAGAACACAACGCCCTGTTGCATTTCATGCCGCTCCTCCCACCTGGGCCTCCATCTGCCCACTCACATCCGCAGAGCCCTGGTGATGCAACCAGTGATGGTGCTGGCAAAAATGGAGGACACCAGGCTAGAAAGCATACAAAAAGGATGTGGGACGGCTATTTAACTGTACAGCTGATCTTTCACCTGGACGGGTGGACCCAGCCACCAACAGTACTGCAACGGCCAACGCAGGAGGCTCAGGTAGCTTTTGCCAATATGTGGCCAACAGGTATGTGGGGAGAATCTGGAAGGCCAGTCTGCATTTTCAGGCTTTTTCAGCAGTAGGGAGTGAACTCCCACTCCAAGGAAATGCTCAGTCACTTCCTTCCTGTCTGAGGTAGTGAAAAATTGCCATTAATGTACTAAATGGAAAAAAACCCTGCATGGGACAGGTCTGCAGCCCCCACCTCCTTCTGCCACCCACTCTCAGCAGGAAGAAGGGTGCAACAGAAAGGGCAGGAAAAGGCTCTAAAACATCACAGTTTCCAGAGGATGCACATCTAAGACATCCCTGCGACTGAACTGCAGGAGGATGAGTGAAGGAAGGGAGACCACAAAGGCAAAGGTGGATGACCAAGACAAGACCGAGATCAGCCTCCTGCCCTTAACTTGGAGTGAACTGTGTCTGGAACCAGGCTGATTCTCCACCCAGGCGGAGCTGCTTCAGTGCCAGGAAGCAGAAGATCTCAGCCACGCTGGGATCCAAGCCCAGCACCTTTCACAACCTCTGAGATCTCAAGAAATGGCCCCAAAATGCTAGGTAAATGGCATAGGTGCTAGGCACAATGATAAGAAGCTATTAAGAGTTCTAACTCAACTGGAGGTAAACTTTCCAGTAAGAGTGAGACTAAAAAGGTGCCTACCTCCCACACTTAATCCACCAGGCATGGTTGTACAGACTAAGTCTACGGAGACCAAGCCTTAGTCACATTTAGCTGCCAGAATTAAGCTGTATTTTCCCTAAGCACTCTGCTGGCTTTGTTTTGTAAATATATTTTCCCACAAAGAAAAGAGGGGCATGCTGCATCCAAGCATGGGTAACGTGTCTTGTGAGGAGACAGCACTTCCTCAGTCCTCCCTTTTATTTTTTTTTTCCTTCTCCTTCAAATGTGAAAAATAAGTTGTATGACAGACTTTGGTGGAGATGTGTGCAACAAGGCCTTCATTGTCTCAGACAGGTGTGAGATTGGAATTGATTCAGCGCCAACAACCCCAGTATCAGAGCCAGCTCTGTGAGCTGAAAACATACACCAACCATCCAGTAATACCACTGCAGCCAGCCAGAGACTCAACAATTTAAGGCTTAACACACACACAACATAAATCAGATGAGGATGTACCAGCCAACCGTCAGCTTCTTGGGCAGATGCCTGCAGACCGTCTGTGCAAATCAGACCTTGCCTGTTTCAGTTATTGGAAAGATTTTTTATTTTTTTTTTTTTTCATATAAAGATGAGAGGCTGGGTGGAGCAGCTAGCTCAGACACATTTACATTTGCCCTATCTTGCCCCAACAGCCCTCTTTTGCTTGCTGTTTGGAGGCAGTCCTTCTTGTAAAGTCACTTTATTCCAAGTGCAGGAGGGAAGGAATTACATCTTGGGGAAATGTTTAATGTACAAATACAAAAATCACATGGACACACACTCAGTATGCACCACCCTCATGAAACAAAACCATTCCCTTCCATGGGAGTTTAGGAGCCTCTGAACGTGATCAAACAAGCACAAGAATTAACACAGCTGGTTTTTTTCTTTTTTTTTTTTTTTTTCTTTCTTTTTTTTTTTTTTTTTTTTTTCCCCAATGGATATGTTTCCTTCACTTTTCCAGGAAAACCTGTTTTCACACTCCCCTCTGCCTTTATGTCTCTCACCTGCTTCAACCTAGTCCCTGCACTTTGCCTGGCTGCATTAGTCATCCCAGCAAGGGCAAGAACGGTCAGTGGCGGTGGCCTCCTGCTCCTTCCCTGGCCTCCAGCTCGTGCATGGAGAGGTCCCATGTCGTACCCCACCACCCCAGGCTTGGTCACCCACGGGTGACCCACACACATGCTGCTCCACCGTGCCCAAGGCATCTGTCAGACCCGGCTCCACCTGGTTTCTCTGTGTTCCAGCAGCTTGGGTTTAGCTGCCTTTGACCCCAGCTGCAAGTCCTTCTCCTTTCTGCAGCTCCTCTGCCCTCAGAGAGTGTGAGGGACTCTTGCGTTTTATAGCACGGACGGGCATTGCTCACAGTGCCTTGTATTTGCAGAGGTGGGGTATAAATGACCATACAGCAGAGATCTGCTTGTATCAGGGTGAGCATTCATTGGCAAATCCTGGTTTACTCTCACTTGAGAAGTCTCCCTCTCTTTTGTGTGGTTCCTTTTCAAGTGAACACAAGTGTTCACTTTTGTAACGTATAGCAGAGCAGAACTGTTTTCTGGTGGATACTTTCCCCATACTGAGTTTGAATTTGCAAATGGTTTTGCATGTAGAATTGCCCATGTACACCTAAGTCTCCAGGATATCAGAGAGACTATTCTTTAGAGCAATTATTCATGTGCTTTACTGTAGAATGAGGATCATCGTTGAGACCTTGGGATTTTTAAGATTAAATACACTTCAGTAACCTTGTGCAATGAGAACTGAAATAATCATAAAAGGTACACTTGCTCAGCTAACTGTAAATCATTGTTAGACTAATAGAACAAATAATCACTTCTGACAAAACATTGTCTTTCCTACAGTGCAGAGGATGTAGCAGTTTACAACAACTTTTCTGAATAATAGAAACCTATTGATGAATAAAGCGGTGAATTTATAACTTTTTGTTATGCAAAGGATTTTTTGTTTCATTGTTTTTTGTTGGCAATCATCACCAGAATTTCATCTGCAAGAAGCTAAGGGAACCTAAACTGGACAAATCATATCTAAAAGCTCCGATAACCGTAATTATTTAAGAATGCAGAGGATGCAAACTACAATGGCTTATATTCTAAAGCATGGCTAGTGATCTGGTTCTTTTTTTGGGTACCTAATCAAAGACATTCAAAGCATCTCTTTTTGCAGAAATCCAGGCTCCTTGAAAGTGCTTGGACGTGAACACCAAATCCTGGAAGCTCTCAAAATTATTGATCTTGAACTGAGTACCTTGCACAACACAAATAAACCAAGTAAATTTCTGAAACAGACCTAAGCATTTACTGCTGGAAACCAAGCTGACCCTCACAGCAAACCCACAAACTTTTAATGGATCTATTTCCTATGCTTTCGTTTTTCAATGCTTTTAAGTGAAGAGATGTATAAATAGCATGAAAATGGTCAGATGGAGACAAAAGTCTATTTGACTATCTAATGTGCGGTTCCCCACTTAATTCATTGTTTTATTGAGCACATCCAAGCCTGTTGTTCTTCGCATGTGAACAATCACCCTTTATAGGGGTCATAATACACTGAATACACAGGGAAAACTTATAAACAAGTTTACTAAGGGTGTACTGTGTACTCAGTCAGGTAAAAGGAGTCCCGCGAACTCTCTAACCACATGGGATCGTCAGAGAAGACCTGCTTGACGCAACATCTTGTTAAAAGCACGGCAGTGGAAGAGGCGAGGGCGTGCCTGCACTTGGTGCTTGGAAAGGAGCCCCCCCCACCATGGATAAATCCCACCAGTGAAGAAAGCGGAGACCATGCCTGTCCTTCTGAATGCAAAGCCCTTTGGCTGCTGTGAGCACGGGTGGCTGCTGCAGCCTCCCGCAGAACTATAGGGGTTGATTTCGTTCCATCCAAATCTATCCGTCTGCACTAACCCAGGCTCTGCGCAGGCTCTGTATACTGAGGTGGGGTTTCCGCTTCAGAAACAAGCATTTGAACACTAACTTTTGGGCTAGTGTCCTCATTTTCTCCTTCTTGTTTTCTACATGGCAAACAGAAAGGATGTCTGCGGTCACTCTGCTCTAAACCCTCAGAATTTCAAGTTTGGAGAGGCTGGATCAGTACTTGAAGGAAAAGAATACATTCAATTACAAAATCAAAGTGGGCACATGGGCAGCATCAGCCAAATAATAAGCTGGTTTCAGTGGGTGTTTGTTTTTAGGGTAAGGAGCTCTTATTTATTTTTTGTTTGTTTTATTTACCATGGAAGGTAATTTGAGCTCTGATATCAAAACATGTAATGTTCTGCCAAGAGGGGATTAAAGAAGAGAATGCTATGGAAAGAAACCGGGTTTGTCAGTAAAGAACTGAGAGAGATTTTATTTACCGGAGTTTTGCAATCAAGGATTCTAATCTTCCTCACAATTGGGCCATTCAAAGGCCAAGAATATGCTTCAAGGGCCAGTGAGGAATAACCCCAAAACCAAGGAGTAGCTGTCTCAAATGCTGAAATGCCAATCAAACGCATGGCAATGTGTTGCCATCCGAAGTTCAGGATGGTGGGAGCACCTGCCTCTGGGGCAGGCAGGGATATTTACTTTACACATCTCCAGCATGCTGGTGCCACAGGTGAGGTTTAGCGCCGGGCAAGAGGACCAGTGAGCCAGAATTAGGTGTTTCCATGGAAAAGTAAGAGAGCCCAGTGACCCAGGTAATCTCAACAGCAGACAGAAATGTCCCCTGAGGTACAGTGCGTTAAAGTTGTCATCCTGAAAGATGCTGAGCCTTCTCAGTTGCCCCAGAAATGAGGAGAAGAGCAGGTGGAGGCTCCATCTTGGAGCGGTGACTCCAGCACTGCTGTACCAGGAGAGAGATAAAGGAGCAAGAACTGAGCCCGAATAATTCAGTCTTTTCTCTGGTGATCACGGTGACTGCTGAGAGCACTAACACTAGGCTGGGAGCATCAGTGCAGGCACAAGATTCCTGCATTGGGTCAGAGAGCAGCCTCACTTTTGCAATGACATAACGGAGAAGGGACTTTGGCGTACTGAGTCAAACACGAGAAAACAAAACAAACCAGAGAGGATCGCTGTGCATGTTAAAAACTGAAATGGGGATACTTGCCCCTACCTGCAAAGTTTGTTTCTCTTAGCAGTATCCATCAGCTCAGTGTTGTTCTCATGTGGTAAAAGACATGGATAGATTAATGAAAAATAAAGCTGTGGCTGGGCACAAGCTGCCAAATTTTATAGGTGCTTAAAGATTCAGCTGACAGCTAGAGAGATTTCCGAAGGCATCTCTGTAGCTGCCACTGATTTCTGTGGGGCTTAGGTGTTCGGCCACTGTCAAAAATCTTGCTAAAGCATCTTTCTGGTGTGCTGAGTTTTCCTAATTACTTTGTAAAAAGTCAAGCTCTAAATAGCTTGCCAAAAGATATGCAGAATGGCTTTGACAAAACTTAGAACAAAACACAAATCTCTGAACTCCTCAGTTTCTGCTTTAAAACCAAGATTTCTTTTTCTCTAGTTAAAATCATCCTTTAGGATGCTCGATGTGGAGGACAAAAGGGAAAAAACAAAACAGAAAAAAACCCAAACCAAACAAAAAAAAACCACAGAAGGAAAATTTGTGTAAGTGGAGGTGTTGTTTTGGGACTGAGAACATATTTGTTGCCTTATCTACTGCTTTTTTAACCTCAGGTAGTGCCAGGCAATTGGAATATGAAGATTGGTATCTTTTAAATATATCGACACTTAGAAATCTTCTGGATTAAATACCATTACATAACTCTTTCCATTAGTGCCTTAAGTTGATGAAAAAGCTAAACAATTTCAAGCCTTTTATTTTTTTTTATTTATTTTTTTTTCCTAGACCTGAATGTGAGGAGGCAGGGGAGGCTCTTGAGCGTGGCTTATGCCCTGGAGCTGGGTGCACTGCCTGCAAGGCGGGCAGGTGTTGTGGAACTGGCTTCCTCACCTCACTCTGCCCTGAGTGGGAACAGACGGAGGAGGCACAAATCCGTAGTTGAAGGGGATGGATCCCCGAGGTGCACGGAAGGGGCAGCAGGATGAATTCCTGCCACCCTCAAATGGGAAAGGCCTTCCCCCTAGCAGTTGAAGCGTGAGGTCTCCAGTGCTGGAGAGCTGGCTGAGCCTTCGTGGCAGATTTGCTCAGGGAACTGCTGAAGACCTGGTGGTCTAAGTGGGAGTAAGGAGTGCACTGGGAGTTTGCAGGCGGAGGTTTTATCTCATCGCTGAGATCCAACAGAGAAAAGAGTTGAGAAGATCCCTGAGCTGCCTTTCTGCCCATCCCAGAGGATGAAATGTCCCTCGTTTCGCCCCTGTGAAGCCACAGGGGCAGAGGATTGATTGAATGGAAGAACATGTGGGCCCAGAGAGGATCTCCTGGGCCCTGCAGCCCAGTCACACCTTGTGTTGTGCACTTACATAACATAGCAATAGCCATCTTAAGTTACGTCTTTCTGTCTCTAATAGCCCCCTGGAAAGCTGCCAGGGCTGCTCTGATACCTAGGAACCGTCTTCTAATTTCCAGCCTAAATTCATTGACGGTCAGTTTACAGAATAACCACTTGTTCTTGAGCCAACACTGTCCTTCGGTACAAATGGTTCTCCTTCCTCCGCCGGTGTGTTTATTGACTGTAATTATCTTCCCTCTCAGCCTCTGTTTTGGTACGCCGAATAAATCTGGCTCTGCTAACCTCTTATTTAAAGTAAGGTCTTTATTCCTATTGTCATACTAACAGCCCCACTTTGCACCCGCTGCCACTTGAATTAATTTTACTTGAACACTGGATAATCATTATTTCATCTAGACCTCAGAGGAGAATTTTCTATAACTTTCTATACCGCTATTAATATAAGATCCCACCTATGGTATCTCAAAATGGCAAAACTGGTGGCCCGCTCCTGGCAGGGAAGGAGGTACGAGAGGAGATATCTGAGGCCAGATGGAGGAAATTGCTCGGGACTGCTCTCGTTCCTGGGCTACCACTGGGTATCACCACCCCTCTCATGTATCACTGCACAACCAGCCCTGCAGATAAGCAAAGTCTTGGCAGAGATAAAGTGTCACGGTAACAAAATTTTATCCCTGTCAAAGTTAGTATTCGGAGAGGACCCAAATGGTGTTGCAAACTTCACAAATCAAATGGAAGACGTGCCTCTTGCTGTGAGAAGCCTATTTCAATGACTGAGTAAAATATGATGTTGAGAGCTGGAGCCAAAAAAACATGGACACTATGAAGTTGCCAGTTATTTAGTTACATTATGCACATCCTGCGTATATCTTTACTGTAGTGATATTTTCTAGTTTATACAATACATTCTGTATATACCATAACCTCACAGACATTCTCCAAAATACGGATACGGAGGGTGTTAGTTTCACCACAAAACGAGACATCGTGCTTGGCCAGAAATGCTACGCAAAATAATTTTGTGCTTTTGCAAGTGTCAAGAGTCACATTTCTGCTGCTCTCTTTTAGTTTATGCTTTAGAGAAAAATTCCTGAGATATGCTCCAGTTTGGTCGACACAAGTATAGTAACTCTGGACAAAACCAGGAGCACCTGTGCAGAGCTACAGAATGGATTCAAACACCCTTAAACAGGTGGTTTGTATATATGTGCTAGTAGGGGGCATGAAAGAGGAGGGATTTCTCCACAGGGTGGACTTCGATTAGAACGAATGAAAGAAGAGTTGTTTTGCTTGTGCTAATCCAGTTCACATGCTTGTGTACGCATCTCTTCGAATACAACCTGGTTTATGACGTGATAAACAGACAGCAGGGTGAGTCTGCTGCTGATGACACTATACCTCTTAAAAAGGACGACTGCTGAGGTTACTCATGGCATATAAATGGATTATGTGCTGAGCAATAACTGTTAATCAAAGAAACATATTGTACCTTCAGTAAAAAAGACATTTTCTCTCTATAAAATTTCCTTTCTGATAGAGCCTGTCGGAACCCTTCCGTCTAAACAGATCCAGTTTGCAAAATATTTTGGGAAAACACCACTATTTCAACAAACTTCTTGTGACCTGCAGGTGGCTGTGGTACTCGAGCTCTCGGTCCGTGCCACCGAGGTGGTTTCACCTCCTTCCTTTTCCCCACGCAGGAGCTATTTGGTGGCTACTGAAAGAAGGGGAAAGGACAAAAAGCATCTCTCCCTCTTGACCGAAGTGAGCTCCCGGCACGTACTCAGCACGTTGACCGCCCGCCACAGAAGACAGGCACTGGAGGGGAGCTCCATCCAAGTGGTGTCCCCTGGCCGCTAGCGAAACATTCGCCACCTGGCNTACATAACATAGCAATAGCCATCTTAAGTTACGTCTTTCTGTCTCTAATAGCCCCCTGGAAAGCTGCCAGGGCTGCTCTGATACCTAGGAACCGTCTTCTAATTTCCAGCCTAAATTCATTGACGGTCAGTTTACAGAATAACCACTTGTTCTTGAGCCAACACTGTCCTTCGGTACAAATGGTTCTCCTTCCTCCGCCGGTGTGTTTATTGACTGTAATTATCTTCCCTCTCAGCCTCTGTTTTGGTACGCCGAATAAATCTGGCTCTGCTAACCTCTTATTTAAAGTAAGGTCTTTATTCCTATTGTCATACTAACAGCCCCACTTTGCACCCGCTGCCACTTGAATTAATTTTACTTGAACACTGGATAATCATTATTTCATCTAGACCTCAGAGGAGAATTTTCTATAACTTTCTATACCGCTATTAATATAAGATCCCACCTATGGTATCTCAAAATGGCAAAACTGGTGGCCCGCTCCTGGCAGGGAAGGAGGTACGAGAGGAGATATCTGAGGCCAGATGGAGGAAATTGCTCGGGACTGCTCTCGTTCCTGGGCTACCACTGGGTATCACCACCCCTCTCATGTATCACTGCACAACCAGCCCTGCAGATAAGCAAAGTCTTGGCAGAGATAAAGTGTCACGGTAACAAAATTTTATCCCTGTCAAAGTTAGTATTCGGAGAGGACCCAAATGGTGTTGCAAACTTCACAAATCAAATGGAAGACGTGCCTCTTGCTGTGAGAAGCCTATTTCAATGACTGAGTAAAATATGATGTTGAGAGCTGGAGCCAAAAAAACATGGACACTATGAAGTTGCCAGTTATTTAGTTACATTATGCACATCCTGCATATATCTTTACTGTAGTGATATTTTCTAGTCTATACAATACATTCTGTATATACCATAACCTCACAGACATTCTCCAAAATACAGATACGGAGGGTGTTAGTTTCACCACAAAACGAGACATCGTGCTTGGCCAGAAATGCTACGCAAAATAATTTTGTGCTTTTGCAAGTGTCAAGAGTCACATTTCTGCTGCTCTCTTTTAGTTTATGCTTTAGAGAAAAATTCCTGAGATATGCTCCAGTTTGGTCGACACAAGTATAGTAACTCTGGACAAAACCAGGAGCACCTGTGCAGAGCTACAGAATGGATTCAAACACCCTTAAACAGGTGGTTTATATATGCGTTAGTAGGGGGCATGAAAGAGGAGGGATTTTTCCACAGGGTGGACTTCGACTAGAACGAATGAAAGAAGAGTTGTTTTGCTTGTGCTAATCCAGTTCACATGCTTGTGTACGCATCTCTTCGAATACAACCTGGTTTATGACGTGATAAACAGACAGCAGGGTGAGTCTGCTGCTGATGACACTATACCTCTTAAAAAGGACGACTGCTGAGGTTACTCATGGCATATAAATGGATTATGTGCTGAGCAATAACTGTTAATCAAAGAAACATATTGTACCTTCAGTAAAAAAGACATTTTCTCTCTATAAAATTTCCTTTCTGATAGAGCCTGTCGGAACCCTTCCGTCTAAACAGATCCAGTTTGCAAAATATTTTGGGAAAACACCACTATTTCAACAAACTTCTTGTGACCTGCAGGTGGCTGTGGTACTCGAGCTCTCGGTCCGTGCCACCGAGGTGGTTTCACCTCCTTCCTTTTCCCCACGCAGGAGCTATTTGGTGGCTACTGAAAGAAGGGGAAAGGACAAAGAGCATCTCTCCCTCTTGACCGAAGTGAGCTCCCGGCACGTACTCAGCACGTTGACCGCCCGCCACAGAAGACAGGCACTGGAGGGGAGCTCCATCCAAGTGGTGTCCCCTGGCCGCTAGCGAAACATTCGCCACCTGGCTTGTGGTGGGGACACTCTACTCCGGGGAGAAGCGCTGGAGCCAGAGAGCTCGGCAGCGCTGTCTGTGCTGATTGGAAATGACGTACCCGCTGCCAGATCCTGCGCTGCCCGTGCTGCCGGCGCTGCCTGCCCCTCACTACTCTGCCAGCCCGGGGGAGGCAGGAGCGGCGCCGATAGGAAAGGTGCCAAGCTCAGGCAGCACTCGCTCGACATGCCAGGGAGTGTATTTTGGGATGGAGAGGTCAGGTGGTTAATGGAGTGGAAGCCGGACGATGCACTGTTAAAGCCGCCACGTACTCGCTCTGCGAGCGCGCTGGGTTGGGGAAAGACGGGGAGGCTCAGATGCGTTCAAAGAGAACATAAAAATACCAGCATTTAGTGTATTGCACAACGGAAAGAGCTGGCGAGCCCCTAATCTTGAGAGCCTCTTTATCTGTTTCGGCAGGGAGGTATAAGCACGTCAATCTGGGTTCTCAAAAACACCTGAAAACTGCATTTTGCAGCAGCAAAACACAGAGGCAGAGTGACGGCCCCATCGAAGCCCACTCTGAAACGCTGCTCTGTGAACACTTCTCTATTAACTGTGAACTGTGAACACACTCTATTAACCCACAGCCTATTAAACTGATTCAAAAGTGGAAATATTAAAAATCAGGGCAGGATACAGCCGTAGTAAGAGCAAAGCCATTTTAATTCCCTGGGCTTAAACATCGCCCTTGACTCCACTCCTGTGTTTCACCAGTTCATGGGAACCCTGATAAACTTGGGCTGTTTTTGGTGGAACGAGATTACGATAGCAAGGACCTTGAAATGTCTCTTCAACAAAGCATATTGCACCTGGAAGAAGACAAAAGGCTGGCTTGTAACAAAATAATCTTAGTCGTTATGTTTTGTGCTAATTCAAAGAGCTGATCTTTAAGTGATCTCTCTTGCTTTGCTATCGGCGCTAATTCTGCAGCTTCACTTAAAGATCTGTCAGCAATTTTATTACAGCTTCTTGTTTCCAGGGATTTTAGACTTGCTCATAAAAGTGTGGTCCCAGCTGAAACTTAACATATAAGGTTACAATACTTTAAAAAAAAAAGTGAGTGAGCATACTCAGATATTTTTAAGGCTATAAAAGCGTAAAAAGAACCAGAAGCATGTAGCTTAAAGTGATTACAATGATTATTTGTTTTCCCTAGACAGGACTAATAGCTTTTCTTTTTCTATTTTTATTTTTTTAACCTATGGATAATTAATAAATCACCAGCTGGAAACATTGTTTGGGTTAACTTGGAAAAAAAAAAAGTTATTTAATTGCACGTGGTTTTGGATAATATTATTAACCCCACTAGTTAGAAAGTTTTTATGCAATTTATTAACTCAGCATTAATGCCTCCAAAAGAACACCTTCTTGGCCTGATGACTTACACATGTAAAATATTTCTGTTGGCCCTGATAAAAATTATACTGTAAAGGAACCATATAAATTTGCATTTATGTAAACCTCTTGAATTACAGATCTACTTACTCTGATTAACATTAACCACTGTGAAATTAGTAATTATGTATCTGGTTCAGTCTGGTGTTAGAAGAAACGCAACCATAATGCATAGATAGATTTATAGTTATTATATATATAAACTTAAATGTTCATCAAGGGTCTTACCTAAACTTGCCTAAACAACACCCCAGCACAGCCCTCATGGCTCTGTTTTCTTTTCCCCTCTGTACAAAGGAAGGGTTGAGTTAAGGTTGAAGCTTTGGCCGGGTTTGGAGCTTTAACTGAATATCCTTACTCTGTGCGTGTAGGTCAAATCCTTTGACATTATACACTTGGTGCTGGCACAAAGTAATCTTTCAACTCAAACCATGTGTGATGTGGTGGAAGCTTTTTCTCCTGTTCTGTTTCCCTTTGGTCTGTGAACTGGCTATGATTAGATCTTTTAAATGAACAGGTGTACTTTCTCCCTCCTTGTGATATGAAAGAAGCATAAAACTCGATTATAGCAATTTATGGTCTCTTAACTTGCTTGGTCTTGTATCCATGACACAAGAAGCTTTATGCTCAGACTCAAGACTTGGTAAAATAGGAAGTTAAAATTAACCTCAGTCCTTTAATAGATGAAAACCTCAACAAATAAACAGTGGTTTAGTGGCATGGCAACCTGCCCCTTTAAATCCAAGAAGTAGTCTGAGATGTCTATTTTGAGTTAGTTTTGGGTTTTTTTTAAAAGATAATCGGGCTTGGATGAATAGGCCTGTGATTCATACTGATCTGAGTTAAAGCAAAGTTTAATGCTACTACTCGGAAGTTAGCAATGTATGGGAATTTTATGCCTTATTTTATACCTATATAAAAAGCCCTCTGTATTCTCTTCAGTAAGAGAGTTTCAAGAGAAGTGTTCCAGAATGCAAAGATACACAGATAGGTATAGCGATGATATAGAGAAGGTCAGGAGCATTTACTTTTTTGGGGCCTGTATTCTGAAATGTAGCTCTGTTTACTAAAAATAACTAAAAAAAAGAGGAAAATATCCTGACTTCCTAGAGATAACACAGAAGAGCAGCCTGAAAACCAATTATCGTTTGAACACATGAAAAAATGATGGTGCTGGACCTCCTTCCCACCCTAGCCTTTTTCCCCTGCTGTGATAGTGTGACCCTGAAAAGCAGAGCCCTAGAAATTCAAAGACGTCTGTAGCAGAGACAGTCCTGAATGAGGGAGGCTTCAGTTTGGAGCTTATTTTAATGATAGCGACTGGAAGCCTCAACAAGTTGCTAAATGGACAACACACACATTTCGGAGGCAAAGGGAAAGGGGAACCAGGAGAAAGCAGCCCGATAGGTAAAGAGGAGGATATCAGTGAGGCAACGGTAGCAGTTTGATTGCCATAATTTTCTGAGCTACATCTTCAGGTGAAACACATTAAAATCTTTTTTGCAAAGAGCAAAGCAGAGCGACGTACTAAAACTATTTCTGGAGAGAGCAGCTGAATCCCCAGCCGGGCATGAAAAGGCAGTTGCTCTGAAGTTGTACGCACGAGGGACTTTCACAGGGAAGCAGGGCAGAGGAATACTCGGTGTTAAACCTGATACTCTGCTAAGCATATAGTGTTCCCAAGAAGCTGAAGAATGCAAGCCTGTGACCGATACCTCCACCCACGTAGCCGCTGGCTGCCGAGTAGCCATAATAACATGTGCGTTTTCTTTTATCGGAACAGAGCTGTGCACAGGAGAAAGCCAACGTGGTTTGCTCTGCAAATCAGAACGCTAAATGAGGGGACTGCCAGGGGCTGGGAGAGGTGCAGGACTGGATCCTTCACCTCAGCTGACCTGGCGTGGTTTCAGGGAGGGAAGGAGCTCGGTGGTCCTCCCAAATGTGTTTTTGCCCGCCTCTTTTCTACAATACACATGGTAATGTGTTGATTTATTTCAACAAATTATTTCAAAAATGCCCACTTCTGCTGACAGCAAAGTCAAGAGCAGATTTGCAGCAGATTTTGCTAAGTCAAAGACCTTCCTAGCCCTGGGAATAAAGGGATGTAACAAGCGTTTGCCTTAGGCAAGCAATAACCTTTCCTGCATGCAACGAAGTGTACCCTGGTTTTAAAAAACAAATGCTGAAAAAATAACTTATTCCAATCTGTGATAACTTTCTCCCCAAAACTCCCGCAGCGAACCTCAGTTAAGGCCATTTCATTTTGTCTGGAAGATTAGAGGAAAACTCCATTAAGTGCATCTCACTATGAATCTACATTTCGATACGCATTTTGCAGAACACGTATCAGCTGACGGTTTAGTGACCTGATTTCCTGCTCACTGAGTTCCAGCTGATCCCAGGGACAGAGTCGGTTTTAGCAGCGACAGACTCCGCTCTAGCAGTAGCAGATAAGATGTCAAGCTACGTGACTTGGTTTCACTGGCATCGTCTGAGCCTGAGCCTCAGAGGAAATCAGAGTCCTGAGTCACCATTTTGCAGGTTTTCATTCAAATAAAACCCACTGGATAACCAATGGCCACAGAAATACACTCAAACCAGCCCGCCCATATTAATGTCTTAGCACTAAGAGGTCGTCTTCAAGAGACAAAGCACTTTGCAAAGCTTTCTTTGCTACTGCCTTCCTGGGAAATGTCAAAGTAAGGCAATGACAGTATTTCTCTCTCATTCAAGCACACAATGTAGTTGATAAATATCCACCAGGAAATACACCTACACACAGCAAAAGACCTGGCTTAATGCATCTTTGCAAGAAAACAATGACCTTCAGGATGTTACGGTTCTAGCATAAGTGAGGCTGTACTGACAGTGGGAAGATGAGACAGTACAGACCCCTTGCAGTCTGTCAGGTCTTTAGAAATACAGACGTATGTTAGGAATCCCCTCCTTTCACTCATTAAAGGCCCTCACTCATTAAAGGAGGCCGAAGAGAGTCCAGAAGAGATGGAGGGATGAGGGGGCAGCGCCTGCCAGCCCCGGCGCTCCGCAGGCTGGAGGGGTGGAGGTGGGCAAGCGAGGGGAGGATTTCAGGTACTTACCCTGAATCTGACTCTGAGGCTGAGGGTTAAAAGCAGTGGTGTGGTTCAAGGAGGCTCGTGGGTTGGGTGTGGGGGCTGGGTGGTGTGGGCTGACCCTCATGGCCGTACGACGCAACTGCTCCAGTTCACTCAGGCGCTCTGAAAAGGACAAGCTCCCGGGCTTTGTCTGCTCATCTATTTTCTGACGATGTCCTATTGTGGGAGGGGGGGGAAAAAGATCAGAAAATCTCACTGATACATGAGGTCTGTTGACTTTTTTTCTTTCTTTTTTTTTTTTTTTTTAACCCCCTTCTCCTCTGGCTAAGTACCTAACCAGCTAGCAGCCATCTGAAATTAAACTGAAACCACCTCTCTGCAAGAACAGGAGACACAAGCAAGTCATGCATTGTAACTGTATTGTGGGGCAGCCCGAGACATGGCCTATTCTGAAGAAGCAGATCCGCTGAAAATTGCAGTGTCTTCTTACACCTCGCACTAGGAGAGGAAGTGTTTCTAAAAGTGGGACTGTCTGCAGGGATGCATGAAAAGAGGAAACATTGAGTGGCCCCTGTGCTAAACCTGCACTGCAATAACTCCTCAAAAATTCAGGTTGTCATAAGGTACCATAATTAGGCAAGTACTACGGGGCTATAAAATAACAAACCCCCCAAAATCCCATTTTTGGATCCTTTTGCAATGGATTTACAGACAAAAAGAGGAAAGAAACACCAGAAGCTGGCAGAATTGAAACTGGACTAATGAAGTTTATCTTAATGACATCAGGAGCTTCAGAAAGATGAGGTCCCACCAGACATCCGACTGTGAGAGAATAGATGCTGACATTACAGCGTTGGCCAGTGCACAGATGACTTGACCATGGCCACATGGGAGTTAATGAGTCCAACACTTCCCAGGGCAGCCCTTGGAGCATGGTCCTCATGAAGCTCTGGTGCTGTGGCCCCATGGGGCTGGGAGGGGACAACGAAGGTGCTGGAAAGGCCCAGCTCCAGCACAGCATTGGGGAATGTCCAGATACAGCTGGAAGGGCAGAGACGTAGCTCATCATGGGTAGGACTGGTTTCAAGATAAGCCTTAGCTAGCAGCAGTAAGCAGTACGCAAGGACTAAGGTAATGCATTTCTAACTGTTGCCTGTGCTGGGATCCTGTGCTGTAACATCACATACTGCACATAGAATATACAAGAGGGACATCCCATCTGCTGGGGCACTTGCTCTCCAGTAGGCATGACAAAAGCACAAATTTTGAAGCCTTTTTTCCACATTCTTAAAAGCTAACCTATTGCCACGACTTTGCAAACCACTTCTGTGTTCATTGGCTTCCAGTCTTATGAGATATCCTTCAAGAGTGGGGTATCTTACCCTGGGAGGCTGCTGGCACCACACTTTGGGGCTGAAATGGAAACATCCCTAGTAGACTTGCGTTTGGTGAAATGTCTGAAATGGGATGGTTTAGCCATATTCCCAGCCAGGTGGAATCAAAACTTTCCATTGACATTTTCCCCAATCCCTCCATAGGGCTTTCCTTCTTTAAAAATCACAGAAAACAGACCTTCAGCAGAAAGCCCAAAAGCAGACTGCCTCTGGCACACAAGTTGTCCTTTCAAAGAGGTTGTCTGCAAATGGAGGGCGAGATACTGACTGCAATGGGCCTATGAGGACGTACCCTGACCTCCTCTATTTAGTCAATGGAGTAGGATCCCCAGCTCCAAAAATGTCATTTTCATACCCTCTACTGGTGGACCTTCTTGTGGAGCGTTGGATGTAACCATCCCTCCTTTTCCCTGCAACCCAATCCCATTTCTGCACTTTGTGTTTGTCTCAGGAAATCAGCTGCCTCCTAAGTCTTCGTGGCTTATCCCTTCCCCTTCTTCCCATAGGACACTGTCACCCTGATGGGAATGCATGGCAAATCCCTAGCCCGGAGGTCACCACCTTTTTTTCTACTTGTTCCCTTGAAGGTGGTGGCATTATCCTTGGTTTCTGCTGAACACCACAGTTTGCTGTCTACCTGCTCTTGATTTTCGTTTTCTTGTCATGAAGAGTTGCCTTCTGCGGCTTTCTTTGCATCTCCGTCCTCCCTGCAAGGAGGTGCCAGTGCTATTCCTGTGGTGAGCCCCCTCTCAACTCACAGCTACAGCAGTGGAACAGACTGGCACAAAACTCCTGAAAATAATCCACCGTGCCCTATTCTACACATGCCCGTAGTATTTAACGCATAAACTTTCATTAATATCCGGCATCCAGTTTTGAGTATCAGTGAATAAGCAGCAAAAGATCTCTGAAGAGCTCTGTATGCCCCTTACTCTACACAGCGCTCTTTCAAGCCACCCTAACAGCTCAATCAAGACACAGGACCATTTTATGCACTAAAAGGAAAATGTGCATTTAAAAGCAGTTCCCAGTAGCTACATTTCTAAAATTAAATTTTATAACTTGTATTATGGTTCCAAATCGCAGCGGCTTGGCATTTCTTCCTGTTGCCAGGCCCTTTGGCACAGCTTGAACTGTCTCGGATTCTACACTGTGCTGTAAATTATCCCAAGAGGGGGGAAAAAATAAAATATAAAAAGACATGTTATATAGTAGTGGTTTCATCATTAAACAGACTCAAAAGAGGCTTCCAAAAAAAAATTTAAAAAGCAGAAGTGAAGAAAGATGAAAAATACTTTTATCTCACATTCTGGTTGGTCAAGAGCAAATGCTTCATTTGTCAGCAGTGCAAAGCTGGATGCTGCCTCAAGCCTTGGGCTCCTGACCCTGCACTTGAATGCAAACATGCGGAGTCATACATGACGTGTCAAATACCTCATGCATTCAGATTATTTTAAACTTCAGCAGGCTGAACCCAGGGCTTGCAAAGCCAAGATCCAGATCCTTTCAAATCCATCCCTCCACAATGTAATTTATCCCTAATTTCAAATTCTGCTCAGACATCTTCTGCTTTTAAATGAGTGCCAAATTTGACCCCCTGCTACCCTGCCTTGTCCTCCTACCTCCCTGGTGCTGCCCTCCTGGCACCCGTAATTTTGGCTACCCGGTGCAAACCCAAGCGTCCCAGCAGAGCAAGCTGGTGTGCTGCAGCCCTGCGGGGAGGTGAGCGGTTCCTCTGAAGCCAAGGGGAGAAGGGTTGCGCTGAGGCCGCTGGGGTAGGAATTAAATTTCTTGCTTTGCATCTAGCTCCAGCACTACACTTGTGTTGAGCTGGCACACGATGCCAGGCAGAGCAGACAAACCTGGGCTCTCTCTGAGCAAAGCAGCAGTGAGCAGGGCAAATTAACCCCAGTACAGCATCCTCCCAAGGTCATTGCAGGGCACCCCATTCCCAGGCCAGCTCCCTCCAAGACGATGGGAGAATCTCTGCCTCTCTCTGCACTGCACATCCACCAAGTGAAACTCCGGGCCCTCCCCACCCAGCCCTGCACTGCCCTAGATGATCCTGCTGAATTTTGGGCATTGAAAGGGGGCGTCTCAGCCAGCAGCCTCCTGCATGACGCCTCCTGCATGAGGCCTCCTCCATAGCCTGGAGGTAGCAGTGGTGCATTGGTACGCCCAAGATCTGGTTCATCCTTTGGGCTTATGGAAATCGCAGTCATGTCAATACATTTGAGAAGGAAAGACTAGTGCCAGCAGGTTCCTTCTCAGGGGAACTCTGCTGTTGTTTTCATCCAGATGTTGTAATTTTTGATGGGAACTACCTAGAATCAATGCCAGGCAATTTTCACCTCAAGATGTAGCTCCAAAAGTGGCCATTCCACCCCACCCCGCGTCAGAAGAGCTGTTTAACCTTTTGTCCCTTAAGCTGACTGCTGGAGGTAGCAACACAGAACCTGTTTTTGCATGAAGGTCAGCAGCAGGAAAGTGAAGAACTGTTTCAGAAAAATGTAACAAATACAAATGTTTTTCCCAAGCCACTACAAATGCACAGGCAGAGCTTTGCTAGGGTGACTTGTGTTTTTGTGTCTATTAGCTTTACTTTGAAGTTATCCTCTAAACACTTTGCTTAAAGAGCAGGCAAGTTATCCTCAGTTCACCCCTGTAAAGGCCAAGACTATTATTATCCTTCTTTTACAGGTGGAAAACTGAATGACAGAGAAATGAGGTGACTTGCCCATAGTCAGACAGTGACCCCGTGGCAGACGCTTGCCTCACAGCTTAGCGTGGTGACCACAAGCCCAGGCTTCTCCTTCGCATCATGATGCAGCATTAAAAAGAGCAGGAGGAAGGTGCCTGGAAACTGGTGGGGCTCTGCTGAGTTGGCAGCTTGGCCAGGACGATCTGCTGCTTTTTCAAAGCAGACAGGACCTTACGGAAGTCAACCAAACATTGAGATGCTGTAGGAAGAAGACCTTGTCCCTGAGCTCATAGAGGGAGACAGCTTGCCATGAGACAGCACCACTGTCCTCTTTCTCTCCCCATGTCCCCATAATTTTTCTCAAGCGTCGATTTGCAAGTACTAGCAGAGGAAAGAAAATGTCAGGATTTTTTTTTTTTTCACCTTGGGTTGCAGGGTCCATGTTAGAGATGCTGGAATAAACAGGACATCGAGACCGCTTGGTTAAACCACAGGGTTTGGGGGCTTTTAGATTTTTTTTTTCCTTATGCCTTTCAAATACCGTCTCAGTGAGGTCAGGGAGATTTTTTTTACATAGCATATTAAACGAGGAGAGCAGAGAAAATATTAGCTTTTCCGATACTTTTACAGCAATGCAACATGAAAGTGCTTTCCCTCTTAATGGGAGGGAAATGCAGTTTTATAGACTTTAAGAGACCGTGGAGCACTCAGCTTGGCCCCTGGCCATCTGGTTGGGGCTCTGCACATGGAAATGACAAGAACAAAGTGCCTTCGCTGCCCCTGTTTTTGTGCACATCGGGCTCTCATTGGGGATGGTTGCTTGGTCTGGGTTTCACACTGCAGCTGGCCTTGTGAACACAACAGCAGCACCCTGGGCTGCCTCCAGGTGCAGAAAAAGAAACAGGTTTCTCATTACCTTCCTTTTAACCTAGTCTTAAAGATTGTCACTAGATGCCTTTCAGATTCAGAAGGGGGGAGGCAGGTAAAATAGAGGCTAAGGAAAGGCACGAGGCCATCAGTACTCTCATTCTGCCAGCTGAAGCTACTGAAATTCCTGCGGGTGCCCAGGACTGTTTTACAAGTGAACACTACCGGAATGGATTAATGGACTCTTTTTTTCTCTTTTATTCAAGCCACAGGAGGAGTACACTTTTCTGTTGCTTGCTCTCATTCATTCACAAATCTGACTATTTGGACTTGGTGCACTGGGAGGTACTAATGCCCTCCAAAGGTTTGGGCTTGGAGGACCAGGCGTATTACCCACAAGTTTTCTGCCCAAAATTAGCAGGTTGTACTTGCATGGAAATAGTATAAGGGGAGTTTGATTAAGCAGAGCCCTTTCTCACCATGGGGACCAGAATACGTCTTCCTCTCACCTCTGCCTCCTTTTACCACAGGCTGGAAACAGAGACTTTTCATACCCAAAACGTGGATTATAGACAAGAAAATACAGCATCTGGCCAGACCTTCCTGATGTAGGGAGTGACTGATGAGACTTAATGCTTCGTTTTAACAAAAACTGTCTGCTTTGGAACTACGTTGGACCTCAATCCAACTATCTCCTCTTTTCAGGGCTGTTTGTGCTCAGGACCTTGGTTTGGCTCCAGCTCTAGTTGGGTAGAAAACAAGCCATGTTTCATTGTGTCCAGTTAATAAAGTGGTAAACATTGTTTTGTGCCATGGAGCTAAAATAAATCCAATTATTTTGTACATAGTGACAAATGAGAAGAAAATATGCTCTTTCACATAATTCTAGGAAGTGAACACACTATCTTTAGTGCAAAAAATTATATGTTCTTGTAAACAGAAGGTCTGTTTTCTGTGATTTTAAAGAAGGAAAGCCCTACTGGGGGATGGGGGAAAATAACAATGGAAAGTTTTGATTCCACCTGGCTGGGAATATGGCTAAACCATCCTATTTCAGACATTTCACCAAACACAATTATATGTTCTTGTAAACAGAAGTGAATTAAAGCATAATGCTATATTACTATACTATATTACTATTTTATATTATTATTTATATTTTATATTATTATTTATACTACTATATTACTATCTCTATTACTGCCAAGATGGGAAAGGCAAATGCTTGAAAGTCAGCTATCCTGCTTGAAAAAAAGTATTTATTCCTAACAATAGAAATAGTGACTTGAGTGCATAAACCAGCAATATTTTTATATGTGCCAGATATCCCAGATAAAAAATACTTTGCTTACCCTTTTCACCTGATTTCCAGTCTGCACACAAAGAACAAGTAGCATAACTTTTCTAGGACACTGTTTGCTGTGTTTTCAAACAGACCTGGCCTGATCCTACAGAAGTGTATGCAGATGTTTAGCATAAGGCATTAACCTTTGTTACAGGCAGCTCATGGGGCCCTAGGGAATCACACTTGAAAATAAAACCAATCTTTGAGTGGTTTCCTCTCTAGCCTCCATCAGTTGGAAGAGAATTATACCACACTCAGGCATTAAAAGGGTTGGTACGGGACAGTGTCAGAGCTCACCAACCTCTCATGCATTGTTAAAAGTGTAAACTAACAAGGTCCTAAAAAAGGAATTGGACACATTGTAGGGTATTTTCTCCTTCCTCAGTTCAAAATATTATTGCTGTGGTGAAGAAAGATAGTGGTGATAGTAATCAGAGCTTTGAATAGAATCCTCAGCAATTGTATTTTTTTGCTGTTTTTCTTAAGCACTATACAACGCAAGCCTTCTTTCCAGGTGGAAGAACCATCATGGTAGACAGGCTATTATGCTAAATGTGTCCTGTCTGTAAGACAGCAGAATTGGTGTTGGTTGTGAGACCCGACCTGACTGTGGGCACGAGGTACTGGGAAATGTGTAAATGAGGCTGGATATTACGTGACTTGAAGACCAGGCTGACACCCAGGCGGCCCTCAGAAGCAGAACGCTGAGCAATGCCAAGCACAGACAGATTCACACTGGGAAGCCTTTCCAGACGCACTTCTCCTATCAGCTCCCTGGAAAACCTCACTCTTTTTGTGTCTCTATAGAAAAATCTGCTTGTCACTCCAAAGAACTGCAGACAGGCTAGACGGTTCAGGTGCCATCCTTTGCTGAGCACTTAATTTTTCCACCAGGTGGTCCAATTCAGCTGTGTGTTGAATGAGTGTCCAGTGATACTGATGAGGTGAACGACGATTTACACGGCAGGTTCCCTGCTCTCCAGTAACTCCCTACTTTGTCTGGGGGAAACCCCAGGTAGCTTCTTGCACCTCTGTTGAGGGGTTAGACACCCTACTGTAACTCCATGCACCCTGAGCAGCCCAAGCATTTTTTTCCTACGTGTTTTAACAGCAGTTAAACGGTATTTTGGCAATACTTTTTTTTCCCTTACCTCTTCTTTTTTAAATCAGTGCTTTAAAAAACGAAACAAAACAAAACACACAAACAGACACTATAGGTAGTGCAAAATTGTTGTGAGAGGGGGTTCTGCCCTGGAACCAACAAGAACAGGTGAGAGAGTCCAGATCAAGCCCCTCTTGCACGGTCTACGCTAGAAAACAAACTTCGGTTTCCCGTTGTCCAAGTGAGGGTCCTAATAGAAGCCTGAGAGCCCATTTTGTCACTGATTCATTATCCAACTGCATTGGGAGAGCTCCAGTGGGGAATGTTCCCAGGAAAAGGGGCAAGCAGAGGCTGCTGGTCTCCCTCTCCCCAGCCGGCACACTGACTGTGAGACTACGAGCTCCTCTGGGCTGGGTTCTCTCCAGCTCTCTCCCTGCCTCCTGACAAACATATGAAAAACCTCACGTCTATCCTGAGGTACCACAGCCAGAAAAAGCAATCTTGACAATTTTTGCGAGGCAGGAAATAACGCTTCCTCTCGCCTCAGCTCTGCTGGTGAGGCCTGTGCTGTGCTAACAAATAGCAAGGCACAAATGTATTTCCTCTTAGAACACAACTATTTTGTTTGCTATGGATCCACCAAAACTTCTGACGAATCTGACATATACGTGTCCTCTATTTCTGTCGTGGAAGTGCAATTATTCTGTGGTTTCACCCCAAGAATTAGGTCACCACAGCAAAGTAAAAGTAAGGGAACTGAGGGTTAGGAGTTTGGAGGGAAGAACTTGTTCATGAAAGTTAAATCAGTCTGCAAAATTATACCCTTTGCTTTCTTTTCCCTTTCCCCCATGTCAATGTATATACTTAAAAAAACCTGACTCCTTGACAAAGTTTGAATGACTCCCAACTTAAGCATCACATTGCCAAAAGCCTCTTTTGTTTCTTTATAGTTTGCATCTTCCCACACGTACAAACCGCCATAAGAATACCCTCCAGCCATGGGCTGAGACATCATAGTTGAAGATATGTATGAGAGAGTAGGTGCAGAACGAGACACATCCAGCCAGCCAACAGCCCAGCAAGCAACCAAGAAAAATACAGGCACAAAAAGACACCTCTGTCCAAAGAAAAGCTGCAGAAACACAAGGCTCGGGCAACAAGCACTGAGCCGCCATTTGAGCAGCCCTTGGGAGAAGGTTGTGTCTCTGTTCGATACAGGGGACCAGGCCTCTAATTCAGGCATCTTAATCAAATGTGTAAGCTTAGGTGGGATGAATCTGGAGCCCCTCCCACAGCCTGAGTGGGAAAAGTGAGGGACGGTGGCATTTACCACCTTTGCAGTGCCTCCAAGAGAACAAACAAATGGGAAGTGGGTTGCAGAAACATCATGGTATTGGAGGTCAGAGAAACAGCTTAGACAGAAACCCATTTCATCAGCCTACCGAAATATCTCTAGGTAGTGACAGGTCTTCATCATTCAGCCTCATTCAGAGTTGAACAAGCGACCTGCAACCTAAAGGTCGAGTCCTGTGGTTCACTGTTTATTTAAACCAGGGGAATTTGGCAACATAAAAGTAAATTTAGCCCCCATGGATATTGACCATTTAGACTTTGAGGATGTGTAAAAAACTTCTTCGCTCCTGTCCAAAAAAAAAAAAAAGAAAAAGTATCTAGCTGGCTACACACTGCGTTTGAACTAAAGACCTTTGCCTTTACCAAGTCTGGTGACTGGTGTTTCTGCACAATAGTTGAAAATACCTGTTTTGCTAAAGAAATGAGTTTGGATATTTTTATCTGTAGGTTATTAAGCAGTCTCTCCTCTGTACTAATGCTCCATTGTGCCTACACAGGACTGCAGTTCACTGAAAGCTCATAAATTTATTGTGGTTCTGCCTAGTCTTTATTTAAGGTTCTCGAACCATTTTTTGCTTTCCTTATTTTCTTTGCAGCTGCAGAGAGACATAGTAAGCTACTGTACAGCATTTTGAAAGCAGGGCCTCTGAGAAGTTTCCAAACTGCACACAAGCAGGTTATTCTTTGGCTTGTTTTCTTTGGCTTGGTGTTAGCAGTAGAGAATGAGTCAAACAGCATTAACTTTCAAGAGGGAAGTGGTGTGGTCAACCAAAACTGTTTGCGGCTAGATTGCGAAGATAGGTAGAGCAGGTAATGAAGAACAGCCCATAATGCAGGGTGTAAGTAGAAGAGGCAGACAGACTCAGACAAACAGAGTCCTTAATAATTAAATCAATACTGTCATCTAAATTTTTCTGCAGCTCTATGTTCTAAGGTTGTGACACAGCCTGGCCTTTCTGGAGTGGTCAGCCTTAAGGAGGTGGCCTGGTGCATGTCGCGCTTAATGGGCTCAAACTACAACACTGGGCAAGAGAAGAACAAAGGTTGGGTGTTTTGAAAAAAACAAACAAACAAATGCACACAAAAAGCCACCGACAAAACCAACCAGCCAACCAACCAACAAAAGCCAAACAATCGAAAAACCCAGCAACTTTTCATCTGTGGCTTGTTAAATTATTTCTTGTGTCTCCTCTCATTTTTAGATTTTTAGAGCCTGTTCCTTATCTGTTCCACAATTAAAGAAGGCAAGGAAGTTGTTTCCATCTTTCCCTCTCTTTAGGATGTGTTTCAGTTATCAACAAGCATATAGTGCCCTCATACAAGACAACTCTTTCTCTTATGATTCAGAAGCAGGGTTGAGACGGCCTCTCCCGAGCATTGCTCTCCCTCATAGTTTGCACAGATCTATGCAGCACTGACATAGGAACAGTCTGACCAAGAATTATCATTAACACTAATAGAAAATGCATTTACTCATCACAATTCCCAGTTGCAGCAGATGAACAAGGGCACAAATGGAGATGCAGAGCAAAAGTCCTTTTTGCGTTCTTCACAACAGGGGACAGAGGATGAAGCAAAAGACTGCAGTGTTTTCGTGTGGGCCTGCAAGGAGGAAACTGCTGCACCACCTGATAACCCAGGGCAGGCAAGGCTGGGAGGGACTGCAGTGCAGATGGATTTTCACCCCTTCCAGTTATATTCCAAGAAGAAAATAGGGCTGTTCACTGAGAGTGTCACACCGCTTCATCCAGCTTTTCTCTTAGACATGTGTTGTTTCGGTAAAACCAGAAGTAAGACAACTCCTCAAAATCAGAGGCTTCAGAAAACGTCCCGCGCTACCAAAAGCTTGTTTGGCAAATGAGAGCGTCTGATCACTCCACGCAGGGTGAAAGTTTCCCTCCCCCTTCTCCCAGCTCCCTTAGGAGCCTGAGGAAGAGAAGGTCCTCTCTCCAGCCTCCTGCAGACAGCAGGGTGAGGGAAGCAGGTTGCAGAGGTTGTGTGCAATCGGCTCCTGCTGCCCTCCAGCACAGCCCTGAAGGAAATGTTCTCACCTGCCAGCAGTGGGGCAGGCATTCGGTGGCCAGTCCTGCAGGGTCAGCAGGATTGCTGACTGATGCTCCAACACCCCAGCTTTGCTAGCTAACCTCCTTCTAGGAAGGGTAGGGGCTCTTCTACACCCTTAAAACCACAGCAGGCAGGAGCACCATGGGCTTGAACTACAAGTCCATCCTTCCCCAGCTCATACAAAACCGCAGCAGCTGCTTCAAACCTTTCATTCACTCACATTTAATGACTGACATCCAAAAGTCCGTCCTTGCTGAAGAAACATGATGGATGAAGGATGAGATGTAGAAAACTTTCATTCAGAGCACCACCAACTAACTTCACTGGAACGATACTTGGCATGTCAGCGAACTAAGGTCTTCAGTGGAGACCAGCATATAGTCATATCCCTGTGGACAACCTGCTTGCCAGGGTGCTGCGTATTAATGCTTTTCTTTATATACACATGTAAAATACAAGTGGCATCTGTGCAGTCTTTTTTCATATTTCTACGGAAAATTTTCTCCCCTCCAAAAGACTTCTTCAATGATCTTAACAGCTTCAAATTCTTTGAAGGTAAATGCAGTGGACGTGAGAAAGTCAGACCTACTGCTGCTTAGGAAGCATTTTCAGGAGTAATATACATTCACCTGATTCTGGTTTTGTTACAATTACAAGAGTACTTGCCCACTGATTTCAGCAGAGCTCAGCCAAGGCTGTATATCCCTTGAAAATCTCACCATGCAAATACACGTAAACACTTAAAAACATTCACCACAGTCTTTGTAGCCGTTCAACCACTAGGCAATAAAATAATGAATATTAAGTGCAAAAAAAACAGTTGACAAAGATTAAAAAAGTGATTAAAACTTAATACCTACCTGTTAAAAAAATCACGCTAATTCAAGAGGTGAGGGAAGAGCTGTGTGGGATTAAGTGGCTCAAAAAAGGAGTTGAAATAATTTCTATAGGACTGGGCCAGTCTTGCTGTTCCTAGCACAAACCACAGCACCTCTTGTTTCCTGTTTGCCTGCTTTATGTGAGGAAGAAGATTGTCCTGTCAAGACATCTGCTTATCTTTAAATAACCAGCCAAATAACTAGGCGAGCAAATATATACGAGCTACTGCTTTCCCAAAAAAGCAGTCTTGACACAAGATCTCATATTGCACGTATTTGACAGTTCTATTGAATTAATATAACAAATTCCCTGCCTCATGTCACCCAACATCAACTCTTCTGACTCACTCAGCAGTGAAACTGACAAATGCCAGGGAAAATAAACCTGTTTCACCTTTTCCATCTAGAAAAGAAGCGTCTGCACTATGAAACCTCAAGGATGCTGGTATTAAAAACCTATTGAGGTCCTACCCATTGAATAGGACAAAAAGGACCCCCTGTATCACTGTTATGCCAGACAATGATGAGCATTCATATAAATTCCATAATGCTTTGCACATCTGATGGAGAACAACCAGTACTGTTTTTAGGAGCTGCAGGTAGCTGCTAGCCAGTTAAAGTCCATACGAGGCGGGTCTTGCCCGGACCTTGTCTGCACTGAGGGGTCTTCACACTGGGGCAGTTACAGCAGCTGCTGGTCTTTGCTTTTGCTGGTCTTTCGAGCCTGTGAGCAGCACGACTGCTGGCATGTCTGCATGATTCCCGATCTGAAACCAACTGCTGGAGAGCATGGGGTTTGGTTCAGGTTCCTGCTGCCAGGAAAGCCCCCGGGGGTGGCCAGGTGAGGGGACTCCGAGACTCCGGACAACAGGCTGGAGCTGGGCCAGCCTCACCAGCTGATGCGAGGGGGACAACCCTGGCCCAAAGCTGCCCCTGCCCCAAAGGAGCTGCTCCACCATCCCCTCACGGAGGAGAAGGGGCTTGCTGAGCTGCTGGGATGTGGGGCACAGAGAGCTCTTTCTGAGACACAGGGTGCCCAAGAGCTATAGGGTTGCTTGGGGATGCTCTGCAGATCTGACTGCATCCAGAAACCAGACCTCTGGTCCCGTTCTGCGGCCAAACTTTTAACCTCCACTGTCAGGTTGTTCTGTGCTATGTGATGCTCCTGTGCTATACGGTCCTGTGCTAAGCCAGAAGGCCCAAAGCTGTGCCACTGCAGTAATTGAGGCTGGCTGTGTGAAAATGGGTGCACAATGGAAAAAGGCTGATTTCCCCCTCACTCCTCACTTTTCTGAGTCACAAAGGGACAAACTGCTCTCTGCTCTTTCTGTCTTTGTGTACTTTCATTATGAAAAATGGGCTGGTGACATGCACAGCTTTCAGAGCCGGGGGGAGATGTGCCCAACCGCAGGACATACATTTTAGGCTGTTGTTCCCCTGCCTCGGTGGGGGACTGCAGAGCTGGCCTGGCTGCTGGGGGGGCTGTTAGGGCTGTCCTGCCTGTTCAGAAACAGCTCCTCTGGTCTGCAAGCATGCCCTTGCAATGATACACCACTTTCTTTTATCTAAATCGATTAAATTGCTCTTCTTTGTCTGTCCTTCGATGAGAAACACACACAGAAAGGAAACCAGCAGCGATCCTCTACCTGCCCACACCCATTTACAGGCAGCTATACATCAAGTCAAATCATGTGAATTTGAGCTGACGATGTTTTGTAACTTTCCCCAGCTGCAGCACACTTGCACATAACCAACTACAAGCACAAGCCGACTACAAATGTCCCCAGAATGCACCCATAATTTAAGCACTAGTCCGCCCACATCAGTGTCACCCAGACAATAGGACGCGGGGACACAAACACACAGGCACAGACCGGGCAGTGCTCAACCACCGGCTTCTCTTGCAGCCCATCCCTTTCTTTTGTCTGTACACCGTCTGTTTAGATTGGAAGCTCTCGGAGGCAAGTACCTCAGCCAAGATTTTTTAAAAAGTGACTAGCAAAGCTGGGCTGTGATACTGAGAGGGTGGTGTGCTGCGGGGCACGCAGTGCTAGCAAAGGAAGAATGAGTCCCAGTTACGTTTCTGTTATATGGACAGTCAGTTTGCAAACACCACCTTTTCCTCTACACATTTTCTGCTAAGTAACCTGTAGGCACTATAAGTCTACAGGTTAATGGAAGGGTCTGAGAAGCCACCACTGAATTTTATATGGTGGGTCGATTACAGTAACACAATGATCCATTTTTTCATGGTTTCTAAACTGTTGGTACACGTTAGTTCAGTTTCCAACTGATGGAGGCACTTGCAGAAGCACGTGAGCAAGAAATGAAGGCATTTAGTATTATTTCAGCTCACTGAGATTAAAGGGGCTTTTGGGAAACAGTTTGGCTTTTCCTTGTGTGGAAGGCTAAAGGTGGAAGTGATGTGAAACCCTCAGAGGAATCACCTCTCCCCAGACCGACATGTGCGGGGTCTTCCTCGCTTCTGCGATGGGATGGGTGATGACAGCCCCTCCCAGAAGTTGTTCTGGGAGTCTAAGGTCTGTGGGCAAAGGTTGGACGGGGCAGGCGGAAGGGTAAACAGATCACGATCACTTAACAGAACCAGCCCTCGAGGATGCCCTAAAAAAGACCTCAAGCTGGGCAAGGGGGAGTTTGAAGTTTCCCTTCAGAACAGCTAAAGGCTGTGGGCTTTCTCTGAACCTCACAAGTGAGACAGGACCACGGGATCACTTCCGATCAAGGTCTGAGGGTATCCTTAACTGTGGTTGACCGCAGATGTACACCTTACCCCCCCACCTCCCCATTCCCATGCCCCTGGCTGGCTTTGCTTGGAGGCAAAAGGAAATTTCCATTCCTAAAAAGGCGCTTCTTGGGCCAGCAGCTTTTTAAGCTCCTTTTCAAATCCTGCTCAGCAATATTATTCTTTCTCTCTCCACTCCTCAGCATCCTGCCCTTTGATATAAAGATGCCCAAAAAGTATTTGGGAAAACTGCTTATCCAATATGGGATAATCACATCTAATGCCCGGCTTAACCTTGGACATCTCAGGCGCACTGGGGCTAAATCCATGTAGCCTTTTCATTTTGTGCCATTTTCAGGCACCTGATCCATTAGTGATTTTTTCAGAGCTATGTAGGTTAAAACAATTCAATGAGAAAAAGAGAAAGAAGCAGTCAAAAGAAGAAAAACCTAATTTTTCAGCAGACATACACAGTAGGTCAAATGGCCTAAGGGAAATATTTAATTTAAGAGTCATACTATTTCTACCAAGTTTCCTAACCAAAAGTATTTTCATCAGGAGCACTACTCTTGATCTGGTTACTGCTAATGATTTTCCCCATGGACTTAGCTCATAAAAACATAAATTGCTTTATGAATCATAGAATCATAGAAGTTGGAGAAGAAAATGATGGGTTAGGTCATCTTGTCCTTCCTCCTGACAGTGCAGTATTATTCCTTTTTATAAAAAATTTTGAAAATAAGCATTTATTTGGAGCTGGAGAATAAAAATGCTAAGTTCAAAAGAGATTTTAAAAACACATAATGAAAGCAGTGGAGGAAGAGCCAGATTCTTAAGTACCTTGGCTCTCTCTACAAGCCGTGACAATTTGATGAGAAGTATCATCTGGACAAGCACAACCAGAAATTCAACGACAAAAAAGAAGGACAATGCAAGTTCTGTGCACAAGTAAATATCATAGTTGTAAATGCAAATCTGGTAGTTACACAGGCAAAGAAGCTGCTAGGCACAAACCTGGCCATCACAATAACTGTGACCGAATGTACAATGGGACACGCAAGAACCCAAAGTCTGCAGGCCTCTGTAAGAACCCAAAGTCTGCAGGCCTCTGTGCAGAGTGAAGGTGGCATGTCTGATAATACACATGCCTTGTTATTGTCACCTATTGTGACATTTCCATGCATCCCACCAAGACAAAAAGTTTGTGCTTCACATATTTGCTTTTGGAGCCTTTGGTCTGAGTATTTTTTTTGCTTTCCAAAGATGGTTTCAAATTCTGCTTTGTACTACTTTTTGAAGTTTTTTCCCCAAGCATGTCTAGTTGAAGAAACCGTCTTTTTGCGTTAAAAACGCCCACTTTGAGAATGTGTCTAATTCTGGCTCAGAAACTGTTCTTGACCGAGTGTTCTCTGAAGACAAAATAAAATGCTTCTGTTATTTCTTAAATTAATCAATCTTAAAGGTTTTTTAAAAAGGTGTTTCTATGTCCTGTAAAGTTCACTAAAAATTGTCCTTCTTTTAAGTTCTGACTTCAGTCTCAGATGGCCTTCATCCTCAGAAATGGCCCTTACCTTCTGGCATTTTTCACAGAGAATGCAGGCACTTGCTAGAATTGAGACAGTCTAAGAACTATTATAAGCATAAAGTAAATGAATCAAAAGCTGTTGCTGGAGTTGGTTTTGGACTTCAGCATGTTTTTTCTAGATCTCTGTAAGACAGCAGTATCTAATTTTGTTCCCATTACTGTCTTCCATACATTTCTTTTGAATCAGGACATCTTAGAAAATACATCTCAGTATTTCTGTAATTCCTTTAGCTCGAGTGAGTCATGGATCTGTAAACATGAACATTCTCAAATATTGATTACTGAAACCAGAAACGCTCCAATCTAGCAATTTTTCTTTTTATTCTAGTCTTAATACAAGAAGGCTGATACAATTTCAAATCCCTTCAGTACACAGAATGCATGTTTTGATATGTCTAACTGCAAGTCTTATACGTGAGTTTGCATAGGTAACAGCCCTGCAATCTACGTTTGGACAGGCTACAAATATAACTGATCTAATTGAACCAAGGCAAAATAGAATACACCCACTGAGCCAGAGTACAGAAAAATAAATGTGCAGCCCAAACCCGTCAGAATTGTCTCAGAAAGGAGAATACACTTCTTTTTTCCTTCGTAGCCTATGGATCTCATCAGGCCAATCCGTATCTCAGTAAAACGTAGAAAGAGAAGAGGTACCAGACTGATCACAACAGCTGCTGCGATTCAGAAACCCTTGGTGGGAAGTCAGACCCAAGGACCTTCCAGCACACTTACAAATGAAAGGAGCATAATCCCTTCTATGCTGCGTCACGAATGACTTAGCGATAAAAGGAGCTGTGCATTCCTGCTAAGGGGAGAGTCTGATCTCTTCTCCTGACACGCATAAAGCCTCCTCCACTACGAGGCTAATTTGCCTATGACAAAGTGAAATTATTTACAAGGAAGCTTTTACACACATTTGAGTCGGGAAGATACACATGTTGCTTCAGTATGTATTGTATCTCCATTTCCTTTTTAAAATGTAGAATCTTATTAAATATTAACTATTATACCAACTGAAGAATTGATTTAAAACCGTAGTATACGCACAGGATGATTTTATTTCTTACCCTTCTAGCAGACTCATATTCAAAAAACTAAAGCTTATTTGTTGTCTGCAAACTATGAACATGCCTAGGTAATTGCATATGCAAATCTGGAACTTGCATACACAAATATTTTTTATGTGCACAGCTGCTGGGTTCAGCAGGGATATTTTTGAGGAACAATTCAACCACAATTTTCAAAAAAATAATACAAACTAAACAAGAAGCCTTACCCCGAGAGCAGTATTTGTTTAAAGTCTGTCCTCAAATCCAAAAAGTATAGGTTAGATTTTTCCATTAAATGCATGCAGCATCATGATGTAACTCATACAAATGAAGGCTCAAGAAGAAAACACACAGGCAAGACATGAGTTTTCCAAGCAATTTTAGTTGAAATTTCAAACTTTTCTTTTTTTCCCCTATGTCAGTTAAGCAATCCCGAGCTGCAAGTCTCGTTCTCTAGTGGGTGTTTGAATCCTGCTGCTCTCTCCTCCTGGGACGATTCCACTTAAGCAACAACCAGAACTTCTGCCAAGCGTGCAGGAGAAGTGCAAGAAACTAACCACAAACCTCAATTTCCGTCAGGGCATTTCGATAAAAATATAAAAATGCCCCATTCAGGCTAGTGACTGAGGTTAACAATTGCCTCTGGTAACAGGCAGCACATGTGCTGTGCAAGCATCTATATCTGTGGATCTGCTCCACCCTCACTTCACTTCACCCCCTAGACAAAACAGCCTGCCCTTGCTGACCGAACTAAACAACCTCCTGTGTGAAAGGATATTCCCCTGGAAATATCAAACCATTCATATCCTCCTTGTATTTAATTCTTAAAAAAAAATAAGAGAAAAAAAAAGAAAAAAAATAAGAGGAAAGGTTTGCTGTCTACGAGAATGGGTGCTCTTAAGCTATACGACAGCATGAGGTAGAGTGAACTCCACAAAGCAGCAACCAGGTGTCCTCTTTCCAGCATTTATCTATTTTTGCAGGGTGGCTGAGCTTGACAAGTTAGATCAATGACGTATTGGTTTGCAATGCTTTAAAACCCTCTTAACATCTGAAAGGCAAGACTAGCAAGAAATGATATGCAAGGTATGAGCTGCCCACCTTTTACCAGCATCCCTTCTGTCAGCTTTTGGGTATGATCCAAGTCATCCCTGGGCAGATACTTTAGAAATGCAATGCAAGTCATATCCTAGATCAGCTGGACACCCGTGAAAAATAAGGCATAATTAAAACACTCATAGGACAGCCTTGGCTTAAAACACACCCATTGCTCCACATGCATTGGATATTGCTGCATCTCGTGGGGCTGGTGAGGAACCCCTACACTGAACTGTCAACCTGGCCTTCTGCAAATGCTGTCATTAGTTCACTTACTTCTGGGCTCACGAGGTCCGTCCACTGTTATCTTGATGGCTCTGTGGTATGTGGCTACTTGTGGTGGATTTGTGAAGACTGTGATAGTCAGCGTGAAGCTTTTCCCTGCAAGAGGAAAAAAAGTTACTGAGCATATGTGTCGAGAAAAGGCAGACTCCTCATTTCAAATAGCACTTGAACACACCAAATGGCACTAAAACACTTAAGCTGTCTGTATCTGAAGACAGATATGTGCCCAGGCAGCTGGGTGTATAACCTCACAACTACCTGGTGCTGGATGCATTCCCCCTGTGGCAACTGCTCAAAGCTTTTGGAAAAAAAAAATTAATTTATATTTAAATGATCTACACTTTGCTTGCAAAAAAAGGTTACCCCTAACAGGTAGAGTTTATCTGATCTACATGACTGCTGGTGCGTTATCTGTACTTTCTAAAGGGTGTTAATTCAGAGAAGCTTAGAAATTGTGGCTGGCTCTTTCAGAACTGCCATGGGAATCTGATCAACAGCGCTTGTTGAAATTAAAGAGAACTGGGTGCTCATATCCCCTAGGCAGATCGTAAAATCCCATGCTTTGTGGTTGAAGCTAGCTTTAGATCAATTCCATATTGTGCACCAGAACCCTTTAAAAATTATCTGCTACTGCAACACCAAGACACATGGGAATCACAGTATCGCACAGAATCACAGAATGTTAAAGATTCGAAGGAACCTCAAAAGATCATACAGTCCAATCCCCCTGCCGGAGCAGGAACACCCAGATGAGGTTACACAGGAAGGCATCCAGGCGGGTTTTGAATGTCTCCAGAGAAGGAGACTCCACAACCTCCCTGGGCAGCCTGAATGGAGAGAATAAACAAATCCCTACAGCTTGTCCACAGATAATCAAAACATTTTATGAAGACGTAGCAGAGCACTATGCTTAGTTTCTCTATTATTCAGTAAGAAAACTGTGAAGGCCTTTTCAAAATTTATATGGGCTCTAAGTTGGGAAAAGTACCCATTTTCATGGCTGCTGTGGGGCGTTTTGTATCCCCTTGTGGCTGCAATGCCTTCAGATGCTGCTACCCCTGGATTTGCTTTTGGCCAATGGCAAAATTTACTTCAGGCGTTTTTTAAATAACAAAAGTAATATCGTGCATCTTTGATAAGAACTCACGTATGCAATCATTATGGCTTTGGCCTGGATAACAATAAAAACATTGTCTGTCAGCAGGTTTAGCATAGTTATCTCAGCATCACGGAGGACTCAGATACTGACAGGAATCTTCGTTATCAGTAAGAGACATCAAGGGACATCACCCCAAGTTAGATAACCAGAAACTGTTATAAAAAAATGAAGGTACTTCTCCTTTGGGCACATACTCTGTGAGTTTTCCCATACAGCTCTGACTGCTTTATTTTACCACTTGGCTCCAGCCCTCCTGAGTGCTGAGTTTTTTCCCTTCTAAGACTTCCCTTTTTTATTGTTTGCTTAATTTATCTGTATAAGTAAACATAAACATAAATGTAAATATAAATGCCTGCCTCTAGCGGTAATATTCCAACGCCCCCGTGAACATTCACTTGCAATTCAATACTTCTCTTAATGCAGTTCTTACTTTGGTGCTAATGGTCTGCATCAACATCACGGTGAGCACACACATAGCTGTTACTGGAAACTGTCCTCATCACATCCCTGTGAATTAGGGAGGTATTCTCCCCACTCTACAGATGAGGAACCTTCGGGAGATAAAGTGTCTTGGCCACAATCTCACAGGAAGCCTGCAGCCAGTGATGCTAACTGCTTCGGCTGCTGCAACTAAATCTGACTATAATCCTGAAACACAGCCTTGACAAAACAGAAGATGAAACACAAGCCTCACAAATCCCAGGTCAATGTCTTCCCACCTCCACATCCTCACTAGAAACCAGTCCCTGAGGAATTACAACAGAAGCAAGAATCATTTCAGAGCCCTGTCTCAGGGCCTTTGGCACTCCGCTCTTGGGTCCTACATCTACCCAGACCAAGGATGGCTGTGTTCTTAACATTCTTTAAATATCAAATTAGATTATAAAGCTTTACAATTTTGTTACTCTTTCTCTGACAGCACAACAGATCTTTCTATGAGGCAACAGCAATAAAGTTCAACAAACCTCCTTCCAAAAAACTTTATCACTCATAGCATTAGACTTAACAAGAGGCATTTGGGGATCTTCCTTCTTCCCAAAAATGGTTTCCCTCTATCGCTATGTACACCACCTAGATCACTAAGACTGAAAGAGACTTTGAAAACTTTATTCTCTTTACTTCCTGTTTATTTCTTTTTTGTTTTGTTTGACAACTGCTGATGCATTAGGTAAGGTGCTCCTCCTGTTCTGCTATGATACAAAGTCAATTTATTTTTTTAGAAGGCTCTTTTGGATTTTTCAGATAGAAAAGAAATGCAGAAAAAAAATTATAACAACAATGAAGTGTAATAAAATGTGGCCACATTGCCTGTATATAAGACCAGAATAAAGAAGAGGGACTTGAAGTTACTTTCAAGATTTCCTACAGAACCAAGTGGATCTCAGAACCTGTATAAAATTGTGACACGAGTTGGCAAAAGCAGGAAGATACTTAGCTTACTTCTTGTTGACAGAAGGCTATTCATTAACCACATACTGGTTAACCACAGGACTATATAACCATAAACCTATGTGTCACTCATTGCTGCTTACTAATAATTCTGTCTGTGTTTTTTCTCTGGTTATTCTGTTTCATCTGCATTTATCTTTATTAAGTGGTTTTATCACTTTTATTCATAGCTTCTGCATTATTCATCATTTATGTGTCTGGTTGAGAAAGGTATATTTAGATTGGAGTTATTGTTAGTGAAATCTGGGTTTACGGATATACCTGTTCTGGGATGATGACAGGACTACAAACGTCTCCTCCTTGCTTTTATGTATTATGATACAGCCATGATACAGATTTTTATTTTCAACATACACTTGTATAATACACTTACAAGCACATGCACATACGTACACACACATACATATGTAACATGCAGCAGACTAAACCAATGGAAATAAAACCAGATTAGTCAGTGGAGGCTGTATTCAGGCTCCCTAGCACTGGAGTTTATATTAGATGTCATGATTTCTGATACCTGAGTAAGTGAACCTCCTAACTGTTGGTGGAAAAGCTACACTGAGCACTTAGTGTCTCCACCCAACTAAGGAAGGGGTGGGTGACACCAAAACTGAGTCAGAGAGCATAAGTGGTGGACTGACCTCTCTAGTGACCGTAAACGGGGTTCAAACACCCCAAGAAGGCATTCTGAAACACTGGCCTGGTTTGGATGCCTCCAATAGGCATGATGACAATTTGGTGACATCCTAGTAGTCACAGTGAGCCGGCACGTAGCCCTGCACTAGCTAACATCAAAATCTGAGACCTGCTGGGTTAAACAGTCCCATAAATCTACAGAAAACCACACACAAATTAGCACGGGTCTATCGGGCATGCCTCAGTACACTGAGCCAATTGCTACTGCATCTTTGTGTGAGCCTTTGCTGATGGTGGAAGGGCTGAGGGGTGATGTCAATGTCAAGCTGTGCCTCACTGGGGTGCAAGAGGCACTTCAGAGACTATTGCTCTCACTGTAACTATCCCTGGCAGTTCCTAATATTAGGCACACAGCACCTCATGAGCACAACAATTAAATTCTCCAGATGTGGGACAGGGCTCTGCCTTTGGAAACCCTTCCTACAGACATCAAGCACGCCCTCATATGTGTAAGGGCAGAGCACAGGACTCACTGCTTCCATCAAGTCTTTCCTCACAACTAGGGTAGGAAAAATTGCTTGGTAATGTTTATTTTTGCAAAAGCATTAAGGTCAGAACACTTCTAGAAAAAATAATGGAAACAGTAGAATTTCTGGCCAAAATACAATACTGACTTTTGAAATGATACCTAGAGACTCTGTTGACGGGCTTGCTAGAGACTGTACTATCAAAAGTGCCCTCAAGAGCCACTGCTGATTTGACAGATAAAGTCAGACGGATTAGACCAGTTGTTCGCAGCTCGTGGCTTTACAGGATTCCTCGTGAGAGCCCCCCTGCAAAGCTGCAGGAACTTAAGAGGAAGCTCAAAGCATAATATTGTCCACTCAGCAATAATGTTCCTGGACCAGCAAGAGGTGAAGATCAGCCCCCAAGAACCAATCATCCAAAGGTGTGCCTGTGCTCTGCACTGCAATACAGAAACTTGAAATCTGCATTTTGTCTGCATCTCACCTGAGAGAGGCTGGAAGCAGAATGAGCAGCCAGCTCACCTCCAGCATGATGAGGGATTATTTCAGTGGTCCCCCAAAACAGTACTGCAAGGCTCTAGAGGGAGCAATTGGCTTGTAAGCTGCGGCCACTGGGAATGTTTGGAAGGAACCGGGGGGGGAAAAATGAATCCCAAGTGATAACACAGTCACATGAAGCTCCTGCGTGCTGCTTTAGTCATCCCCGAGCAGTGTCACAACCAGACGGGTCCAGTGGTGAGAAAGCACGCTTAAAATATGAGTGGCTTCATGGGCAGATGCAAAGGGGAATGGGAACAGACACACTTTAGGGATGAGAGGCCACATCTTGAACCTATCTGTTAATTTTAATCCACCTCTTCCTCAGGCAAAAAGAGCCATTGATTCCATTGATGAAGGTTCATCCGAAGGCAGACAGAAAATAATTGAGTTAAAATTCTAGAAGTTTGCCCGTGGTAGGTGGGGAAGAAAGCAAGGCCAACAGATTATGGCATTACAGTTGCAATCTTTTGCTTTTTGGATTTATTCTGATGATCATAGATGTGTCATTAGAGTAAGTAGGGTTTTTTTGGTTTTGTTTGTTTGTTTGTTTTTAAATTGTTAGAGTAAATTAATAGATAAAAAGAAGAAGAAAAATGGGAAAGGAGCCAAGAATGCTTGTGCTGACAAGGACAAAAAGTATAGATGGAAAAATACGAAATATAATACACAAATGCAATACAAATTATATTACAGGCATTTCTATTGTATTAGTGAGAGACTTCCAGGTTCTAGTAAGAAAGATTATGATACTTTTTTTTTTATTTTTTAAATCCAGCTTCTACTTTTTAATGCTTATGTACTTACTTTTATTAAGCCATGCTAAATGATTCATTTTATATATCTTTACGATTTCTCACAACATTTTCCTGGGTGTCTGCCAAAGTGAAGATGTCTACTGCATTTTAATAACATATTTGACTGTACCTCTGGGCAGGATGTAATACACATATGCTCCTGTACTCATCCTCAAGTGTCGACTGCTATACAGCAGGGCCATATTTTGCCATTCTTACCACTTAAGCTGCTGAATACTCCAAATGTAATCAATAGGATGAGAAGGGCCAATACAATTTGGCCCTTTGTTAGTTAGCTGATGCTTATCATACAAGTGAAATATTTTTGTAGGTGTTCAAGTTGCATGTCCAATGACAAAAAAAACTGCACAGGTCCAAATTCTGTGCTCAAGTGGTGACTCTTTTTTCCTGCCCCTAGAGACAGTTTCACACAGTCAGAATATAACTTTGCCTGTTACGTTTGGCCCAGTGGCTGCTTCATCAGAAAAAAAGCTGCAGCTGAAATAAGTGGCATAAAAAAAATAACACAATTTGTTTATCATTAGCACCACAGATACCACTGAATTTAAATATGAGAAAAAACTGTTATTCACCTCATCTGCTAGCACGCTGTACATGGTTTACAAATTCTGACTGCCACAGACCAGTGGTCCGAACAGGTAAGTGTGAACATGGGGAGATGTCAGTATATCAGGGTGATTACCCATAGAAATGGAAGAACTGCCCATGCAAATCGGTGTCATGGGCAATGGATCTGCTTTCGTATTTATATGAATGTTCTGCGGGTGTAAGAGTGTGTGAAGTTGGAGATTCGGGAAATACACCCACTTGCCTCCTGCCAAACCAGCCTGGGTCAGCATAAAGGTATACTTTCGAACATTTCTGTCGAGTGTCTCACTCCAGGAAGTTCTTATATCTGTGTTTACATAGCATCTACTTACCCCAAATGAAATCTCCATCGCATTAAATCAATAGGTGTTTTGTTCTGGATTTATACGGGGCCAAGCTGTCATGCAAACGGCCCAAAGTGGCCCAGCTGCAAACTTGGACCCAGCTATGAGCTACTGAATTTGTTTTGCGAGAAGTTGTGGAAGAGAAACTTGTTACTTCAGGAGCACGGCTGGCTCTGGCTTCTCCCCTCCCCTTTCCTTCCCAGCTCCCTGCAGCACAACTGAGTGCTTAACTAAGACCTGCACTTCACTCTTTGTTCCTCCCTACCCATTCTCCAAGCTTTTTTTTCCAGCTATCGTGTCAAATGCTGTGGCAAAGAACGACAGAGTCACCTGCCTCTCCTGCCACAGCTCTGGGGACTCCTGGAGCTAGGAGGCTAGAAGAAGGCTGTGTCTGGGGTGGAATTTCAAGGAATTATTTTGGTGAAGTGTACGTACATTTAACCTAAGGCAACACAGGAACTATATTAAGCAACCAAAATTACATAACTGAAATCAAGTAACATTAATAGAGAGGCTCTCAACCTAAACAGGCACTAAAATTGAATTTTACCGTGAAACCATTATGTGGGTGATAAGGACAGTCCCTGACACTCTTCTAGAAATTATCCCTGACAATCTTCTTATTTCGTAAGTCAAAGACTTAAGGCTAAGCCTGCAAGCTGTGGACATGAAATATTTAACGAAATAGACGCAGAAGCTGGTTCTATATGTGGTGTAACCTACAGCTGTAAAAATAAAAGTGACTCAGATCCTTAGCAGCTATTCCAGTAGATACATGTTAGTGACATGTGACATGTTAGTGACAAAACAGCAATGTTTTGTGCATGCCCCTTGTCATCAGCTATGACAGGCATGCTACAGGACCTGTCCCTTGCACTGCAAAATGTCCACACAGGTAGCATGTTCTAAAGTGTCTTTTCTCTGCTTTGCTGTGCTACAATGGCACCAATATTCAAATCCCTTTCCTCAGGAAAAAAGACGTCTTCTCTCTCATGACCAATGACAAGACCCAAGGGAATGTCAGGAAGATGTGTCAGGGGAGGTTTAGGTTGGACATGAGGAAAAGGTTCTTCCCCCAGAGGGTGGTGGACACTGGAACAGGCTCCCCAGGGAGGTGTCACGGCCCCAAGCCTGGCAGTGTTCAAGAAGAGACTGGACAAGGCCCTCAGACACATGGTGTGAACTGTGGGGTTGTCCTGTGCAGGGACAGGAGTTGGACTCCATGATCCTTGTGGGTCCCTTCCAACTCAGGACATTCCATGATTCTACAATCTTCCTGCTGGCACAAACAAAAAATGCTAGCACCCTGCACCCCAGAAACATCACCACCAACTCAAAAATCACATCTTTGCCTGAACACTGCTTTTTATCCATTACTGTAGCAACTAACACCTGCAGTATTTGATCTGAAGCCCTCAGAAGAGTGATTCTCCATTGCATAAACAGGGATCACTCACATTTTCAAGGATTCCAAGAGTGGGACTCAGCTCACTAAAACAGCCACAAATTTTCTCTCTTTTTTTTGGGGGGGTGGGGTAAGGGCGGGGGGGCAGTTGTTTACATTTCAGTTTGACAAGAGTTTGTGTGCAGCCAGTTTCACTTCTGCACTGATAAGTGGTTTCACTTCCCAGTTCCATCTGTTGTCATGATGATACCATCCATCGCCTCCTCCAGCCTTGCGGGGGCCTCTGTGCTAATTCCTTCCCCGACAACCCAATGGTGTGTGTAGAAGTTTGCCTGTGAGGCACCTGATGGCTATTCTCTACTTAAGAAACTTGGATTTGAAATGCGCTTCTGTTCAGAGAAAAACTGGCAGTGCAGTAGTAGGACATACCAGGTGTGGATACTAAATGGTCACGGCCATTTGTCAGGAAGGGAGCTGCAGCAGAAAATAGATAGGGAAATAACTCTGAGTTCATGGGTAAGGATATAAACGTGCTAACCAAGGAGAAGAGGCACAGGGTCAAGAGATTTAGAAGTGGGGTGGCAAGACAGAAGTCTCTGAAGACAGGTTGTCCTACAATAGCCAGCCTAGGGTGACACCCAGTAGTTAGCTGAGGCATTAGTCACTTTCGTATGCCAACATCAACAATCCACAAACACACAGAACCACCAAGAATCCCCCTACATTGTGATGCTGCCTAATTTCAGAAGAGAGACTATTTCAAGCTGTGGTGGGAATTCGGCTGGTAGAAACATTATTTGTACTTTAGCATCCTTAGGTTTACATCCTACGTAAACACCAGCTTTTAGGCTTTACAATGGAGGTGATACGTGCATGTGCATGTGTGAATGCATGCACCAGACTAACAAAAATGTATGACAATATAAAAAAAAATGCTTTTCCATCCTGTTCTGAAAGACAACCCATGTGACCTGTTTTAACTGAATTTTTGGAGTGGGATGCTTTCTTAGACAGAAAGCCTGCAGAAAGTTTGCAAAATGGCTTATAGCATTAAAAGACTGGGATGGGGGGAAGACCTTTTAATGGAAAAGCCAAGCAGCTTCTAACAAGTGGAGTTGCTGCAGTAACCACTATAAAATTCTTATGAACTTGGGTGGAGACAGTAATTACAGCATAGGAAGAATGAGATGCTCTGGGGTGCTCGGCCTCTACAGCAGAGTGGCAGCACAAGATTACAGTTTGAGTCTTAAAATGCAATGCTTATTGTTAAAACATTTTTAAGACTTGCAATGTACATACGCAATTCATACAAATGTACATGTCACTAAGGTTTGAACACAGACTTTGACAGGGTGGAATGATTTTTGCCCAAAGGTCGCTCTGATGGAAATCTCTGGTGCTCCAATGAGTGGGCTACTCCAAAAACTGAACCTCTGCTTCCAAGTCATGACTTACTACATTTCAGGGAATTTAGATTTTTTTTTCTTGCCACAATATCATTTTAGTTTTAAATGAAGTGCTTCTCCCTACCATAGCTTGGGCTGTTTGTGAATAAGCATTCAGAAATTACTTAGCCTCCACAGAGTGCATCCAGCTCTAGGGTGGAATGAAGAAACGATCATTCAGCAGACTGCTGTGTCACTGCTGAATGGTTCAGGGAAAGGGGAAAAGAGCATCAGGAGCACCAGGTGTAAAGGACAGTTCAAAACAAAATTACTTAAATGCAAAGCTACTGCCTTCTCACAGAAAGTGTCTTGAGATCTTTAAGCCTAATAATAGTCCTTAAGCCAGGTATAATTTCAAACCATTAATAAGCTTTTTGAGGTAGAAATTATCACCCCCACTTGATAAGTGATGAAAGAGAGATGAAAAGGTTAAGGCCCAGATTCACAAAAGGATTTAGCTGCCTGAAGTGGGATCCAGGTTTGATTTAAACGTTTAAGTCCAAAATTACAACCCTCACCCCTTCCACTCCCCCGTCCAGGTGCTACCTAGCAGCAGATGCAGTGGATATCTGAGGGGGCTTCCCCTGCTGAACAGCCCTGTGCCCTTGAGGCCACAAGCTCAGCCTCTGTGAAGGAAAACCTCAGCGTGGCCAGCCTGGTCCTGACCCACAGCCTGAGCCCTCCTCTGCCCCTCCTCTGGGGCAGTTTGGTCTGGGAGCTGCTGCTTGGGGCTCAACTGCTGAGTCAACCTCTCTCGGCGGCCCCTTCTCCTGCTTTAAGCATGAGGGCATTTCGCCAGGGAAGTTCCCTTCTCTGCAGGACGTGCCTCAGACATACACTGCACCCCCACAGAAGTGCACCCTGGCCAGATGGCTGCGGTGGGGTGGCAGAGTCCTCAAACCTGGTGGTTCCCTGGCTGGAGATCCTTTGGGCAGAGAGGTCCTTCGGGCAGAGGGGTGGCACACACCTGGCTCCTGGGGATGGTGGCTGCGGTGTTTGAGGTGAGGGGAAGTGCCTCATTCCAGTCTCTTCTCCAAGGACTGCTTTTGTGCTTGAACCCGTGATTTCTTCACCCCTCAAAACTCTGTTCTCATCCTTCGACTAATTGCGAGAGTGGGAAAACCTCGGTGTAACGGGTGTTGTGGGTTTTGGCAGGTCCTGTTCTGAGGCATCTTCATCTTATGGTGCATTTGCCTATAAACCTAGACAAAACCCTGTGAGACCTGGATTTTGTCTCAGTTCCTCTCCCTTTTTCCAGTACTGGTTTCATTTGGAATCAGCCCCAACCTGGCTACCTGACCAGACAGACACTGGCATACCTTAGTGCTCTGGCATGAAGCTGGAGCTGGGAACAAAAATGCTCCTTGCCCTGTGGAGCGACGGAGATGATGACCTCCCAGCATGGCTGCAGGGAGAGAGGTGCAGAAAACAAGGAAGGTGTGGGTTCACTGGAAGAGCAATGAACTGCTCTGAATATGAAAGGCATGGGGCACTTTTATGATCATCAGGGCCATTTTAGCAAGAGAGGGACTTCCTCCTGCAGTGGCCTGAAGCAGGCGAACGCCAGAAAGACAACCTGACAAGTCACTTCTTCAGTGGGGAGCTGAGCACGGGAGTGTGCACTGGGGCTGTTTACTGTGAGTTTGTTTTCTTAGAGGAAGGACTCCTCCATGCTGTCATTACACTAATGCAATGCGCATTGATTTCAGAGCTCCAAAGAGGCCTGGGGTCACTCGATGGATATCCATGCAGTCAGCGATGGAGGAGATAACACTGCCATTATGAACTTGGAACCTGCCAAGTTCCACCAGAGACAACCTTCAAATGTAGAGCAACCTCTGTGGCCTCAGATATGGATGTGGCTTTGTTAGAGTTGGGGTGCATAAAGTCTAGCCTGTGGAAACTTTGCGCCCTTGCCAAAGTGTTTCCTTCAGTTCCTCCCTAAACTTCAGAGAACTGATGTGCATACACACTGCTCCAAGCACCGCCCTGCTGAAGAGCCCTTATGGCATCAACCCTTCAAAGCAGCTGCTTCCCTCCTCCTCGCCTCGGTCTCCTGAACCTCCTCCCTTTCGCCCGTGCACTGCTTGCTCCCTCCCCTCACCACATGGCAGGTAGCTCCCCATCCTTGGAGGGAATGGTAGGAAAGGGTGGAAGGAATTAAGGATAGTCCCTAGCAGCACACTTTGAGGCCAAAACCTGCTCCTGTGATAAAAGCTCACACAGGAATGCCAACCTTTGCTGAGAGGCAGCAGCTCTCAAAGGCATCGGGCAGGAAGAGCATCAATAGAGGAAGGAGAACAGGAGACAGAGATTGATGCAGGACAGAGATGAAGGGAATAAGGTCATTTTGGAGAGGCTGAGAAAACTGTGTTGAAATAATATGATGGGAAAACCAGGAGAGAAGTAGGATGGGAGCAAAAGAGGTGGAGAGTCACACAGCACTAAGGTAATAGAAAAAAAAAAAAAGGTCTTATTTTACTATTGCTAAAAGGTTTTTAGAAGGGAACAGAGACTGATTCACTGATGAGGGCTTATGCACATGACTATGCTGGAAAAGCCTCTCTTCACAGCAATTGTAAACCACTGACTTGCAGCATCCTCATTTCTGCTAATCCTGAGTGAGCTGACAAGAACTGCATGCCATAGGGTAGTCATCTCAAATTCACTAGCCAGCCCTGAAGCCAGTGTCCTAGATCATCTCTCAGAATTATTTTATTTTGATTACAAAATAGCAGCTGTTACCTGAATTATAATGCAGGTACATACATATATAGGTACACATAAAATTAGATATTTTTTCACCAGAACTCAAGCAGCTTCTGAAGGAGGGCACACTAAAATAAAAAGCAAAATAAAAATGAAGATGAAAAAAGGGCTGAAGAGCAAACAGATCTCCTGAAACTATGTAACCTCTTCATCTAGAGAGGTACTTTGTTTTCCCTAAGCAGTGTCCTGGTAAGGCCAATTCCTTTTATCACGGCAAAATAAAAAGCTCAGAGGACAGTGTCTGCCTCATCTTCATCGTTAGCCTGAGTTTCAAATATGTACAAGCAGAGCTCTGCAGAACCAAAAAATAGATTTATTGTTATTGGACTGAGGGCAGTGGTTCAGCACTTGGCATGGCCACTGTTTACAGCAGTAATGCTCCCGGAGACAGGAAGTTCTCCAAATCGCTTTGCCATTATTTTTCTCCTGTTGACACTTTCTGATCGAGATTTTTTTCACCCAGACAAAATTTTAAGTAACCCAGCAGAGAGTGTTTGGGAGCTGGCAAAACCATCCACAGTCATGCTCAGCCTCACGGACCACATGATGTTTTTCAAGTCAAACCCCCACATGTGGAGCTGCATCATACATATATTTTCTTACACAATCAGCGATTCATGCAAAGCTGGCTGCACGTAGCGAGTGTGTGCCGAAGACGGCTCGGGTGGCACTGGTGTAATGAGAAAGTCTTTTCCCCTCCCCTCCTCCTGCCACTACATCCCTGCCAAAGGCCGGCACCGAGACAGCCATAGTCTTGAAAGAAACAGGTTTGCCCATCAATCTAACACCAACCCCAGCTATTTGGTTTTAAACTAAAGGAGGGAAGATTCAGGCTACATGTGAGGAAGAAATTTTTTCCAATGAGGGTGGTGAAACACTGGCCCAGGTTGCCCAGAGAGGTGGTGGATGCCCCAGCCCTGCAGACATTCCAGGCCAGGCTGGACGGGGCTCTGAGCAACCTGATCTAGTTGAAGATGTCCCTGCTCGTTGCAGGGGGGTTGGACTGGATGGGCTTTGAAGGTCCATTCCAAACCAAACTATTCTATGATTCTATGATTTTACTTGAAATACGTATCGCCTCTTCTGCACCTCTGCACACTGAATTCTTCCATGGCTACTCGGTTTCCACAGAAATTTTGATTAAAATTAATGACCCTAGGTCCCTTAAAAATAAAATTACTGCTTCTGACTTCCGTCTTTCAGAGCAAAATTCACCGTTCAGACCAGGCTGGAGGAAGAAGAGCCCTGTGCTAAACATGGACCCTCCATTAGACACTCGGGGTGAGGACCAGCAGCGCGGCCCCTTCCTTCAGCCACTGCCCAGAGGCAGCAGGACAGGCAGTCGCAGGACAGACAGCAGCAGAACGGGCAGTGGCAGCCCGAGGCGAGCAGCATGGCGAATTTCCAGTTTTTCCGCCTCAAGGGCCATGCCAGCCTTGCCCGTACCCAGCAGGGTGGCAGGGCTGCGGGATGACTCAAAGGAGCTACCCATTTCTCTACAGCCAAGCGCCCTCCCGCTGGCCAGAGCATCCTGCTAGCGCCGCATCCTTATCAATCCCAAGTATAAATACGCAGTTGTTTTTAAACTCTATCAATTGGCCCTTTTTCTGAGTTTTGATTGCTGTTGGATTTCTTCTATTTTTGTCCTGTCTGGCAAACGCAGTTCATTGTTACTCCAGTATCTGATACTGCGTCGCCCTGAAGCATTCCAATGGTTTGGACTGGGACCCAGCCGGCTGCTTAATACTGATTTTACGATCCTGTTGAATAGCATCCTCCTCTGTTTTGCACATACTTTTATAATTTTGAATGTGTTTAAGTAAAAAATAAAACAAATTTTAACAAAGTGCTTGAATAATGCAACCACATGCTGAAGCTGCACAGAAGGAGCGAAATTCCGAATTCAGAAGACAAATAAAAATAATTGGACTCAGAACTCGGGCTAGTAATTTCTGGGTTTTGAGTAATTTTGAGATTCCAGCTCAAACTGAGTTTTCTTCCCCAAATTATATCCAGAAGGAAGAGTCCTGATGGCAGAAACTTCTGATTATGTTTCATCATATCTCCCTCTCATGTTCTCCTACTAGTTACTCCTGTGAAAAGGAGTACTTCTTCGGCTCTGTGAAAATTGAAAACTGTTGCAACATTTATTCACGCATCTAATCCCAATAGTTGGTAGGAAATATATACATAGATTTAATTTTCAGTCCTTTCTAGGATGCAGTTTCCAAAAAGGCCTTGCTGGAAAGCTATCACAAAACTCCAGATCTCGGCTTTAGATTGAGATCTTCTGCAGCAAGCCAAGACACTTCCCTATTAGCTACTATTATGATAACCTATTAATTTTATTTTTCATCTTGAAAACATGTTTATTTGTTGGGGTTTTTTTTTAATGTTACATTCTACAAAGAAGATAGTTACTGGGATTAATGATTCCATGAGGAAAATATGTAATGCTTACCGAGCCACAAAAGTTTCCCTCTCCAAAATAACTATTTATTTTTAATTTTATCCAATGAGCTTCTATGGTGTCAGGCTTTTTGCATCAGATTTATTTCATCATAGTAACCTAAACCGGTTCATTACACATTAAGAAAACAGAGTACTTTGCAGTAGTAGCATTTTGAAGTTTGAAGTGTTTTTGAACGGAAGGAGGAAAATAAAGATTAATTTTTTTTTAACCAGGTAGTCAGGCAAAGGGGGCTGAGATTGGCTGAAGTTTTAAAGTACATTTTTCTTTCAGAAATTACTTACTCGGGCTTACAAGCCAGACAGGCAGGTTTTCCCAGTAGCATTCTCAAACTAGGGTGAGGAATAGTAACTCTGGAGCCCAGCCAATTCCAATGTAAATCTGTTTTGTTCACAAAAGTGAGCCAAATTGCTTTTATACAACGTCTCGATGTTTCAGGTGACCTGTGATATTCTCAGTTCCCATTCTGGGTGTCAAGAAAATTAAGTGGGTGGGGTTTTTTTGTTTTTTGGAGTTTTTTTAATGCTGAACAACAGGCACAGACAGAGCAAAGGGGGCAAGCACTTGCTGTTAGATATGAAACGAACACTGTAATGCAGTTCAGTTCTCCAAGTTTTGGCCAATATTTGGTTGGTGTGTCTGCCCTGACAGCCAGGTGGGACCAGACCCCCAAACAGAGGGAACTCCCGTAACATTCTGACAGTCAGCGCAGAGCCACTCATTCACTGAGATGAAAACGTGGACAATAGCCTTACATTTGAAACAGCCATCAGACTGTCTTGACAGATTTCATTTAAAGCCCACAGCAGAAAATTTAAACCATTTATTAAGAATGTCAAGAATGACAATTTCCTACTCTCTTAGAAGGGAGAGAGCAGTGGCTTACCATCGGTTTGGCAAGGCATTTAGTGGGGACGGTTACCCCTGGGTGATAACCAATGCACAGGGAACTGTCACCAGTCAAAGCCATTCCTTATACTCCAGCAGGGATTTTAAATCACCTGAGGTACACAAAGAGCGTCCACCCCGACCGTAACCGACGTGAACTTTCAATCCCTATTCACATAATAATCCTGGCATCACATTATCACTGGTGGCAACTGAACTTATTCAAACTCAAATATTACACAGCAAACAAAGTTTCAGTTAATTTTCCTCCAGCAAAGTATCAAAGGAAGCAATGCCCTTTGAAGCAGCTACCTTATGCTTTAGGCTTTATACAAATTCAACAGAACAGCACCTCAGAAATCCCATACCAAATGCAAACAATCCCCACCTTTGGAAAACAATCCCCTGTTCAAGGAGTAAACAAAAGCATACATTAGTCACTCTCTCCAGAGATGGGCAGCCAACGGAGGTGATGAGATTTAACCTCGAAGACTGACTAATAGCATGCAGCATTCCCACATCACTCCATCGCTTAAAGGATCCCGAGCACCCGAATGTCACACAACATACAAGGCTTGTGTCTGTGTGCGAGTGACCAGCCACTAGCACTTGCTTATGGCAAAGCGGCTCAGCGACGCTCTCCGCCAAGATTTTCTGTATGAATAGGGACTGTTCTCTCTCAGCTGCGGGATTTTGACCTTGAAGCTCACACAGTTCACTGTTATGATTTCCAGCTTCACTACCATGGCCAGGAACTGAACTACAGGTTTGTTTTTATTAGCTTCTCCGCCACTTTGCCAGCTATTCATTTGAATCTTCTAAACAGCCATCTCTGAATCATAATGCAAATTCCATTTACTGAAAAGGTGGAACCTTTAATATAACAAATGAACACGTTTAATGACTGATACTTTTAGACATTACAGCATCTCTTATGTTTTCAGTAAATGGATATAATTTTCTCTGCATTACCCTATTATTATTCTTTGCTAGCATTACGAAGCTACATTCTCAGCTGCGGGTGTTTTCCACCAAGTGCATTTTGAAGACAGCCCAAACAACATGATCTAAAAGACATCTCTCTCTGTATCCTCAGCTGAAAATGCTGCAGGATACAGAGGAATTGGGTTGGTATTTTATTCTTCAAATGTATTTACTGCTTGCATCTGTGTTTCAACAGGGCCGTGTTCTTCCACAATTGCTGACTTTATTTATGTTGGAAGAATATCTACAGATGCATTTCACTTCAAAGGCAAATAAAGGCTGTTGTGTTTAATCAGGATAACTTCCTCGGTCTGAAGCCTGACCCGTCTCCCTTTTGGAATAAAACATTTTGAGAGCAAGTAAGCAGAAGTGTGTCACCCTCATAACTCTCCTGAAGCACGCTCAGAACTCCGTTCATGTTTGTAAGGGCCACAAATGCAACCACACATCAGGAGATGTCTCAGGTGCTCACATGGGGAAAGAGGAAGGTGAAAATGGTGAGTAGGGATCAGCGAGCCCCAAATATTTAATCTGGTTCAGAGAGACATCAACACACATGTTGCTGAAAAAGGTAGTACACAGAAAGCTACTGAAGTGCAGTAGACACTGTAATTTTGATTTGTGAGTGCTGCTTCACTGAACTGTCCCTAAATAACACTGCTGCACTTGGAATACCATAATATTACTTTTCGATTTTACTTAAAGATATGAATGAAACAAAACAAAAATATGTACATAAATATGATCTGAAGTCGCATGGAAGATGTGACAGTTTTTAAATATTGACCTTAAAAGAGAGAGGCTGATCTTTTCACTGAGCTTTTTTCTGAGCAACAGTTCTGCAGCTTCTTCTGTGGGTTTGACTGACCCCCCTGACACATACAGAGGACTCCTCTCACAGCAATAAGGGCAGTAATGCAAGAGGAACGCTTTAAATAAGGTTGTAATAGAAAGGTAAACATGATTGCCTAGAATTTTATGGGGTTTAAGATGATAGAATGAGGCCGAAGAGTGAAGGTGTGAAGGGTCCTTCTTGTTGATTTTACGGGCTTTTGGATCAAGCTTTGTGCACCTGCCCACTCACATGCGACATGAGCCACACGTGTCAGATACTACTTACAGCTTCCTAAAAACATTTTTATATAGTTCTAGTCTAAGTCAGCTTTGACTCTTATTTGTTACTTACACTCATGAGGCCCTTTTATTTACTATGTACTAGTAATTACTGGTTATCACAGAGGTACAGCAAGTTGGATATTAAGCTCATCTCTTCTGTTCTATCACATACACCTTGCAGGAATACATTAGCTAACAGGACTACTGTATATTGTTCTATATCTATTTCAGAGAAAGAAAGGTCAGAAAAAGTGGCCTATGTCTTCACCAGGTCATGATGAAGCCAGAAAATATTTAAATCTGTTAGAATTACTTGTAATTTTAGGTTGACTCGCTCTGTTACAGTGACCAGCGTTTGCAGAGAGTGCCTGAGAGCCCCAAGATGGTTGTGAGCCTTTACGCAAGCTGAAAATTCTCATTTTAACTTGAAAATACAATATTTAAACATAGCTAATATTGTGCTGTTCTAAATTTAACAGGATGGCTTCTAGAGTAAAAATGCAACTTGCTCTCCATGTAATTTTTTTTTCAAATGAGATTTCACTGTTTAAAAATTGAAGTGACATGGAGGACAGGCTACAATAAAGCAAAAAGCCCCGTATAGCTAGTTCTTTGCCTTTGGAATTGGCCTGTGCCAGATCTTGCAGCATTCCCTGCCACAGAAAACTCGACAGATGTTGTCTTCAAATTCCCTCTGTGTAACCAGAACTTTACATAACTGGTGAATGTGACCAAAGTGTAGCTGAGAACAAACACATACCTCTTCCACTTCTACCCACGAATCGGAGGTCGTTGAACCTTGCTACTTGGTTTTTCATGGCAGCTGTGGCATTCCTGAGTTCTGCAGAGTAGTTTTCGTCATTTCCAGCCATCACTGTTACCAGTGTTCCATCAGGCACGTCTCCCAAGGCCACCACCTAGGAAATCGAGGAGCAGAAGCTTCAGCTTCTTTTTGTGACACTTAATTTGGGGTGCAGAAGATCAACAATTAACATGATAAAATAGGAAAAAGCAGCAACAGCAAAAATCTATGTAGACTAGAAGCTGCTGGGGAAACACAGGAGTTGCTTCCATTCCTAGTTTGCAGAGATACAGAAAAGTTTCTACATTGATGCACCGCTGAAATACACAGCGTATCGTGTACTCCAACATGAAAAAATACATGAAATAATCTTTCCAAAATACACTTCCGTAATTGCCAATAAATAAATTCAAGTAACAGGAACGAATTTGGGTCTGATTTACACCAGTAGCATTCTTTTTATGCTACGATAAAGTAAGCATAATAATGGAAATGTGAAGTCAAGAGAAAACAAAACCAAGCCAATTGTCTCATGGATGCAGAGGGTCAGAGTCCACACAGCTGCACCAGTTCGTTATCTTTTCTTCCCACCGCTCCAAGCAGAGCTGCCCCAGCACAAATTCATAATAAATCCATCAAAAAACAAGCCTCCATCAAATGTTTAATCACAACTTACTGAACAATTTCCTTTTTTTTTCCCTTTAGAAGCCTGAAAGCAAATCATTGACTTAAGACCTCACCCACAACCTGATGGATGAAAACCGTGATCTGAACTAATGAATCTGCAACCGCTCAGCCAAAGGCTTTCACGTCATCCAAAATGTTTGCGCTGTAGCTCCTTGGTGCCAGCATCTATCAAAGAAATACTTAGGAACGCAGGGTTCACTGCATTTCTGATGCGATGAGAGATACAGAGATTTCTAACCTTAAATTTGCTGACTTGTATCTGCAATGTTCATAGTGGTTAAATTATGAAAAAAATAATTTTATCTTCTTGAGCAGGACCAAATTCCCAAAACAATTTTATCCTGTTCTAATTGAATGGATGTCTGGTACATCTCTAGATTTACTCCGGTAAAAGTACGAGCTTGAATTAGGTCCTCTGTCATACCTGTTTTAGATCACATTGGTTTCCCCCCAATTAAGTCTACAGTAGCAACTTCAGGACTATAACTGAAAACTAAACAAACACACAAAAAAACCCCCAACAGGGACAGAAAAAAAAAAAAATCTAGTTTTTATTTCCTCTTTTACACATTCTAAAAGGAAGTAGTCCTGTATCATGTCCTCTGAGCTGCAGCTCGATATTTTTCCTTCCTCTTAATGTTTTCTAGCTTATGTCCATGCAGTTATAATTTGCTCAAACTTGTCACGGCCCAGTCTTATTTCTATTAGTTTCTAATCACACTGGTCTTTCCAAACAGTATCAGTGGCTCTTTTACTTGATTGGTCTCTGATGCTTATTCCCCGGCCATAGCTACCTCCCATAATAAGAGAGAAGTCTCCAGTTGCAGGTATCTCACAGCCTTTCCTTCCACAGGAGGCTGCATTTCTCATTTCAGTGCTCTCCCATTTGTCACCAATAACCCTTATTTTTCACTTCCACATGCGAAGTTAAAATCGCTGTATCAAAATTCCCTCTTTACGTATCTATTTCAACTTCCTCTTTCCCATTTCTCTGCGGCCCAGGCTTTTGGTTTTTTGTTCTCCTCTGTGTGCCATAATGCATTTCTGTGGCCTGTGCTATGCCCAGCGTTGCGCTTTTCACATTTCCCTGATCTTGGCATAAAACAGACCTGCTCAAATCTAGTGAGTTTTCTCCTTGCACAGCGCTGTGTCACGAGGCACGCTGGCTCACAAGATCAGCAACTGCAAACCCAGCGCAATCACCCAGTTCTTTAAAAGTTACCGTAAAACCTTAATGCATGCACATATATTAAAGACACAAGAAAGGGAAAGGGGAAAATCAGGGCATTACCCTCAGCTCCCTGCGATGCAAATGTTTGCATGCCTGTTTAAGGAAATATATGCTAACATTTTGAGGGATGAAAAACCTTCATGAATCCAGGGTCGGTTGTCTCTTACGAAACAAATATTTTAAATCACTGTTTTAAAATTACACTGAAGACAACTTCAGCTACAAGACATACGAAACAAATATTAGAAACAAGTATAAAAATTACACAGGCCAGAAAATAAACTAGAGTTAAAAGTCACAGACAATAGAAACAGAAATACAAACATTTACATTAGAAAAAAGACTAAACAGATAAGTTGAGACTTGCTGACTGGAGTTATCTAGTACTTTGTTGTACTATTTAGCTCTTAAAAAAATGTATTTCCAGAGAAGCAAAAAGCATATTGGGGTTGCAGTGCTGTCGGGTATCTAAATTACTTACTTCTGCCACATCAATCAAACAAAATTGGCCTTTTAAATTAAGACTTAGATTATTTTTTAACAGCATTTTGACAATGAATCTATATAGCATCTTTTTAGAGTTATCATGTATCATTTTATAAGTTTCTCAGAACCATTATTTTAGAAAAAAATGAAATTACTATTTTGGTTTGAAATAATATCTTACCCTCAATATTAAACATCACGAGTGATTTTTTTCTAAGGAAGTGTGAAAAGACTCTGTCTCTCTATTGGTGCAATGGTTGTTAGCAAATACTTGATAAAACTCAGAGCTTTTTTTTTTTTGTCAGATGCAAATAGATATTGGCAACATAGGAATGATCTGAACTGAATTTTCTAGTTCCTGTTCCAAATGGTCTTAAAAATTACGAGTTTTAAAAGCGCCTTTGAGAATATTCAATATTTAGTATGAAACCAATGGGATTGTTTTATACGTGGCAAACTGTTTAGCAACTTATTTCTCGGCAGTCCACAGCGGGAGCGCTGAGAGGGGGACGACGAGCGCCGAGTGCCTCGGCAAAGCAGGTGCCTCCCGGCACAACATTGCAGGAGCTCATAAGGAAACCCCCTCCAGTGTTTCTTGTTTAGGTTTTTTGCTGTTGTTGTTGTTGTGGGTGGCTTTTTTTTTTTTGGTTTGTTGGTTTTTGGTTTTGGGGTTTTTTGGTTGGGTATTTCTAGGTTAAACGATCTCAGTGTTACAAACCCTTGCTTTGGTCTGTTTAGAGAACCTGACCCTTTACTCTGTTTGCAGAAGTTGGGAGCGGGCTTCCTAGGTAAAACGGAGGGTTTCATTAGCTGCGGGGCGGGGGGCGCGGTATGAGAAATGAGAGCGGTGTTGGATATCTCCCGAAACCAGCCCCCGGGGATTGTTTTCCGGGGGCAATTTTCACATAACCAAGGCAGCCGCCTGCTGCCAGAAGCCCCTCTGCCCGGGAAGGCGAGGGGGAGCGGGGCCACGGTCGTCGCCGGACCCCGCGGCTACCGCTGTCTGGACACGGGGGCGAGCCGGGGGCGGGTGGCGGCACCGCTCTCCGCCAGAGGCTTGGGCGGCCGGGCGGGAGAGAGAAGAGCCTCTTCTTGTCCCCCACTTCCCCGCCGCGAAATGCCCGGGGCTGGGAGCGCGACCCGGGCACGGCCACGCGTGCCACGGCGGGGAACCGCCGCGGTGGCCTCCGGCCGCAGGGGACCCCCAGGAGGAACACGGGCCACGTCTGGGGACTTCGCTTATCTCCCTTCCCGGCGGGGCGAAACGGGTTTTCACGCCTGTTCCACACTGTAATTCAGCTTTCCAGGAGGAGAGCTTCCCGAATAATTAGCAGCAGTTGCCTAGTGCGTGGGTGACAGTATAATAATTAATCTAAATGTATGAATTTAGGAACAGACGCTGCCGTTTTGTCCCCTCCTTTCCCCAGACTCATACATTCGTAAAACAAGAAGACTGTCCTGACGTAATAAAACTTTTCGCTAAAGCCGCGTCCTCAGCAGCATTTCCCAAAGCTTTGAGAACTGAGCTGATTCCCTTCTCACTCGTTCCTCCTACGCCAAAAAGCCATCAGAGAGACTCTAGTTTGGTCGCCTTCAAATAAGTTGTACTGAGGCGGTCGGTGTTTAGCAGTGACCGCAAAAGCAAGCACGAACCTTTACAAATCCCGATCCTGAATCTAACCCCGGGGCTCGTAGGGACCTGCATGTCTCTGCGGCTCCCGCCTCGGAGAAAAGGATAACGACAATAATTACCTTTGCCTATCCTTGCTCGGAAAAGTATCTACATCAGTAGCAAGAAAACGAGTGCATTCAAGAAGTTAGCAATAGACCCAAGTAAAAAAAAGAGCTTGACCAAGAGCGGGATGAATTTTGCTAGAACCCGAGTAACGGGAAAGCAGGCCGGGTGAGGGAGGAAAGGGCAGCAATGAACCTCCCCGTGCCGGGGGTCATGGCTCGGCAGGGCCCCTGCCCCGATCCCGCACCCCGCACCTCCCCGCAGAACCGCCGGCGGCGGCCCGGGGCCGGTGGTAACCGTGTTATGCTCCCCCACCATCTTTTGCCGCGGTTTTACATGAACTGCCAGGTACAGATTTAGGAAGGGGCTCTGGAAACAAGAGACGTTCAAGCGGCTGCTCCGGCCGCCCAGAGTAGGCCCCAACATTTACTGTTACAAAAAACAGGGAAAAATAAACATGAGAGAGGTATGTTTTTCCGAAGAGCCCCTGGGCAGCCTGGCGGGGTGAAGCCAGTCACCTCCGGAGCGGGGTCGGCCAGTGCCGCCGGGCGCTCGCTGCGGGCACGTCCGTGGCAGCGGGCAGTTGTCCCCGGTGGGTGGCAGCCCCGGCAGGGCGCTCCGCCGCGGGGCTGCCTGCAGGGGGACCCGCCGCCGCTGTGGGCGGCTTCTGGGGGAGCCCGAGGCTTCCTCAGTTCCGGGACGCCTGCATCATCCGTCTGCAATGGGCTGCGCCGGCATCTGGTCCCCAGGGCAGCCAAACTCCTTTTTTTAAATTTTTTTTTTTTTTTTGGTCTTTTTTCCCTTGAGCAGAGCCACCCCTCGCTAGCAGAGTTATGAATGGGCCGAAGAGGGAGGCAGCGGCAGGAAGGAGCCCGCCCAGCCCATCGCATGCCCCAGCTGCCACCGCTCCCTGCTACCCGGTGTCCGGCCGACAGCCGCTCCGCGACCGCTCTCCCCACGCCTTCCCATGCTGTCGCGAGTGTCAGCGACCGCGGAAAGAAGGATGGAAGGAAGCGCGACGGTCGGCTGTGACCAACTGCCGGCCCCGACGTGGCCTCCCCGCCGGGGCAAGGCGTCCCGGCCGGCCGGGTGCCGGTCCAGCTGCCGGGCGCGCATCCCTCCCTGTCCTCCCCCGCCTTGCCCTCCCCGCCGCCCGCGTCCCCAAGAAGCGCGACTTTCGGGAGCGGGCAGACGTACCTTGAAGGCGATGGGCAGCGTCTTGTTGCAGCGCCAGTGGGTGGGCAGCACGGAGCAGAGGAAGTTGGGGCTGTCGGTGCGCACCAGCTCCCCGGGGTGATCCGCCAGGACCTCCACCATGCTGCGGTCGGCGCTGCGCAGCTTCCCCGGCAAGGCGCCGCTGTGCTCGGCGCCGGGCAGCGGCAGCGGCTCGGTCATCTTCCCCGGGCTCAGCGTGGTGGAGGGCGGCGTGAAGCGGCGGCTGGTGCTGGTATCTACGGGGATACGCATCACAACAAGCCTTTTGAGTGAAAGACCTCCACAGAGTTTTTACAAAACAGCGAAACGAGCGTAACTCTTCAGCGATCTGCTCTCTGGGGACCAACATAAACGGATACAGGCTGAGGACCAGGGAGAAACTTGTTTCTACGCCAGTCCCCAAAGTTAATTTTTTGCTGAAGGCGGCTGAGATAGCGAGCACGCCGAGACTTAACTCTTGGCGTCCTGGCGCTGCGGAACAGATCACTTTAATCCGATAAGCGAAATAGTCGTCCGTGCGGGGCTTTACCGCGACGCCTGTGCATCTAGTCCGCAGCCGTGACACAAAAAGTTACCGGAGGGAAAGCTCCTTCCAAACTCCCAAGCAACGTGGAAAAAATTACGCAAGTCTAACACAAGACGCGGTCAGAAACACATGCAAAGCCTGGGCTTCCCAGAGAGTTAGTTGCCTATCAGTTTCTTCCAGGTGATTTCTCTACAGTCCCAAGAGAAAACAAATACATCAGCGTTTTCCGTAGGTAAAAATCGCTCTTTAAGAGAGGGAAATTCGGGGCCAGTCTTCAGAGAAGGCAGTACGCGAGCTAGACTTTCTGATCAAAGGTCAGCTAGCTACAACTGTATATGTATTCACATACACGCGCACACACACACATATACTGTACTTCATAAAATATTTACAATATAATCTGTAGAGAATTTAAACACAACAGGAATCCATTAATGTTCTAGGCAAGATTTTAAGCAGCCTTGAAAATCAGTTTCAGTAGTTTGGTTCGCATTGCTCTAAGAGTAATCATGTCATGACCTTTCAATCACTCTTGCGCAAAAATAAAAAAGAAAAGAAGCTCAGTGCATGGCATTCAAGCTTTAAATCTCTGTCTTTGTACTTGTCTTTGGCATAACGTCTCTCATAAGTTTAAAGAAATGTCGCAGCCGATCGCAGGCTCTGAGGCTAAAAGGTCCACAGCTGAAAACTTGGGTTTGGGGATGTTGGTTAAATTGTGGGTTGTCTCTGTGGTTTTGTGTGTGCAACAGCGCTCTCTCTCTCTCTCACTCACGTCTTCCTCAGAAGTCAAACCAACAGTCTGCAACAACTTCGGCAGTCATTGCCAATTCTTTTTTTTTTTTTTTCGGTATCTGAGGCAGTCTTCCTCTAATTCGGCCACAGGAACCGGCTGCTTAGCAATATTTTAACCGCAGCAGGTGGAAGCCTGCTTTCGGAAACATGGCTTTTCTCTCGGCCGCCTCCAGCCAGCGGGATGGATAGAGCCAGCCTGCGCGGAGAGTCCCCACGCACACGCACACACTAAAAGCCAAAAGCAACCAAACAGCAACAATTCAAAAAATACGAAAAGAAAAAAAAAAGCCACTACTTTTTGAACGAGTGAAAGCTTTCCTTCCGCAAAAGAGGAGGTGGCGGCGGGCGGGCGTGGTGGAACCGCTGACCCCCACGCAGAGAGACGGAAAGAACCGGGGAAGACCAAAGCCCTGAAGTTGCCAGCCGGGGTTAGGAGTGACAGCCTCCGGCCCAGACGGCCGCTCAGAGAAAGCGCATTTCCACAGCGGAGACCTCTCGGATCTTCACGTGAGCCGGGAGAAACTCAAGCTTCCTGGCAGCCGGCCGGCCGGCCGCCCACAGCTTTGGGGCTCCGCCAGGCCGAGCCGAGCCGGGTCGGGCCGGGCCGGGCCGGCCCGCCAGT
>VWYH01009483.1:461828-473134 GCA_013399365.1 Pampusana beccarii
CCGCCGCGCAGGGTTGGGGTCCGCGGCGCCCGCCCGGCGCCCCGCGCCCGCCGCCGCTGCCGCCGCCGGGATGAATGGAGGTGGCCGGGAGCGAGTTGGCTGCGGCGGGCGGAGTGCGGAGGAATGTCATTCCCCCGGCTGCTTTGCATACGGGGAGGGCGCCGGCCAATCACAGCCCTTTCCGGGAGCAGCCAGGGCGCGGCCGCGGGCCAGGGGCTCCTGGAATTGGCGCGCCCGCCGCCGCTACTGTGGGGCGCGGGGGGTGAGCGGCGGGTCGGCGGGACGCCGCGGACACCGCAACCGCGCACACGCCGCGCACCCACGCACCCACGGGAGGACCGCGGGCTGCCGCTCCCCCAACCCACCGCAAAGGCGCTGGTGGCGGCCCGCCGCAGCCGTGTGCAGGGTTCTCCGCGCCTGCGGTTTGACACGGGGTGGTTAGGGCAGCCAGAGCTGCGCGACCCCCGGCTCCGCCCGGCTCCGGTGCCGGGCCCGCTTGCCCTTCACTTACGGACCAGCCGCCCCTGAGGAGCGGGGGGTGGCCCGCACGGTTCCCGCAGCACCGCGGACATCGCCCGGGAGTCCCGCGCCCCCCGTGCAAGCTCCCGGCGGCGTTTTGTTCCGGGGCGTTTCCCCCCGCCCGCAGAGGGGGTCGCAGCCGTACAGAGGGACACCTGGACTGGCAGCCTCCGCCGGGCTGGCGTCTTCTGTCAGCCTTTCTGCTTCCCGCCCCCATGGACAAGGACGCGGCCCCGAGGGGCGCCCATAGCCGCTCGACATGCCGGGGCGGCCGCCGGGCCCCCAGCCGGGAGTCATTCCCCCCCTTGGCGTAACGCAGCCACCGGCCGCGCCTGCCGGCAGCACCGCCGGGGGCAAGGCCGGGCCGGCGGACGGGCAGCGCCGTACGGGCAGCAGCGGGCCGCCGGCGCCTGCCCTGCCAGCCGGCCTGGGCCCGCGGAGCCGGTAACGANGTTTTTTTTTTCTTTTTTTGGGGTGGTTTGTTTTTTTTTTTTTTTTTTTTTTTTTTTTGTGCTGGTCATGAATGCCGTGGGCTCGCCGCAGCCGCCGTTACCCGGGCTGGGAATGGGGCGATCCCGACGCGCTGCCGTCGAGGTGGAACCCCAGCCTGTCCCCGCCGCGCTCTCGACACAGACGTGGGGTTCCCCCCGTGCAATTTCACACCCCTCTTTCTCCCGTGTTTCCTCTCCCCGCCGCGTTCCCGCCGGCACGGCCACCCGCGGGACAACTCCTCCTCCTCCGCCCCCGCCAGCTCAGCAGCCGCGGCGGCGGCCGGCCGCGCTCCCCCAGGGCCGGGCGGACTTTGAAGAGGAGCGACAGCAGCTGCGGCGGGGTGGGTGGGACTGTGTGCGTGGGGTGGGCGCGGCCGCGGAGGGGACACCACCGGGACTCGGAAAGGGCCGCGGGGAGGGGGCCGGGGCTGCTGCCCGCCGCCGGGCCTTGCGCAAGGCAGCGGCGGTCCCGGGGGCGGTCCTCGGTGCAGCTCCGCGGCGGGGCCGGCAGAGGGGGCCCGCCGCCCGCCGTCCATCCGGCGGAGGAGAGCCGGGGGGGGCCACGGCGCGACACCCGGGGAGGGCGGCCGCTCTCTGCTCGGCGCGCTGCAGCCAGCACGGTCTGTCCCCACCAGCGCCCACGCGGGGCTGCTGTCCCGAGGGACACGCGATCCTCCGCATGCCCTGGGACGCGGTTCCGTGAGGAGAGCCGCCTTGCGCGGCGGCTGGGCGGGAGACCCCTGTACCCACCCCATGCCGCCCGCGGATTTCCGTCACCCCGGGGCGCGCAGGGCTGGGCGAAAACAGAACAGAGGGCATCCTCAGTTTTGCCGACACTCGCTTTAGAAACTCTCTGGAGTTGGGAAAATAGCTGTCCGTACGCGTTTTGGCACCACGCGACCTGCGGGGACGGGAGCGGAGCGAGCTCTTGCCATTTACGCTACCTAGTGTACACGCAATTAAACTGAAAGCGGGCTGAGCGCCCTCGGTGAGAGAAATCGGCTTTTGCCTCTCCAGAGCCTGCTGCCGGGGAGAGGGGTGCTCCGGGTGCCCTGCGAGACAGGGCTTCCCGCGTGGAGACCCGCGCAGCGCAACTGAGTCCAGGAAGAGGCGCAGCAGCCTTCCACCAAATTCACGGCACAAGCGCCAGGTGTGGGTTCCCTAGCATCTCTATAATGTGCGGGTCAGGAGCGCCTTCCGCTCTGCGGGGAGTTGCAAGGCTCCGGCTGCCCCTTTGTGCCCCGCTGTCCCTTTGCGGGGTGTTCGGTTCGGTGGCACCGCGCCTTGGGCTGCCCATCGTAGGGCTGCCCTTCCGCGCCCGGGGCTGCTCCGCGGCATCTCTGCGCCAGAGGTTTACAGCTTCATCTTCGCATGACCTGCCCCCTTGCCTCCTTCCCCTCTGCCAAAGGATGGGGGGCTGGTTTTCTGTGCACCCCCAGCTTCTCCAAGCGCTGGTGGGAGTGCGGACCGGGTAAGGGACGGCTCAGCCCGCTCTCCCGCCGCACTCGCAACAGGTCCCTGTTTTCAGCAGGCGAATTTGGTGCAGAAAGCTCTGTATTTTACGTAGATGCTATGGTTTATATGGTTTGTGTGCGGTTTTATTTTTTCTTTTTCTTTTTTTTTTTTTTAAATTCCGTCTCTTAACACGTTTGCTGCTTTCTTGTATGACACTATCTCAAATTTAAATTATTAGGGAGACGATTCCTTCTGTTTTAAGGAAAAAATATACGGGCAAATGGTTGTTACAAACTACAGCTTAAAAGCCATCTGGGGTATATTAGTAGTTGATAAATTTTTACGGCCATTGTAGAGATAAGAAGGGTTATTTTACTGATATACGTACATCTAGATACATCGCCTAAAATATGAAAATACGCACTTAGTTGTGCGTGGTGGTTTGTGGTTCTTTCTTACTGTTTGGTTTTTTTACCCAAGATGTAGGAGTATTTTATATTTATATTAATGAATATATCGAGCTGAATTTCACTCGCTGCTTTGCATCCCGTCTTAATCTGAACTCCTTATTATAAATACAAAACAAACCGATCTTATTACACATGTGGACAGTGAGAAAGATACAAAATGCCACGATTTAACAGGAGACGCAGAAAATACTATATGCTTACAGTTTTCTACAACTTAGCAGCATTATCAATGCTGAAATGAAAGGCGTTAATGTAGAGTAAAGGTGACAGTATTATTTTTAAACTGCACAGAAGCCAAGCTTTTGCAAGGTTAGTAGTTAAATAAGGGAGGGTAGATAGGGAAAATACCGTGGTGAGGACATTTTTATACAGATTGAGCTATATATTTTACATGCCCACTGACGCTCACTGTACGCTTGTGGTTTTGGGGTTTTTTTTGTTTGGTTGGTTGCTTTTTAAAGTTTGTTTAGCTAATTCAATTTATCGTCCTCCTTGTGATCTTATTTTTGCATGACAAAGAGAAGAACTCGTAGGAATTTACTGTCCCCTTAGTATATCTTGTGCAGGTACTCTGGAAGAACAGGAGTTAATGAGTTAAGCAGCTTTTGAGAATATCAGTGATAAGGCAAAGTAAGGAAAAGATGCGGGGTATTTAAAGCTGATGATTCTTCTCACATGGTAAGACTTTTTAGCATCCCTAGTGCTAAGACTTGCGCTTGGACAGTCTGTCTTTAGTGGAGGAATCCTTTTGAAGTAGGGATCACAACTGGTGTTATAACTTTACCAATTCACATTCAGCATTGCTTACAATTGTATTTTGACATCAATTTATTACAGCCGTAAACAAACCACAAGTGAATCTCTGTCTACCATGCCTTGCCTCTGTCGTACAGGATTACTCGACCACAAAGCACCAAGCTTTTTACATAATACCGTTAAGCAAAAGCTTCGGAAATATGAGAGAAGGAGCAACAATTTAGGGATGAATTTTAAACAGCCTAAGTTGCAAAGGGTGAATTAGAGCCTGAACACGATGCAAGTTCCCACCGCACAGGTAAATACTCTCTAGCCAAGCAAGCAGCGATGGACACTTGTTTGCAAGGGTTTGGATTTGTGCAGGGTGGGAGAAAACTTGGCACAAGGCAGGCAAAAAAACATCTTGTTAAAGGAGAAATGCAGACCTTAACAGAGCTGGCATATGTATCATATGAACACAAACTGAGGGAACTTGCTACAGACCCTGTTCTTGCCAACACTTAGAAACATGCCTAATCTTATTCTTAGCAGCGTTTCTGCTGAATGCAATAGAAATCTCTTTGGGCAATGCAATTATGTACACACTTAATTGTTAGGAGAATCTGGGCTTAATGTGGCATTATTCAATGTCTCAGCTCCAACCTCTTGCACTTGAATTAATTTAATATATGTATTAAGGCCCTCTTAAATATGTTTATAGTCGTGTCAGTGTGCCTTGCTTCTACTAGTGATAAATCAGTAGGTTACTGCCTGTGAATTATATTTGTAGGATCAGGCTTATGAATTGCTCCTTCAAATATTAATATTTATTGCATAGCAGTTACCATCATGGGTGATTTCACTGACAAACCTGAAAAAAACCTATATTAAATTATTTTTGGGCTACCGGAATAATGAAACATTGCAGAGAGAAAAGCAGCAGCCAGTGAAGAAAAATGCAAGATTCTCCTTATTTTCTGCAGTGATCTCTCACAATTAAATATGCTTGTTTAATCCTGGTGTGTAAAGTGCACATACATGATGACACTGAGAATAAGGTGTGAGATGGCCGGCATGATGCAGGCGAAATGCGGCTTGGTTGGCCAGGACTACACAAGTGTATGGTGTCTAGCCCCTCTCCCTTTGACGGAAAGTGCCTAAACCCCTCCATTGATTTCATCTTTGATTTCTGTTAACTGATACACGGTTACTCACTCTGGAAGCTGGCAATAGGTCAGTTTATGCAAAGCAGAGGGGTTGTGAGACGAGATGAAATAACACATATTCATTCAGTCTCTCTAGCTTGGACATCTTATTACTTGTGACCCAAATTTACCACTGAGAAACTTCCCAAGGACTCTCTACCCTTTTTAGGACCTCCAAGTGGTAACAGTGGTCAAAAGCCTGTCTCATTCTTTCTGGGCAGAAGCTGTAAACCTTTTTCTTTTCAAAAAGGACAGACCAATCCATGCTCTTGCCACTCAAAATATTTTAGAAGGCAGATATGCCTCCTGTTTTGAAGGCATGGAGAATTATATGCCTGAATAGTTGGCATGTTATCAGGGACATGGATGGCAAGGTCACAGACCTACATGCAAAGGGAGCTATTTTTTACTATTTCACCACCCTCACTCTTTAAAAACTGCAAGCCAGAGGGCTGTGCCTCTCTTAACTCAAACTATCAAGTGGTGGCAGCAATGGGCAGGGAGCAGGGTACACCTGGGTAAGGACAACTTTCAGAAGAGGCTATAACGATGAATTTGCATTCAGCATTAGCTCTGGCTTTACAGGCTTATGTGTGGCTGCAGGTCCACTGAGGGTATTGCTGGATGAAGGAATGAGTTAAACAAACAGACAAAGGAGGAGCTCAGGCCAGTCAGAGCCCCAAAAGGATGGGTGGTGAAACACGGTTGGGCTAATTCTTCCTACCAACTTGGATGGGATTTCAATGCACAGCAACACAGTGCACCCAACTGCATGACCGAAGCAGCACCTTCCCGGGGACATTCCTCCACAACAACCTTCCTGCTCATTTCCTCAAGGGGGAGATTTCATTATCATGAAGTTACTGCAGCAGCCACCTGTGTTGTTGCCTCTGCTTCCTTTATCCTGCTTAGTCAGGCTGGTTCAGCTTTGCTGGGTGGTTTGTTAAGGGCCAAAGCTAAGGCTGGGCTCATTCTTGTGCTCGTCTGCTGCGGGTGTGTGTCAGCATGCAGGTGTGCAGTGTGTGCTTGCTCACCCAGGGCCGCAGAGCCAGGCAGAGGGCAGTGGAGGCTTCTCTCCTCCTCTACTGCACAAGAAGCATCCAAATCTGGCTTTAAAAATGCTCTCTGGAATGTCACCAATGAGACAGTTTTCTCCTTGGTCTTACACGGCTGTTGGTAAACATGTAAGAGTGGAGACTGGGTTAAAGTTGCTACTGCAAAAATACCTTTCGGCATTTGGTCCTGTGTGTGCTCCTCATACTTGTGGACCAGATGTGTGAAATGCATTCCTGTGCAGTTAGGATACAGCACATTTTGCCTTCCTCAAAGTGAAATTTGGGTCCCTAACAATAAGCAGGGAGAAGCTACGCAGAGGTGCAGAAGCAGAGGGATCACATCTAGGGCTGAGGGAACATCCAGTCTTATTTTCCCAGCACTCAGATCCCAGGGAGAGCAACGAGTTTAGTCCTGGACACCATGTTACTGGCTGTATACCAGTGAATGAGAGATTACAGAGAAGGGCAACTACAGTGATTAAAGGACTGGAAGGAACCTATATGGAGAGATTAAAGGAATTAAATACATACATATAATTTGGGGTAAAAGGGAAGCCAAGGGGACAGTGTGACTGCGGTTTATAAGTACATGAAAGACAACTATAAAGAGGAAGGGGAGGAACTGTTTTCCTTAGTGAAAAATGATAAGACAAGAAATAACAGATGCCAACTGAAGTAAAACAAGTTCAGTTTTAAGAGCAGGGGCAACGTTGATCCTAAGATCAAATAGGCAGGAGAATACGCTTCCAGGGAAGCTGCAGATTCAACATCACTTGAAGTTTTCAAGTCAGAGCTTGACAAGCACCTTGAAGGGGAAAGTTTAAGAAATAGTAGAAGTGAAGCCAAAAAGCACCAGGATATACTGTATGACCTAGAAGCCCAGATGATTTTGAAGCCATTTGAAAGGGCTGCAGGAAAGAAACACACTAAACCACTCAGGGCTTCTGGATGATTTCTTGCTCTGCACGGTTCAAAATTAAAAGGAGGGAGGAAAGACTAAGCAGGGAAAATAAGTCATTTAATATGATTCTGCTGTGGCTAATCCCCAGAGGAGAAGCCAATTACTAGAAATACTTCAGAGTATGGGGTGGAGAAGGGAATGGAAATTGTTGAAAAGCTGCCATCTGGTATAAGTACTTGCTGGTTTGGAGACTTAAAAAATACGCATTGTTTGCCGTTATACTATGCTCATTACATACCTAGATTAATGCAGATAACATCACCCACACCTAGTATTTTCTGTGGCATTTTATGTACTCAGATTCACACCATAACAACCTCCAGCACTAATTGTAACATTTGGGCTTTTGATCTTCTGCTCTGGTAGGAACACTATAGATGCCTTGTACCAGCAAATACGACCGAAAAAAAGAAGGAAAAAAAAAAGGCTCCTTTTGTTCCAGGACATTTAAAAGGAGCAGCAAACCTGACTCACGTGGACAGCAGAGAACTGCTCCGGCATAAGAAGGATTCTGCAGATGGCACAGAATTAATATAACTACTTTATTCTCTGCTCCAGCCCCTCATGAGGGTAAGGGCATTTTGGTGGAGCAGGAACTGCAGCTCAGCCATCAGATGACCTTGAGTGCTCTGGCCAGCTCGAATCATATTGGAGAAGCCCTGATGATATTTCGATTCATGCTAGGAGCCGTGCAGATAGATTTCCCTCCTGTGCCCCATATTTTGCTCCTACAGTTAGCAGTGGCTGACCAGGGAGAGAATCAGTCCACTGAATGTACTTGGTCTAGGAAAAATAGTTCACTATATCCATGGTGTTATTATAATAAGCAAAATGTAACAGTAGCACTCACACTGCATCTGATACAAATTACTTGGTATGGCTTTGCTTTTCTCAGGTCAGTTTGCTTGATTTTCAGTTAAAATTAAGTAAGATTTATAAATCATTGCATGAGTTCCTATAGGGTCGTAAGCAGGAGATTGAAGGCCTTAGTGTACTCATGGGACAAAGCTCCTTCTCCAGTCATCCCCACTGTGCTTTACTGCTGACCTGGGAATCTCTGGGACATCGTCCATGGCTTCTTTACTGGGAGGCTCTGACTCTGCCAGTAAAGAAGTAAATTACATGGGAATTTTATTACATAAACACTTTTTCAGCAGATAAACAAGCGATATCAAAACTTCGTACAGAAGCCTAAATCACTACTAACTTTGGCCCAAATTTGAGACAATGTAATAAAGACAGAAGGACTTTTGAATCCAAAATGTCCTTCCATTATCCCTCCTAATAAGGGATTTGTTGTTCAGGTTAACAAGATGCAGAGATGCTTCAATCCTAAGGAAAGGGAGCTCCTGACAGCATAGCAGAAAGGAAGGAAGACAGTTTCTAGGGGAGGCCCCCTCCCTCCCAGGCTTGCCAGAAGGAAAGTTGTAGTCTTGCAGCACTGTGGACTGGAGTTAGCACCTAGGAACATTAGGATGCTAGCTGCATCTTTCTTCTTCCTACATTACTTTTACCATTTGGAAACTGTGACAGACTAGAATGATGAAACAGGAAGTGTTCAGAAGAAAACGATGACATTATTCCCACTACAAAATTGTGATGCTCGTATCATCAGGTGATATCATTAGCAAAGGCACTCAGTGAAGGAATGGCTTCTCTGCTCCTCCTGTCCCTTCTGCCCTTCATCTCCTGTTTTAAAGGCTCAGGATAGGTTTTATTTCCCTCTCTCCGTTTCCCCTTGTTCCATGACCCATTCAAGGGTGGTGGGGTAAGTGCTGGTAGCTGATTCATTGCCCACATTGCAATGCTCCATGCAGTGACTTTGCAGAGCGTTTCCAGTAGCTGCTCAACAAACCGGCAGCAAGGAAAGGACTGGGATCTCTTTCCCAGGGAGATTGCAGAGGGGATGCAGCAAGAGGCCATGGCAGATTTAGCTTCAGGTTTAATTTGACTGAATGAGACAGAAACCAGCTTTCAGTCTCAAATCCAGTTTGCTACTTTAAACACAGCATGTGGTGTGAAACAGAATCACTTTTCTTCAGTACTTTTGCAGCCCTCCAGGAAAGGCAGGCAGTATCCTTGCTGTGTGAGCCTCAGCAAGAGCTGCCATGGGTAGAGAGGGATTGTCTGTGGGACAGGCACTGCTGTCGTGACACAGAGAGCCCCCTTACCCACAGCTAACACAAAACGTCTAATGGAGTCAATCTCAGTGTGATTAAGGGTAGTAAATCTCAGGTACCTGATTTCTGTAGGAGGCACAGAGAGAGATCTGGCCACAAACTGTTCCCCACCATAAACTAGGCTTCTCCCAGTGTCTGTCTCAGGTGATGGGGCTGGTCACACCTGCACAAAGCCCTGCAAGTGCCCTCAGCCCCCAGTTGAGCCTGTTCCACATCAGTCTGCTCTTCACTGCCTGGCATGCTTTATATTTAACCCTCCTCAGCACAACAATGACTCCATGCAGAAAAGGGTTTTGCTTCCAAGCTGTTGGAAGGATCATGCTTGAGACTTTCACCACAGCATCCCTTGATTGAACTGGAGATGGAGGGAGAAAAGCCTGACTGAGATGCGAAGGTGCTATTAACCACACTCCTTACTGCTAATGCATTCTCACAGCCACAGACAAAGCCACAAGTTAATCTCCTAAATTGTTTCTTCTCCACTTAACATCCCACCTGTGCCTGACTCTGCCTGTGCTTAGCAAGTCTGAGTCCGGGTATGCTGGTGTCACCCTGTACCATCTGCACTGTACCTAGCAGGGTGCAGCTGCCCTGTACAGGCCAGCTCAGCAGCTGTGGAACATGTGGTCTAGCATTTAGAAAAGTTTTGGGAATACAGACTCTTTAGTTATAGACCTTAATGTCAGTAATAAGAAGAGAAAATATCGAGATAATTTTGAAGGTGATTAACAAGAAAATTTTCAGCTAAAAAGCCATGTAGTGCTAAGGTGGCACCAGCATTTGTCACGTAGACACATTAAGCTTCTGCTGAACTTCACCCAGTAAGACGCATTTGCAGTTTTAGGCTTAGCATGTGCCTGTGGGACAAGGCCTAGGAAAGAAAAGAGTGTACTAGGGAGGTGGGGAGAGGCTTCCTGGAGAAGTCATGGGGTTTCCTCCCTGCAAGTCCTAGGATGTGGCTGGACTGACCTCTTGTATGGCTGGTGTATGGCACCTGGACTCTGCTGGGCACGGAGGAATGGCCTCTCAGTAGTAGAGATCTTCCCTCTGGCAGCCGCTAGAACAGAGGGGACGTCAGAGGCCACCCCTGAACAGGGTGACCCGCAAGCACTGCAGGGGTGACAGCGGTGTGGCAGGGGCATGAACCACCTTCCTCTTCATGCTTTCCCTTCCCTTGGAAGAAAACCAGGGTGCAAGTGTATGGTGGGATGTCTGTGGGACGCTTTCATAGGCCCAGCGGGTCTGCCATGAGCACCAGACTGGGAAATGCCACTTTCCCTGGGGCTGCCCTGCTGCAGGCTGCTGCTTCCACCAAGGCAGAAGGTAGCATCTCCAGTGCTGTCATAGAATTCATAGAATCACAGGATCATGGAATGTCCTGAGTGGGAAGGGACCCACAAGGATCATGGAGTCCAACTCCTGTCCCTGCACAGGACAACCCCACAGTTCACACCATGTGTCTGAGGGCCTTGTCCAGTCTCTTCTTGAACACTGCCAGGCTTGGGGCCATGACACCTCCCTGGGGAGCCTGTTCCTATGCTCCACTGTCAGTCTGGCATCCTTCACCACTAGTAATTGGGCCTCAAATACGTCTAAATAATTGCTACAAAAGCGTTACTTTGTTTTTATGGAAATGATCACTACTCCTCTTGGGTGTTTCTTTTTCTTAAGCATTTTCAAATCTACCAGGTATGGCATCCACTGGCTTTGATCTCAACCACAGATCTCCTTTGAGGTCATAATGAGGTTCAGCTTTGTATCAAAGCCTCCACTCCCATTTTTCCAAGATGAAATCTGTACACCAGTGAGAGAGGAGAGTGTGGTCCAGGGGAAGGGAGGGAGCAGCCAAAGTGAGTCAGCTTGCTGTCCCTTGCCTCTCAGAATCACAGAATCTCAGAACCACAGAATCACAGAACCACAGAATGTTAGGGATTGGAAGGGACCTCAAAAGATCATCCAGTCCAATCCCCCTGCCGGAGCAGGAACACCTACATGAGGTTACACAGGAAGGTGTCCAGGCGGGTTTTGAATGTCTGCAGAGAAGGAGACTCCACAGCCTCCCTGGGCAGCCTGTTCCAGTGCTCTGGCACCCTCACTGAGAAGAAGTTTCTTCTAAATTTAAGTGGAACCTCTTGTGTTCCAGCTTGAACCCATTACCCCTCGTCCTACCATTGGTTGTCACCGAGAAGAGCCTGGCTCCATCCTCGTGACACTCACCCTTTACGTATTCATAAA
>VWYH01009483.1:486958-620260 GCA_013399365.1 Pampusana beccarii
CATTTCATTTCATTTCATTTCATTTCATTTCATTTCATTTCATTTCATTTCATTTCACACAGCTGATACTGACAGAACAGCTGCGGTCATTCTGTCTAGAAACAATTCACCTTTCTGAAATACGGGATTTTGTATATTTTGTTGACCATTCCTGTTAGCTAACAGGGATGTTGGGCACCACTGGTCTCATCCTTTCCAAGTGCCACTTTCTTCTCTCTCCTTAATTTATAAATATCACGTGGAAGAAACAGCATAAACTGCAGGGCTTCCTCACCAGCCTGACCAAAAGTCAGAATGAAAACTAAGTATCTTTCAAGCCTTTTCCTCAGTTTAATATTTCAAACCCCAAACTCACAGAAGCACACACAGAAATGTTTTTACTCCGGATCAGCATAGGTAGCAAAGGCATGGATGCTTTTCTATTATATCACTTTTTGTTGGAGAAAAAAGGCATATTCCTTTCTGGACGTGACCGTAGGCTTGTGAGAAGAGCAAGCCACCTTTGGCCTTTACATGACTGCTGCCCTCTCCTTAGTCACAGACGATTTGCCCAAAGCAGGAAAATGAAATACAATTTCTGCCAAGAGCTGGAGTGATAAGCCCCCATGTCAGCCTTCGGAGCCTGGACCAGCAGGATTTTTCTTTTTTTTCCAAAAAGAAGGAAAAGCAGAAGTTTATTTTTGCAGATTTTTGAACATATTATGCTGCAAAAGGGAAGGTGAAGAAATTACAGGAACATCGGCAATTTGCTGAACAATGTCAGATTTAATGGGACAGACAGAATTCTGGGGTCAAGAAATTTGTATTTGAATGACTCCAGTTTCATACATGTCTCCTTTTTTAAAAAAGATGTATTTTTTGTCATCTTCCCAGTGATCTTCCATTTTATGATCCAGTAACAGTCTGAAGCTACTTTTAGTGGATACAGTGGGAAAGACGATCTGCACTAGAGTCAATTGTCAAATTTTCAATGCTATAGTTTTTTTTTACGTGCTGATTTACCAAGTTCGATCTTTTAATAACAAAAAGGACCCACTTCAGACAATTTTGCTTGAAAATATTTTGAAAACAGTACAAATTTTTGGTTTAATCATTGACATCGTGTTTTCTTATTTCTCAAGGGAAAAAAAAATCACCTTCTAGTTTAAAATATTTTGAATCTAAGTTTCTGATGGTATTTTCTGTGGTTCAAGATTAAACACAGTTCATAAGTATGAGTGGCATTTTATATTTATTTCTGTTTTATGAAATATTTCACTGCGAACTTTGTTTCAGTGGAAACCGTACCTTATACATGTGTGTGGGGAGGAAGATCTTTTCAACCAGCTGTGCCCTAAACATCTTGACTACCTTCAGAAATGTCTTGAAATGACTTCTGGCATTAGGTGCTGCAAACCACTGTCATAATTTGCCCTGCATTAGATCAGGTGAGCACAGCAAGGAAAGTGTTCCTTTCCCTTCGCTGCAATTCCCCTTGAGGACTGATTACTGATTTCCTTCCAACCAAAGGCCGTGAAGAAGAAAGTTACACAAGGACATAGATATGCTCTACTAGTAGCATTTCAGCGCTGCAGGCTTGGTGAAGAAGGATCCACAAATTCGCTGGCAATGGTGAGAAGAAAACCTGGATGCGAGGTGGCAGCATGCAGTGGCTGGCGATGTGGAGCTGAGGCACCAGCTCCTGCAGCCAAGACCCCAACCATGTTGGGGAGACCCCCCTGGGAAGCCCTTTCTCAGCCCAGCCAAGCACCAGAGCTCCCTTCTGCAAAGCCTCAAGTGGGGACGGTGCTGACCTCTTTGTGTAAAAAAGGATTTGCAGAGCCTAGGCTCCAGGACAGCGGTTTAAAACAATGCCGAGCTTATCTGCAACACAGAAAGCCAACAACTTTAGCACGGTTCTGATGGTAGATAAAAGCAAGGCAGAGCCTGGCAGTAAAAGGCGACGGTCAAGAAATGTTAGAGTACATTGGCAGAATGAATTAATGTCAGTTTTACTAGGAAATCTTCTGTATAAGAGCAAGGCAATGGCAGGCACCTTGGCACTGAGTGAAAGATGAAGAACCCAGGGCAGAATTGTTCACGTTGTTTTGCTGATTTCCAGCAACAGCTTCACATTGCGGTAGACACAGCCTGCTTCACGTTTGTGTGTTGCTGATCGGTTGCCTGCAGAAGAGTGTATTTGGTGGTCTTTGTGCAGTTCTTAGTGGTTTGTATCCTACCACACATCTGGCTCCCTTCCAGTGGAGCCCGAGTACTGACAAAAACCATTTAACAATTAGCATGGAGATAACAATATTTCCTTCTCCAATTGGGTGGTCTATTTCATAGCCAAAAAGAAATTAGACTCAGGAAGTGCCAGGTATTTCTGAGGCTAAAGCTTGATAATGCTGAACAGAAAATTCAGAAGGATGTGCCATGCAGTTCCCAGGAAAACGGAGGCTGCAAGTTTGCAAACACAGGCAAAGTAACAAAAGAAGGAGCATAGAGGGATATTGTAGCTCTGGACAAAACACAGGGTGCCGATGTATATTTCCACAGTATTTCTGCCCATTTTCATTTCCCAAATAAAAGGTGTAAATATGTATTGCACACATGCAGAAAGGATGCAGGGAAAACCTAATCCCTGGGTATGAAGAATGCATATTTCAAGCTGCTTAACTACCTCCATAATCATGAAACACATCACGATACTCACAGTTGCCCAGAATTACACTGATCTCTCTTTTCAAGTAAGAGAACTAGGTGGCATAAAGGCTGTGCTGCTGCCTGACAGGAGGACAGTCGCACACAAGCCTACGAGAGGATGCACTCCAGTGTACAGTACACCATGGACCCGAATTCTGCCTCCAGACATTGTCACAGTTCGGTAACTGCTACACAGCTATAACCACTCAGAGCAAAAAGTGTTAAAAATGCTATATACAGATCAGAAAAAAATATTTCCCTGCCTCTAGCCCCCCTCCTTTTCCTGCTGCATTAGGTGCAGACAGTGCAGCCTCTGCTCAGAAGCTGGTGCACATTTTGACGGTAATTCTTTGTTAGGGAGCTGGCACTCTGCAATAGTTAGAGCTTTTATAGATATGCAGGTGATGTTTCATGCAGAAGAACATTCAGTATTACCGGATGTTTAAAGAGTGTCCACTAAGGGAGACTGCAGAGAACTTCCCTGCAGTAAATGTCTTCGCTCCTGAGATCTAGTGGTCTTTCAGCAAAATCTAAGTGATGGCCAAAGGACACAGAGCTGAAGACAGATTGTTAGTGCTGCTGAATCCCTGGAGAATCAGTGAAACATAAAAGTAAAAAAAAAAAAAAGTGTGCAGCCTACAAGTGCACGGAACACATGATCCTTTCTTGTCAAAATGATAGAATCATAGAATGTCCTGAGTTGGAAGGGACCCACAAGGATCATGGAGTCCAAGTCCTGTCCCTGCATATGACAACCTCACAGTTCACACCATGTGTCTGAGGGCCTTGTCCAGTCTCTTCTTGAACACTGTCAGGCTTGGGGCTGTGATACCTCCCTGGGGAGCCTGTTCCAGTGTCCACCACCCTCTGGGGGAAGAACCTTTTCCTCATGTCCAACATAAACCTCCCCTGGTACATCTTCCTGTCATTCCCTCGGGTTCTGTCACTGATCTCCAAGATGTTCAGCGCCTGCCCCTCCTCCTCCCCTTGTGAGGAAGCTGTAGCCACCATGAGGTCTCCCCTCAGTCTCGTCCAGGCTGAACAAACCCAGTGACTTCAGCTGCTCCTCACTCGGCTTCCCTTCCAAAACCTTCACCAACTTTGTAGCCCTCCTCTGGACACTCTCCAGTAGCTTTATAACCTTTTTATGCTGTGTTGCCCAGAACTGCACACAGTGCTCCAGGTGAGGCCGCACCAGTGCAGAGCAGAGCGGGACAATCACCTCCCTCGCCCGGCTGGCAATGCTGTGCTTGATGCACCCAGGACACGGGTGGCCCTCTTGGCTGCCAGGGACACTGTTGTTGTAACAATAATAATAATGTTATTAAAAATAATGACCACCAAGAGAGTGAAACAGTGGCAGCACTGATCTTTATAGTAATTCATAGGCCCCAGAAATGCACCTCCTGGGCTCTAGCCTCAACCCTGAATGTCTAAGAGGCTCCATGTTTGGACATGTTTCCCCTGTCCGCCGGGGCTGCCTGCTGGGGCCTGTGTGCCTGGGCATCAGCGGGAGCCCTGTGCCTGAACTGGGCTTACTTCTGAGCTGCCTGCCAGGGAGGCCTCCAGCATGGCCAGGTCCAAACATGAATCACGGGAGGGAGACAAAGCATATTAGCTGCCATTTTGACATGCTTTCCCCTGGCTCTTTTTTTCTAAGGAAATTTAGTGCCCCCTATTTTTTTTTTTTTTTTTTCCCTTTCTTGCTACCTCTCCTCACGAGCTTGCTGTGAACATTTGTGCAAAATCCAGCATGGATGAGAGAACACCATGCCAATATCCAGCACAACCACCACAAGGACTTTGCTTCCTCCGGCAAACAAAGGCAGGCTGTGTTCAGTGGCGGGCTCAGTGCCCGAGAGGTGCGCCTTTCTCTGCTACGCCATGCAAATGCCACACAAATTTTCTGAGCTCTTTCCCTGCTAGGAGGCCGTGTGGCATCCTGCAGAGCAGCAGCAGCAGGTAACGGCTGCAGTGCTGCCATGCAAATCTGGCTGGGAGGTTGTTTGTTTTCCCTCCTGAGGAAGCACCCTGTGCTCCGTAGAGCAGTCCAGAAATCTATGGCTATGAACCCATGCAGCCAGAAACAGCCACCTGGCTGTTCTGCATGGGACAGCAGCAAGAGGATCCATGCTGGCTGAGCACAGCTCCTCTTCCATGCAGGGTTTTCAGGTTATACACAGCCGTGAGCTTCCCACAGTTTTCCATACGAATACTCCCCATTTATGTTTTGCTGAAGGTCAGTATGAAAAGTGCTTGAAGATTTGTGATGAGAGCATTTGAGTTTCTGCTTCTTGAATGCAGTACTGTGTGGTCTGGTCAACAAGGCAGTGGTTCAAACAAAGGGGGTGCAAGGAGGAAGAACTGGCACCTTGATGGAAGTACAGAGACCCACATTTTATTTGCCAAAAGTGGTTGCTGTCTGTTTCATCATCCTGAAGATGACGGGGGAGTTAAATTGTGTCCATACATAGAGGGGAAAATGAAAACATATAAAACACGTAGGGCTTAGCTTAAGGTACGGATTCTGAACATTGGAAAAGCTAGTGACCTGTTTTGAGCACACTCACTAGAGACTGATTTCTCAGCAGTTTCTTGTAAACAGACTTTATCTTCTGGTTTGATAAGTTTGAGGGGCAGATAAGTAAGACTGCCAGTGTTCCTGGCAATATTTTATGAGTTTGTCCCTGTATTTCATGTCCCTATGGTACACATATATATTTTGACTGAAATCCTGAATCCACCCGAATGAACAGCAAAGCTCCTCCCTCCCTTAGGTGATTCTCCGGCATCAGAGATGTGCTGTATGCACTCAGGATCACTCTGCATACTCAGACCAGTGTCTCCCATCCCGCAGGCACTGCTCCATGCCCAGCAGCTCCTGGGATCTAACCCAGGGTGCACACAAAACATGCAGGTGGATGCAAGACAGCAACAAACCCCCTCTACAGCAGAGATCAGTTGTGGAATCTGCAGTATGAGGTGCCTCCATGGACTAGTTATAAAAGTACTCCTTAGGAATAATATAGATGAGGCTGATCTTTCTAGGGACAGGTAATGGATGGAGTGACCTCTTGAGGTCTCTTCCAGCCCTTCTCTTCTAAATCCCGTCAGCTGGGCTGTGTTCCCCCTCTTTGAGCTCAGTGAATCAGCGACTGGTTGCTGACAGCACCACATAAACCACTGTGTGTATGTATGCGTGCGTCCATTCGTGTGCGTGCACGTACTTGTACACACATGTCTATGTGCAGTAGGCTACTTGATCTCCATTTATAACAGCCTTTGCCCATACTCATCAAAGACGGAGTGGTGAACAGAGATCCAATGTAAAGGACACTCTGCTCACTTATTTTATACATTTGTAATCTCTACCCAGAATGCTTTTTTTAACAACACTGTCATTTCCATAAAATGTTTCAGATTAGAGAAGATCTTGGCTAAATTTAGCTTTTATGGAAGAAAGAATAAAACATAATTAACTGTTTAAAGAACAAAACACAAACCACATGCAGCAATGAAACTTGTTGGCGAGAAATCTAACAGTAGTGCTTGGTAGCAAACCCATCTCCTGTGGAACAGATGTTTGGGATTTTACACAAAAATAGAAACTACACTAATGTCAAATGTTTTAGTGCCTGAAAAACTGACAAACACTGAGAGTTCCTCTTTGGCCACTACAATTTTCCAGGTTGTCCAGAAGTGCCACAGAAAATGGAATGAAATTAAAGCAAAACAGCGGCAAAGAAATATTGGACTTTTTTTTTTTTAAAAAAAAAAAAAGCAGCTCCCCGAGCTAGTGATGTCTCTCCGCCTTCAGGCAACTTTTAGTGCACTCTGAATGGTTAATTATTGCCAGAAGTGGTGGAAAAGCTGGTTTGCAGGCACTTGATTACCCTTGAAATATCGGGCTCTGTTTTCAGCAGAGCTGTACACATCTTACAAATTCTCTTTAAATAGGGTTGTTAGCCCCCCGCCCTCTTATTTTATAAACAAATATTGGTGCTGTTAACATGGAAAAAGTAGAAAAAACAACAACAAACCCGTTGGGTGGCTGTTTCATTTCTCATCGGGAGAAGAGAAAATCAGTGGCCTCATTTCCAGGGGTAACTCAAATGGGGAGCTCTAAGGCCGCCATGCCTCTGTCAATCATGCATATTGCACGGCTTTTAGGGCAAGTAGCAGACTGGGATAGGAAGCTACATTAGCTGGGGCACCATCCTTCAATGCCTGCTGTCATACTTTTTCAGAGCCTGGATGAATGTGTTAGGACGGATTCACCATACAAAAGCTTTAAAAATCACAGTTTTAGACAACTGTTTCACAAAACATCACCAGTGTAGACCTTTCCTAAACACTGTATGGACCATGAAAAAAGACTTCTTGTGTGTGTGCCCCATGAGTTAAACTCACCAAAATAAAGAGATATCAAATACCCCAGCTGCCTCTGCATGAATTTTCTAAGTGGGTGTTCATGTTTTATATCACCATATGATACTCTACAGCTTCATACAAAGAAAGACATCAGTCCCTGCCACACACACACACACACACGAACACAGACACGCTCCCCAAAGCTAAACAGATGTCACACCAAGCCCACATCTCACCAAAATTTTCCAATAGTCAAAATAGAAAACATGAGGCCAAACTTAGCCTCCACTGATGCGTGCACACACACCACTTTCACTTTGATTCAGTCTTCTTGACATATGGTTTCCTCTCTCCTCCTGCCTCCCCTCCCCTTTGTATTTCGGACTTGAGCAGATATAATAAATTGAATTTAAATACTATATCTGCAGCGGACACCAAGGGAAGGCTGGAAACCCAAAAGCAGAGCTGAAGTGTCAAAGGGCAGCGCAAGAACCGGTTCCAATCGCTGAAGTGAGCAGGAGTCTCCTAAAGGTGTGAGCCAGCCTGGGAACTGTGGTCTGGACCCAGGGGAGGTCACCTCTCTCCTGGGCAGCTCCTGACCACCCCTCCCCACAGGGGCTGTCTCTTTGCTCCTCTTTGCCAGGCTTGCCTGGAGTGCCACACTGGAACTCAAGCGAGGTTTCCTCTCCTCCTTCCTATTTTTTTGTTTGAGATGCTCTTTTAATGCTATTTGGCTAAATGGCTGAAAAGAAACCCGGCACCTTCTCTATCCCTGAAAGTCAAAGACAATTTTCTGGCTGAAGAAAAACCCAACACCTCCTCTACCCCCAAAAGTCAAAGACAATTTTCTTGAATAGGATTTAAGTGGAAGATTAATTTAAGGCACTGGTTTAATTACTCACATGATGAGGCAGCTTTCATGGGTTCTACCGCGCGCACCGACATATTTTTTTTAAATTTTTTTGGTTTACCTGGACACCTAGAACAGCAAAGTGACCCACGGGCACAATGCCAGTTACCCCAGAAACCCCTGAAACCTCCGTGGAGGGCAGACGTCACACGCTTTCCAGGAGACGTTCAGCATTTTATCGTGCTGTATTGGATTAGAGTGTAGGAACTAAACAAAAAGCTGAGGTACTTCTGAAAGTAAACACTTCTCAAGTGTATGAAGGGAAGTAGGATTTGTTCATATTGCAAAGCTGAAACTCTCTTAGTGCTGTTTTCGATCTAGGAGGTGTTTTTTGAGAAGCTTGTGTGTAGCATCATTCTCAGCCTTTTGTAAGCCTGGAGAAGAGCAAGGCAAAAATCGAGAATTTGCTTCTCACTAGCTTAGTGCAGCTTTTCAGATTCACTTGACACCAGCTTTTAATATTAGGATGGGAGAAAAAAAAGTGCAGCCAAACTCAGCCGTTTCAGCAAGTAGGTAGAATTAATCAAGGCAAGTTTGTACATACCAAAGCTGAATTTGGTTAATGTTCTCCCTAATATCCAAGCAATTAGATTTTACTATTAAATCATTTAGGATTAAATGTCTGTTCAGAAAATTATTCTTATTTAACCGTACAAGTGAAAAAAACAAAACAAAACAAACCAGGAGACAATAATCTATTTTGCACTCATATCCAGCTTTGGATCCAGCAGATTTTTGTTGAATGAAGAAAAAAAAAAAGTGCTTCCTTCATAGTCTGGGCTCTCATTTCCTCAGCCTGGAACATCTTCTTTCCCAAATTAACGAATAAATTAAAAAAAGCTGACAGTGTTGGACTTTACTTTTCTGGAACTGCATCTTATAATAATATTGTCTCCAGAACACTGCTGTAAATTCTTGCATATTTTGTTCGACTTTGCTTCTTCCCATATGCAAATTTTATATGCTTTAAGTCCTACGAACATGCAATCGAAAGAAGAAACTTAGGCCAAAATAAGTGGGCTTTTCAATACCTTGTTAGTTGCCCTTGCCAATGTAAAGATCCTTTGCCTCCTATTTTAGCAGTATACATAAAACTAAGTTTCCTTTACATAGCTCCTCTCATCCCAAAGAATTTTGTTGAGTGTTTCTGATCACAGAGGATTTGGAAGCACCAAATAAGTGAAACCACATCTGAGGTGGAATGCAGGAGCTTTTTAACCCAAAGAGGAATAAATTACCCGTCAGCCTGCAGGCAGAAGTCAGGGGCAGCGTCCCTATGAGCCCAGCTCAATGTCCCATCATAAACTTACGGTTTCTTCAAGATCCACATTGAAGCACTTGCAAAACCTCGCCCCAAACACTTAACCCGGAGGACTCTTCCCCGAGCGCAGCCTTTGCCTGGCTTATGCAAATGGATGAAATCTCAGCTGCAGGTAACAAAACCACTTATGTGCCATGGCATGTGCATGCTAAACCTTCTCAGTTGTATTTCTGCAGTGTCACCCCAGCTTGAGGTGATGGACAGCAGGGCATTCCCATCCCAGGAGTGCCCCACAGCAGCCTCCTCTTGGCTTTCAGTGCTATCCTCCCTACACCAAATAGCTGGGTGCCCCCAGGGCAGCGTGGGTGCCTGAAAAGGATGTCTGAGAAAGCCGATGAATCAGGAGTGCTGAATGGACTTTAATGATCTGGGAGATAATTAATAATAGTAGGATCCAGTCTGGCTTAGGCTCCAAATCCTTCAGATGAAAGGAAAAAAATAACATGTGGTCTGCCACGTGCTAAGTATTTGCCTGTCCTTGAATGTCCTTGTTAAATATGTTCTAAATCAGAGACGTCAAAACTCCACAAATAACTCTGTTTTATCGTATATATGCATTAGTAACTAGAAATAATCAGAAGTAACAAATAATAAAGCTAGAAACAAAACCAAGGGCAGCCCAGTGGAAGCTGTTTGCACTAGATTCACAGCTGCCCACGTGCCCTGCCTGGGGCCTTTCAGGGGCACCGGGTCTGGCCGCCCCCTTAGTCATGGTCTGTGGGCTTGTGTCTCTCCCTTGTGCACGGGGGTGACACACTTGCCCTCTCCTTGGCATCCTTCCCACCACCCGTGCAGGCCCCTTGGTCCTCCTGGAGATAAACCAAGGTGATCACAAGTGGGAAGAGGCCCCTACGACAGCAGCCAGGTGGCTTTTTAAAACTTTCAATTGTCCTGGCAGCACGGGCTGCCATCCAGGTTTGGCACCTCAGCCCCTTTGGGGTTGCTGCTGGCTTCTCGGTGGTGACGAGAGCTGATGCACGGGCTCAGTCCTACTGCCACACGGTCCTTTGCCCCTTTGCTGTTGGATAAATGATTTCTCCTTCCCCACCCTGCAGCACCTCCAGCCAGAAGTCTCTCTTTATTTGTATTTTATACATTTCATCTGGGAAAGTCCTCAGAGCCTGTGTGCTGCTGGTGACTTGTAAATGAAATATTTTTATTCACAGAGCTGCCTCAAAGTTGACGTGCCTCTACCTGTATGCTCTTCACAAATAATTTTTGCCAATATATTTTTATTTGGTGACTTCCTTGTCTTAAGATGATCCTGTACATTTTCCTCGACAGTCTGGACATTTTTTTAAATGTTTCCAAAGTCTTTACCCTAAGCAATAGATCTTTTTATCTCCTAGACTTACTTACTTTTAAAATCATTGCTTCTGCATGTGTGATGTTATGTTGATTACAGTAAAACTAGAGAATTCTCTTAAATGTCAGGCTGTCTGCTCCACTGCAAATACCTCACTGCTTTATTCACCCCAAATCTTTTTGAAGGTCTCTTTACTAAAACCAAATAACGATAAGATTAATGTAAGGATTCTCATTTCGTAACGGTCTAGAAAGCTAATGATAATTTTATTGTTTGATGTTTGTTATAGACAGCGATATTTGGTGTTTTTTTATGAAGATGAGGGATTGGATCCTTTAATGAAGAACATATGCTGTAACTTAAGCTTAGTAAGCTAAGACTGTCTCAGTGTCCTACAAAACTATGCTAAATCCTTTGATTTATGTTCAGTATTTTGAACCACGCAATACAATTATCTTATCCATTCTAGAGATACCAGAAAGAGAGAGAAAAGCTTTAGAGTTCATACATGACCAAGCCTTCACTTCTTGCACTGTTGTTAGGGAGACTTGCAAACTTTCTTTCTAAGGGTGACAAAAATGCGAACTAATTACTGCAGTAACCATGCTCCATTCACTAGTTCATAGTGCTTTTACTATAAACGAAGCAATTTCACCTTCACCGTCTCATTCGTTTGCTTTCTGTTTCAGTGAGGAAAAACTCCTCAGTATTGAAGAACTATGGTCTAAGCAGAGCAAGTACCGACTGAATGTAGGAGCCGAGGGCTACGTAGGGAGTGAAAGCTTAGTAACCAGGACTGTTATTACCCAGAAAATACAGTATGATTGTATTACATATTTCAAATGAGTTTATTAAGCTGAAATAGATGAAGTCTATATGTATTGATGCGATCTTTTTCAGGCACAATTTTAGCATATTCGTTTGAAATGGTGTGCATGTGATATGCTTAGTGCATATACATTTTCCTGATAAAGCCTGGAGTATCTGGCTGGATTCCACAGTCCAGATTAATCTGTAGGATGTCCTTTTTTCTGGCTTCAAAGATCAACCAGACTTTTATTACATTACCTTTCTGAATAGAAAAACTTCCTCTTTTTGTCTCTGTCAAAATATATGTCAATGTTAAGATTATTGATCTTTACAAAAAGTTACAGATTGCAGAAAATTTATGCAGAGGAAAAAGAATGAAATAAATAACTGAAGTAAAAAATGAGGGAATAACAGTAAATATTATTCTGTAATCATTCAATGCAAAAGAACCCTTCCTAAGTCTTTAAAAATTGCAAATGCACCTAAAATTGGAGCAGAAAAGAATGCTGACTGCAGCAGAAAATGCATGAAACCACATTAGCCAAATTACTGCAAGTTCAAACTTCAACTTCATTGGCAAAAGCCTCAGCCTCCGCTACCCTGGTTAAGAGAGTTTTCAGTGTGTCACTTGTGGTACATTCCTTCTTATTTTTAGGCTTGATCCAAAGCCCATTAACATCAATCAAAATTTTCCTGTTTACATCCAGGGGTTTCTTTAGGCCATATTTAGCATACCGAGGCATGAGATTTTGTTTTAAGCTGTTGCTTACAGTAATGTCACCAAAGGGGCAAAACATTAGCGCTATACACTCCCTATATTTCTGTATATTTTGTTAAACATTAAGCAGTAAGAACTTTTGGTTGCCTCTGTCTACAAAGTTAACTTTCCTAGCTACCTGTGCCCAGGAATTATAATAATAATAATAATAGTCTAATAAATCCTCTCTTATAGAGAGTGGTTCATAAGGTCGTGATTCACATCTCAAGACTTGCAGAGAAACTGGCGGGGGCTCTGACTGACATGTAGCAAAGCACTTAAATGTGAAAATTAATAATGTGCTGAGGTTTTGCAGAGGGGAGATGGCTTAAGAATGTGCTTAAAATCCATAAAGCTCTCCAGTGCTGTGCTGGAAGGTGCTGTTCTGTGAAGAAGAGCCTAGGTGAGAACACACATGTGATTCTGCCCCTGGGGTCCCTCTGGTTTCCAGCAGCTCCTCCCTCACTTCAGGAGCACGTGCTGGTGAAAGCCCGGGAACCCCACACAGGGGATTTGGGAAGAATAACTAACTCACTGCTGGTGACCTTTCCTTTCAGGACATGTCGCTGTGTGGGGTCTCGACAGTGGCATTTTTTGCTGCCTAACGACACAGCTATACTTCCTCTCCATCTTCAAAAGCGCTGCACTGCTCCATTGCTGGGAAGCTGTGGGATTGTGTGGGACACAAACCTGTGCCATGTTCAGACCCTGCCCTCCCTCTTTGATGTAGGGGTTTTTTTTATTATTTTTTTTTCCCTTCTTTTTTTGAGTCTGGTTTAGAAGGTGGTAAGTTTCTAATGTTTGAAAAGCAATTGTCACACCACCGCGCACGTGAGAGGAAACAGCGCAGACCACCCGAGTCAAATCCTTTATGTGGACATTTAATCTCCTCCACTGACTTCAAAGCCCTTGCTCTGACATCCAATTGCATCGCCTCATGTGAGCTTTCCAGTCTGTCTTCCCTCTCCTCTCCCCCCTGCTCGCTCTCTCTCTCCTCACTCGCTCCACTTAATAATGCTACCCAAAGGGATGGCTTCTCTTCTCCTTACTCTTCCCAAGGTGTCAGTCCCCCTCCTAGATGTGTGCATGTGTATTGTACACAGTAGAACAGCCAGAGCTGGGGCGAGCACCCATCCTCCCCCAGCCCGGTGGCCATGTGGGGTAAGGAGGTGCAGGGGGTCTGTGGGGGATGTGGTGGGATGGAGCAGCTGAGGAAGGAGCAGTGGGAAGCACTTAGGGCCAGCGGTGTGCCAGCCTCCCTCGCCCGGGCTTCTTGGGGGTGTCAGGGCGGGCAGCGTGGGCAGCTGGAGGAGGAGCGCCCCGTGGCCTGTGTTTGGAGGTACCCCCACGCGCCAAAGGGTTGAAAGGCAGAGATTAAAGCTGCCGAAATTGGAATGGGCTGGGCTTGAAAGGGGCGAGCGGGCGGGCGCATCGGGTGCAGCACTTCAAAAGCTTTGCGCTGCGGGGTGCTTGGGGTGGAGAGGGGTCTCCCCACACAGCCACCACCCCAGGAGGGGGACTGGGAGGGTGTAACGAGCCTAAGAGCACTGAGCAGAAGACCCCAAGCTTCAAAAAATGAGGGGCTGTTCCTCCAGAAGAATACCTTAAAAAAAAAAAAAATCCAAATGCTTTTTTTTGTTCACAAAAGGAATATTTTTCCACCTTACAACCAGGTTTATATTCCAGTGTTTCTAATGCACCGTCATTGTGCTGTTGTGGTATATGCAATATCTAGATATGGGATTTGGAAAGTAAGCACCTCTCCTCACATTCGCTGACACAATTCTTATTTGCAATGGAAATTGCTAAGAAAATACGTAAGATATAGAGACGTGGAATTCAGGCTACTAGGGTATGGTTTCCTCTTACAAGATATGAGAATCTTTGTGGCAGTTGTGTTTCATAATTCCAGATGAAAAATGTATTGCATTGCACACAGGTGGTTTTGTGTATGCAGACTTACACAAGCACACATTACATATGTATGCATACACACACACGTATATATGGATATGTACACACCCAGGAAGACAGAAAAAGAGAAACTGAAGCCTCTGATAACACTGTAGAACTTCTAAAAAGACTAAGAAGAAAAAATACTTCACAAGCCTAAACTCCCCACTTGTTTTCATATGAAGTGTGGCACTCAGTGACGAACGCAAGGTAGGGGTTTGATATCATAAAAGCCTATGTATGAGAGAAAACTCAGAGAAATTGCTCATGCAAGTAAATTATTTGCAGGCCCAGGAACTGGACAGACAAAACCCCCGACACTTTGATACCAATGCAATATCTGGTTCTGGAGTATCAAAATGCAAAGATGACTATCCAGTCTCAGCAGTCTGGTCAGCTCAGCACAGCAGCATTTTGTAGCCAGAACTGCAATTACAAATAACATTCTCCAGAGAAACTAGTGCTGTGTTAATTTGTTTGCAAAATGCTGCAAACACGCGAAAGTTTTCTCAAGTACAGGTTGCAAGCATCACTGTTGTATACATGTGTGTAAAGGTTGGATACTGAAAACGCAAACAGCAAATACAAGATCTTTCTTTCCTTTTGATCTATGCTCAAGATCAGAAAGGAGAGAGAATTTTGCCCTCGATGCACCAAGTAGGAGAATGAATAACACCTCAAGGAAAAAGCACTTCTGGATTCTGTTTTTCCCCAACCACAGTAATATGTACGCTGAAATTCCTTTTGAAGTAAAATTAGAAAGCAGCTTCTGTGTGTGGTAAGGTAAGGAGTGCGCACACCGAGCCACACCAGAGGCTGACGGGGGGCCAAGCAGTTGCAATGGTGAGGATTTTCCTCCTGCTCCAGCAAAGGGGGTTTTGCCTTTCCACATCCGACGGTTGCGCAAACCACCCCCTGTTCGTTAGCACTCGCTCTGTCAGCGTGCTGAACGCAATGGAGCTGCTCCTGATTTCCTTGTGTCACGCTGGATCTGAACCTGATTTGTAACATTTCAGAGAGTCAGGAGAATGAAAAGCATGGGTAGAAAGTCAGCTGTAGTGCCACTAACTCTCTGCTGATGAACGCTGGCTTCCTGCATGCAATCTTACAAGCTATGTTAGTAAGTGTATTATTATACTAATAATCTGTGAACAGATGCCGTCTGGATTTCACGTCCCTCTAAAATGCATGAAGCAGTCCTAACATTGAAAACCTCCCGATTCCTAGCCAAAGCTAAACTGTATCATGTACTTCGGCCTGGCCAAGAAGTCCGCTTTAAAAGTAGTCACCTTTGCTTCTAAAGGGGAGTTTGCTCAAAATCTTAATACTCGAGAGAGATGACAAAGTTGCTCAGAGGGGAAAAAAAGGGTTCTTCCCAGTCTTGATATACAGCATGACGCAGAAAAGCAGGAAACACTCCTAATTCTGAAATCGTAATGGAAAATTTCTGAGCAGACCTGGAGAATCTTTTTTCCAATGAAAGCTGATATTTCGGGGGGGATGAATTTGAATAAAATTTGCATGTAGATTCAGTTTAGAAAAATGCGGAAATTGTTTCGAAGCAGTTAATTTCATTTTGACATTTTAAAATGAAAAATTTTAATTGCACTAAAGTATTTTGAAAATTAATATTTTCAATATTTTTCTTTGACGACTGCTCTACATAAAAAAAACCCCAAAGTTATAAAAATTATAAAAATAATAAAAATTTTAAACCAATGCTAAATCAAACCTCAAATGAAACAAACTCAGGCTGAACAAAAATATTTTGCGCCAATTTAAACTAATATTTTTTTAGGTTTTTAATTTTTCTGCATTTTTTTTAAACATATAGAAATTAACCTCCAAATTCATAAGTCATTCAGCTGCTTTGGATTAATGACTTCAGTTGTGATAGAGTTCAGAAAGGTGGGAAGTTTACAGTAGGTCTATTTCCTCCTGCATCATGTGACCCAGAGTGTGAGAGGGGATGAGGAAAAAACTGCCTTTAATCCTTTAATTCTGTCCCATCCTCTCAATAAATCCATTCATGGTGTATCACTCACCCCCCTATAAGGAAACCTTATTATTTATGCCATAAATGAGTTTAAAGGCATCAATATAAAGCTGAGGAATGACAGCGTGGCATACAATATTTATGTACAACAGAACACTGTGAGTTCACACTTATAATTTTGAACACATGCTCAAGATGTCTCCTTTAGTAACACGGGCAGAATGTATTTATAAATATGACTCAAGTAAGACTGATGAATAAGAGAAACTATTCCATCTTTTTTGGAAACAAAAATGCTCCTGCCTTTCAGGCAATAGGGAGCACAGAAATATGAACAGCCCCTTCTGGCTAAGGACTACTTGGCCCTGCCACCCCATAGTTGCCCAGGAAGCCTCGTTTTAAGCAAAGGGATGCCACTGGCTCCATGCATGCATGGTTTCATGAGGACATGGACTTTAGCTGTTCATGGCAGAGATGACCCTCACCATGAGGCTACCAGCACCTAGCTCTGTGCTGGATTGGGCTGCACATGCTGCGGCCGAAAGAAAAATTAGGAATATTTTTGCTGTGGCCTGCTGCTGTACGCTGTTCCAGCAGCTCTTTGACTTGGAAGGCATTTGCTCTGGCTGTGCCCGCAGCACAAGCAGTGCTGAGCAACAGGGGCAGGTCTGCAGAGTGAAACCCTTGGTGCTGTACACCTGAGAGCCATCCTATTTGTGCCGTGCTAGCCGTGCTAGCTTGAGACTAACCTGGGCCCTTCAGTGGCCAGGGCGTGTACCTGAACCCCCTGCACCCTGCCTTTCAGTTTTATTCCGCAGAAAGGGACCTGGCCTACACTTGCTGAGACCCCTCCATGATGCCCACCACAGTGCGCTGGGGGATTGCTGGGAGATGCCCTTCAGAGCTACGATCCTGATCACATTAAAACGCAAATGAAGGCCAACCCTTGCCCACCAGCAGACATTATGGACGATGAAAAGCTGTCTTTTGGGGACAGAGTCAATTTTGCCTTCAGAACTATGTAAGCCACTCAGAAATGGATTGGCATTGCCCCAGGAGCTGAGCACAATGCTGTTTAATTCACCACCACCTCTCCCTTCGTCGCTTCCTGCAACACTAGCCACAGAAAAGACAAAGCACTACTACCTGCAAGGTCTTGAAGCCTGCTGATGCTGCTTTCTGGTGGGCAACACCCCCAACTTACACATCAACTCTTTAACGCAAAAGGCAGCCAAGATCTTAGGCTGTCTCAAAATAACATGATATGACCTAAATGGAGAATTGATGTAAAACATTATGATGTGCTGCATATTCGGTAATGAAAAACATCCTGAAAACTGATGAAGGAAAAGGTCATTCGCATACTGCTGAAATCCCTTAAGAATCTTAAGGCTTTGCTGGTTGCATTGATGGATATGTGTTAATGACCATGCAAAGATGTGGTCTAAGGCTGACCACCAGCCCTCAGCCCTCACTGCAAAATTATTGACAGCTATATTGCTTATTCTTGTAGCGGTTAGGAAATGAAATGCCTTTCTCTAATCAAGTAATTGCATTAAGCAACTGCTGGGAACATTTTGCTACTCTTGTTTAATAGCCTAGAAGCCAAGTGTATTTCGTATTTGTTAACTGTCAGGAGTAGTTTTTTTCACATTTATTTTTCAACTAAAACAACACTGTTACTGCTTCTGCCCTTTCAAGTAAAACTTTTTTTTTATTTTTGTAAAGTCAACGAGTAAACACACACAAGTGAAGAGTCTGGATGATCTTCAGCCAGTTTGCAAGAAGGAACCAAACAAAGGAAGTCTGGGCACAATTAAATACTGAACCAGTGAATCTATAATAATAATGATAAAGATAAAGATATAAAGATAAAGATAAAGATAGAGATAAAGATAAAGATAAAGATAAAGATAAAGATAAAGATAAAGATAAAGATAAAGATAGAGATAGAGATAAAGATAATGATGATGATGATGATGATAATAATAATAATAATAATAATAGAAGACACAAAACCAAACCCAACAACACAAAGTGGTTATAATTGAAGCCATGCAATTCCTGGCAGATTTCATATGGTTAAAAATTTTGATTGTCTCTCTCTCTTTCTCTCCCTGCAGCCACTGGTGCAGCAGTTGCAGTCTGGTGGCACTGCCCTCCGGCTCCCCACACAAGGGCTTTTCATTTCGGTGGACACCAGCAGAGACTGTGGGCTCTGGCGATGTCCATGTGTCAGGGGGAGAAGCCACTGTCCTGCTTCAGCCCATGGTCTCCTTGAAGGCTCCCTTTAGCCACAAAGCCCCACGCTGCGGCCACAGAGAAAAAAAGCGAGCAGCTGATGCTCAGGCACAGGTGGCTCTGGGCATCCCGCACACCTCCTGAGGAGTTGTGCTACAAAGAGAGAGGGGCACATCCTGGGGAAAGCAGCCCCCCAAAGGGTTTTTCTGGTCTACGGTGTTGGCCATGGTGCTTGAGGATCACCGGAGTTGCCTGCTGGGTCTGGTCTGAGCTTACCCGCTCTCTCCCTTGCCTGTAAGTGTGCACTGCTGTTAGTACAGATGTTTGCTTTGGTAATATGTTGCTCTTCTTGCCAATAATGGTACAGCTATTTTAACATGAAGCAGTTCTCTCCAAACTGAGGGGAGGTTAATGATAGTGCAGTAACCCCAAATAACAAAAGACAAGAGGATTGTCAAAGAGAAGGATGCGGGAGTTTACACAGCAGCACCAGAATCTTTTGCTAACCTCATACATTAATTAATTTCTCATGGCAGCCTATTTGGAAATATTCAGTTTGTAAAACGACTAAAAAGACACACCACAAGGTAGCCACTTGTTATCGGTATACACATGGCTCATCATCTGGATTGTACGTTACTTTAGATGCAATATGAAATAATGAATGGCAATAAAAGTAGGAATAGAAACAACTTAAGGTGTAAAATTTGGGCCAGTAAAGACAGATAATGTACATGACACCTGACTGCCCTGTCCAGTAGTGTACGAGGCTGAGGTTTGACAGTGAATCAACACAGCTTTCTGTCATGCTGATACATGAGGACAGTTGACACTGTATACTAGCCCCCAGCTCAAGTATTCAAACCTGCAAAAGGTCTAAGTCATCACACAAAATGGATGAGGAGCTAAGCCCTCTTACATCTGCCCAAAGTAAAAATAATCCAGAAGCCCTGCTGACAGTCCTTGCTGGTGTTCTTATCGCCTCTCTGTATGAGTTTGTTTAATCTTCTCCAAACAAGAAATGCAGGAAAAATAGTTTAGGGAACAAGTGAAAATTACTCTGGGCCTGTTGCATTGTTTTTCTGCCATCTTATTAAACAATTGCAAAACCTGATATTCTTTCTGAGTTCTGTTTTCAGCACATGTCTTGAGGGTTCCTTACAGCTTTTAAATGTTATTTTTCTGCTCACGTATTTTGTACTTGCTGGCTCTGATATTTTCTTCTATGAAATTGCCCAGCTGCTGTCTACAGACCAAGATGTAGTATTCAAGGCTGAACTTGGAATGCACACTGAAAATGTAGCACGGCTGATATTTGCTAAAAATGTCCTCTTCTAATACACATTATAAGTGATTTATAAAGAGGTTTTAAAATTATTATTATTATTATTTTATTTTATCAGCTAAGTTTCTCTCCTGAGCAATAAGTTATTTAGGAATTCTTAACCAGCAAGGGAATTTGGTTCGTAAGGCTCCCACAGACATACCAGTTTGGAGAGGAGGCACAAGCTACACCCACAAAACCACTGCCGCCCAGTACCTAACTGCCCAGAAAGAAACAGCTTTTGGAGTATTTTTCTTGGTCATAGCTGGGGAGCTTCTTTGTTTGTCGTCAACACTTGAGCAGAAAAAAAATTTGGTCCTTCAACAAACATCAAATCTGTTAGAAAACACACCCTTGAGAAGAACTTTCAAGTGTCCCAGAAGGGAGATATGGAGGAAAGTCACAGGTGCAAGAGTGTAGTGAGTCAAATGAGAGTTTGTATTGCAGTAAAACTGATCATTTTCACAGGTCTAAGCATGCTACAGCTGGGTTTAGCGATCGATTAAAATGCTCTTACTCAGCCACTGCTGGCCACCAGCCTCCCGCTCCTGCAGCCCTCTCCCACATGATCTAAAAGCCCTTTACAGCTGAAGGATCCACAGCAGTGACCACCCAGCAGATGCAGTTGCAGTCACAGCCCTCGCGGGCTGGATGTGGGCTCGCTGCAGAGGCGGGGGGTGCTGGCATTCGGCTGCTTCAGGAGCGCGAGAGCTTTTTTAAAGTGTGTAGGCTGATTTTTCAAACTTTGGATTTCATATTTTTCAATTAAATTTAGGCAACATTACAGAGGGAAAATGCAGCCGATTGAATTACACGGGCAACCATCAAGTATCTAATTCCATTCATTAAACTGACCATGAAATGTTCCTTCTGCTCTTTTCCTAGCATAGAACAAAAGTGCTCTATTGCTGCTTAAAAAATCACGCAGCCGAGTGTTCGTGTCTCAGCTTCTCATATTATGGAGACATTCAGCTTGCAAAGAAAGTTCAGTGTCCGTTTAGCTTGTGTATACTTGGGAGTACAAACATCCACCTCTGTTAAAAACAGCATGAAAGGGATTCCTAGATGAAAAGAGATTCCTAGATGAAAAAAGATTCCTAGATAATTTTTTGTTTTTAGAGAGGAGGATGTTTACCATGGATTCAACAATTCAGGTTTTGTAAAGACTGAGATATTTCTGAGAAGACATTCATAGCAAGCCCAGAAGAGCAAGTGAGTCTACTGTTAGGGCAGCTGAGAGAACGGCGTACGCTGAAGGATGACAGACAGAAGGGGATTTTGAGGAGAAGATTAAATTCCATAAGCTGAGTTCTACCGCTAACTCTTTTGCTAACAGCTGATTCCACCTCCTCAGACCAACCAAGAAAGAGAGAAAGAAAAGATGAAAAGAGGAAATATAGGAAAAGGAAATGAAAAGAGCTTTATTAGTAAGGTTCTTCTCCTGCCTGACCCAATTATCAGATTTTGCATTTAAGTTTAAGACAGTAGATCAAACAACAAGACACACTTTGTACTTTTGCCAGGAGACCATATGATATCTTTCAGTGACTCTCCTGCATGCCAGGAATAAGAAACTGTGCCTCCAAGTTAGTTTGTCTTACATATGGTGCAATGTGCAAAAAATAGCAAAATTCATAAATGACTGCACTCATGGATGATGTCCAGGATTTATGGCACTTTATCAGCTGGGGTGGGGGGATAAGGAGGAAAAGGGAAATCTAATTATAAGTTTCCACAAATAAGCTAAAAAGGAATGAGAACTGAAAGCAAGTCCAAAGGTTGGTGTCATGCTAAGTTAGCAAAAGCAATCCATTAGAGTTATTTTGAATGAACAGTTTACAATGTTCAGATCCAAATCTGCTCTGGATATTTGGATATTTTTGCAGGGATGAACAATCTGTTATAGAAATTAATCTGAAAACACCCAAGATGAACTATAGCAGCTACAGCACTGCGATACCTTATAAATGCTGAGGCCTGCATCCTCACCTGCTCAAGACCCTTTCTCTAGGGTACAGTGTTCAGGGTCTGGGTATTTTAAGGCTGGAATGGGACTTGGGCACTGAACAAGACAGGAGGGGCCCTGAAAGGTGGTGGTCCTTCCCTTCATCTTTTTTCAGCAGGACTTTTGGTAACACCGGTAAGCACAGGAACCCATTCCACTCCACACTGTTGGGGGAGAGATCGTTTCTCTGCCATAATGCCTGGCAGTTCATAAAATAACATATGTTGCTTTCACTTGTGCAAACAAAAGCAAAGAAGTGTAAGTTAATGGTGCTTAAGCATATCCCTTTAAACAAAACCAGAGGCAAACGTTTCTGAGAGATTTTATATTAGGCTCTTCTGAAGATGAGGTTACTCGCTTACCTCCTGCAAGAAATGCACTTGATTTTAATGCCTGTACTTATTTTTCACCAGATGATTCTGACACTTTGGCACATTTGTTTCAAAGGTATTTTTAGTTTTGATGTATTTCATTAACAACTGTGTTTCTGAGCGCAGTACCAGCTTTGTTTTCAAGAGACAGCCGTACTCTTGCATTTATTATCCCCTTTGGGCTGGAAGCCACTTCTAATGGACTTTATTATTATCCACCACATTCCTCGGTAGGAAACATCTAGTCTGAGCTTGGCTGTCTTGGTCCTAAACTTGTCCTACAGCTAGCCTTTTTGGAAACAGAAGCTAGGACTTTTTGTTCTCCTGTTTTGCCTACCTAGTCTCACTGGAGTTGGATTACATTGTTTCTTTGCTCTGTCTTCATTAACTAACAAAGATAACAGAGTTTTCTGGTTTTTATAATTTCCCTTTATACAGATGTGTACACGAAGTTATGGACAACCATCTTGCTTTAACTAGATGGCATGTAGCCACTTGTATTCCGGATGTTTTTGCATTCCATTTTCTCGTCTTCTTGATGACCAGAAAGGACTCTGCGTGTGTTTGTGTTGGTAGAAAAAGTAAGAAAGAAATCTATACAATCACAAATAGAGTGAAGAAAGTGAAGGCAACAATTATTCGCTACTTCGTGCAGCACAAAAGAATTTCAGGTAGCATTTTTGTAACAAGCTAAGGAAGGACTTTTTCACACAGATTTTAATTAAATCCTGGAACTTATGCTGCAGGATGCTGTACAGGCCAAATTAGAAACGAATTCAAAGGAGTTTGAACACCTTCACAAAGCATATGTTTGATGAACCCCTGGAAGTAAAGGTCTGTTACTGTCTACAAAGCACAACAGTCTATACGCAATCTCCAGCCCAAGAAATCCCTGTGCTGCTGACTGCTAGAAGCTGTGAAGGGCCATGAGTGCCAAGTCCTACATACTTTCCTTAAGCATATGCTACTGACCAGTGCTGGACACAAGATGACCCTTTGGTGTCATACCCAGGTGTCTGTTTTTACAACTTCAGGCAGTGAAGGAGGTACAAGACAAGACAGAATGAGACAACCACTCATACATCAATGGAGTTATGAAGAGCAGTCACTGTCTTTAGATTAGAGTCTCAGCTTGCCCAAGGAAGGCAAATCTTTATTTTCCTTTTTGATAATCAAAGAGTCTGCCTCTGTACATTAGGGTTTGCCTGAACTCTTCCAGTTTTACCCTTAGTGGAGCAAAGACAGTTATCACATCACATCACCGTAGGGAAACCTTCCCCTTAGCTCACATCAGCTAAACTAACAGGGAGAAGTTTTGTTTTCCAGCGAAAGACCTCAAAGAACTCTTCTGGAGGGGTCTTCTTAACACTTCTTGGCAGACGGGCTGGCGTCAGCCTTGAGAGGAAATGGCACACGGACTTCGGTGGCTGGGACTGTCCCTGTGAGCAGAGGTGATGTTCACAGCCCTTCCCACCATGGTTTTCCTGAGATGGAAGCAGATGTCTGGGGGAAGATGTGTGCATGCATGAAAGTACTTTAAGTGACTGCTCTGAAACTAAGCATAGCTCTGCAGCTGAGATTTGGGAGCTGCTGTTTGGGGATGAAGGTTCCCTGGAATGCCCTGGAAAGTTGTGCCTTTCCATTCACCCTGTGGGTACCTTCATGCCAGGCTGTTACTTCACTGTCAGGGTGGCTGACTGATAACTAACAACGTTTGATTCTTTGCAAGTCAATATGGATTATAGACTTTGCTCTTAATCCAGTCCCAACCTGCCCTGTTTTCTTTCCACCTCATCCATAGTGGCATCAACACTGACGTGGGTCTGGGAAGGAAATAATTTTTCTTGGAAAGATTTTGGCTAGTCCATGACAGCTTCTTGTGTTGCAGAGTTTTGTGTTTCTTGGTTAAAAGCATGCTCATTATTTGCCTTTTTCTTTTTTTTTTTTTTTCATAAGCCACGTTTGAATAAGGAAACAAAAATATATAAAAAACAGCTGTTGAAATGTAATTAAAGAACAGACGGGGCCTTCTGCCAGGTCTTCTGAGAGAAATGAGAGCTTGCTCATTACTTGAACCCTCCTCTGCACCACGCCCAAGTGCTAGGATGCCTCGCTACTGAAAGCAATCTCTGCTTGCCTAGTGGGAAATAGACAAAAGCAGATACACAGCATGCATTGGCGGCACTCCGGTCATGTGACCAGCTTCAGTTTGATCAAAGGAGAAGTAAATTACATTTTAATTTATACTAAACAACACAACTGTTTTCTTCCAAAGCAAATATTTAGGAATGAATTGCATGAAGGAAGCCATACAGAGCCCCCTCTATGTTGCTTGGTAGTTCGCAGTGACTTGAGAGCTGCAGAGAGCAAAGCTGTTCTGAAACAGCATGAAATGTCCCATGATATCTGGAGAAGTAAGGGTGGCTGGCATTTTCCTATGCCTCAAACTCTGTTCTCACGTGATTTACCACAGAAATGTCCTTTACTGGAGAACTGCTCTTTCTTTGAATCCTGTCTCTCTAGGAAGTCCTTTGCTGAGAGCAGGTAATTGTGCTGGGCTACTAGGAGTGGATTCAGATACACCCGCTAGGTACCTAGTGCTCTTTGAGATACCTTAAGGAGTCCAGAATGTCCACCCGGTGACAGCAGACATGTTATGTGACCCAAGGGGGACCCCACAACACAGGAGAACCATGCCTAACAGCAGCTGGAGGCCATCTGGAAAACCCCAGGGTATTTCAAATGGCACATGTGCAGGCAACAGAATCAAGACTCTGGTGGCATCAGGAAATACTCATTTAGGGACACCTGTCCCCAAAAGTAATTTGTAACCCTGTGAGTCCCTGTAAGAATAAAGGAGGCTTCAGCATTTATTCCATTAGACAGCACGTAGTCACTGGTAGCTACATATCACTGCCTGTTTATCAGAACAGAAACTTTTGCGTGCAGCTCAGAGATCAAGGGAATTAAGGCTAGTCTTAGAAAGACCATAACGTAATTTGCAGAATCACTGAAAAGAAATGTGAAAGAATATGCCTGAACGGACATAGGAAGAGAGTTCAGAAGCTGTAGGGAAAAGATAGGCTCATCAAAACATACAAGTGGAGAGAAATTACGTGAAACTTTTCTAAGTATGTCACACACATTATCTCCAAAACAACTTTCTGAGAGAATCCCCAGTCCTCTCTTGGTCAAAGCAAAACAACTGAGAGGGAAAGCCAGTGTTGCAACATTTCAAGATTGCTTTGCGTTTATAGCAGCACAACACAAAGTTTTATGTCCTGCATAACACACACATGTATATTTATCTATTGACAGATGCTGTACATTTATCTCATCTGCTGTATATCCAAAAGTCTTGGCTACTATAGTCAATGCACTAAACTTGAAAAGGCCAAGAAAATTTAAAAACCAAGGTGTATTCTGGAAACAATAACCCCTCTAAAGAAACAGGGCTGAAATTCAAAATGAAGCAATCTGGAATTTTATTTCTGTTTAATGTTGTCTTCCAAGCTTACCTCTAATATTCCAGAGGGAACAGTTTTTCTCATGACTGATGGAAACTTAAGTCTCCTCATAGGAAGGGTTTCCCTTCCAGAAATTTAAAACTAAAAAAAAAAAAAAAAAAGTATCAGACAACAGAACACTGTGCCAAAGAACAGAATTTTCCAAAGATTTTGATGGAATAATCACTTTGTTTTACATGGCAGACAAAATCTCCTCTGAAAAGAAAACACGAAGATGTGGAAAACGCAGAAACTGGACTTACAGATTTAGGTGTCAACCAATGTTATATCTGCAGGCTTGGAAACCCAGAATTATCCATATGCTAATAATTGGAGACTCAAAAATAGAGAGTGAAATGTTAATTCTTCAGAACCTTTGGTGTTAAACATAGCCAAAAGATTAAACAGTACAACGTGGGTGTCATTAGAAAGATGTGAAGGTGAATTGTGCTGGGAAATGTCTATGTCCTACTCATGAGACCACATAGAGGCAATGTCACCCTTCCAACAATGTTTTCAAAATATACTTCACAGGTAGCTTTTCCTTTTAATTAAAATCTTCACAATGAAATGTAAAGAGCTAGATCCTTAGCTAGGACAAGACAACATGTTTCCATTCTAGCATATGGCACGTTGCACGATGTCATCCTGCCTCATTGAGGTGAAGGTAGGAAATACCAGGAAATACAGATTTTACATGCAGACATCTGCCTTCAGGAGCAGCAGGAACACTATGCCTTACAGATTTTACTCTCCTGGGAAACAGCAAGCATAAAGGTTTCTCTTTTACACGAAGACTAAATTTTGCTGCTTAGGCAGCTTGTAATAACCTTAATGTGTATGTACATAGGGAGAATGAGGACCTCTGAGGCTGTGACTCTTGTACTAAAAGTTACGCTTCAAAACTTCAGTTTGTCTCTCTTTGGTCTTCTCAGGAAAAGACTGTTTGCATACAGCTGAGAGCCGGCAACAGCATAAAACCAAACAATATGTTCCCAGCCCCGATTCTGCATTGGTGTGAGAACGTATTAATATTGATTTATTCAGACCCACATACACAACCTTTCTCTTATGGAGTGAATTCTCAATAAATCTTTAAGTGTTCTGCAAACAAGGTGAGTATCATTATCTCTACTTTACATATGGGAAATTGAGTTATAGGAAGGGGGATCTTATTTGCTCAAAGTCATCCACCAATTGATTAAAACCAGACTATCTCTGAATATGTGCTATTCAACGGTAGCAGAATTTGATCCTTTAGAGTGTGTTTTCAGGAATGTGACTCACACAGGCAAGAAAAGAAAATCTTTATGGGCTCGCTTCTGCGAGGTGTTGAGCTGTCTGACTCCAACCCTCAACAGTGCTCAGGAACAAGCCTGACTTTAAAAAAGTGAGTTGTCCTGTTGACTTCTGTGAGATATAATAATGTGCTGAAAGTTAAACATGTGCTTAAACATGTGCTTTTGCAGGACTGAGCCCTTTATGAGTCACCAATGCACTGCTACATGTTCTGCAGATTGAGATAAACCCACTTCAAACCACGGCAAGCTCACTGATGGATGCACGGGCTGGAGGGATTCTCGTGACTGCTGAAGGAATAAACAAATCCAGAACAGCAGGGCGTAAAGCTGCACACAGCAGAGTTCAGCTCAGAGACTACTCCAGCGTACAAAATAAAAAATATTTCAAAGTGCGATTGCTGCCTGACTTCTCAAATGCACAGAGATCTGAAACCACGAGGAAGAGCAAGAATTAAGAAGATATTAAGAAAGCAAGAATAGTCCACTCTTTCTGAGGGCTTGGAGCTCCCGTTTGTTTGTGCCAGAGACACAGGGCTTAAATTAGGTTTCTTCCGGCACAGATGTGCTAGGAAGGGGAGAAAGAGGCAGGAAACTCAGTCTCTCCAGCATATTTATTTAGACCAGACATCATCCACCCTCTGGACACGATTTGGACAGCTAGGTGAGGACAAAGAGCAACGCCAGCAGAATTGATACCCACGGACGCGTGGCTGCGCAGCCCAGATCCTCCAGGAGCCAGCCCTCGCAGGCGGCCCTGCTGCTCGGCTGCAGCAGAGGGGACCCTGTCCGTGACCACCAGCGTGGCACCAGCCTGAGGAGGTGACGCTTTTGGAGGAGCTGAGGTCCCCTTCATCACTGTGACCATGTGCTCTGCAAAGCCCCGGGCCAGCTTGACACAATCCCCTCCCAAACACAGCACAAGTCACGGGGGACACCAAAGTAGAATTGTATGGGATATGCTAACCGTAGAGCCAAATGCCTGAAATAAAATATCCCCCTTCCACTGCTGGCTGTCCCTCCTTCCCCCGGCCTGGAGGAGGGCAGTGGGAGGGAGCGGGTCCTGCAGCGCAGACGCAGGCCAGCACATCTGGGCCCTGGCAAAGGCACTGCCAGCAGCACCAGCCGGGACCCCTGGCTGGGCCGGGATTACGCTCTAATCGAGCACAGACAATGCTTCTGCACATTAATAGGGCTCCAGCAGCAAGTGCTGACACCATTATTAACGTGCGTAATTCTCCCCAGCATGGTTGTTGCCATTCATTTAATTTTATTTTCTCTCGTGACTGACTGCTTAAATGCTCTTAACGAGGCTCACATGTGATGCAGCCTGGGTGGGGAGGATTCAGGATTTAGTCTGGTTACTCATCCTGATGCTGTGGAGTGGCATGACATTTAGACTGGGGGTAGCTAGTGCCTTAAATTTCATATATTCTATAGCATGAGGCTAAGACACTTGCACAAAATAAAACTACCCCGATTAGCAGGGAAGGAAATGTATACTTCTACACCACTGATGAATCTTTTCTGCCAAGAGTGTGTGTGTTGAAACGATGTTGGCTACCAGCTGGCAGTGAGTGCTGAGCCTCAGATTCTGGGTGGAAAAAGCCTGGCTGTGGAGGACCCTATTGGATACCTTGCTGCAAGGCAGCCACAATGCATTCATAGAAATGAGGAGGAAAAAAATGCAGGAAGAGAAGAAAAAGCCTAAAGAGAGGAAAAAATTTACAGGCGTAGCTTTGTACCAACAGAGTTTATTTGCTCTGCTACCTTGTAAGTACAAGCAAGCTCTGTGCAGAGATCTGCTCCAGCCCATGGAAAGACTCCTTCAGGTCACCACATCCAGAGGGAGAGATTGGAAAGCCACATAGGCTTATCTCAGCCGTCACCAGGGAGTTTGGAAAACCAGGAGTGGCTCGGACACCTCGGTGGCCATATCACAGGTCCATGGACTCCTTTCTCCTCCTGCCCCCCACCACTGTCCCCAGCACGCAAACGTTGTGTGTGAAGTCCTCAGAGCATCTGTCCTGCACCCTGTTGCCTTTTGCTCTGTTTGTGCCCACTCTCGAGTAGGAAAAATTCCATTTTCCTGGTGTGAGAAGTGAGAGAAATGTTGAAGTGTCCTCCAGGTGCAGCTGGTGCTGCTCTGTTCCCCATCAGGGACAGTGCTAGGAGGCACACTGGGTGCAGGCAAATAAAATGCCATCAGTCACTCCACCAGAAGGGGCTGCAGCTGCTCAGCCAACCCCGCAACCTGTCAGAAATCACAGGCATTTCAAAAAATAAAAAAAAACAAAACTAGAAACCTGTAAACTGCTGGGTTACTTCTAGGATAGTCACAGGTAAGGCAGACTGAAGGCAGTGAAAACAAGCGTGTTGAGGCGATGATAGACAATAGGTGATTTCTTCATACTGGGAATAACCTGCGGTAAACAGTAAGCTACTTGACATGTTTTTGACTGCTCAAGTGTGTTCAGGAGGGATGCAATTATTCCTACAGAATTTACATTTTTTTGACGAACAGGGCCTACAGCAGGTAAACTTGACTCAATGGCAGAGATCCCACAGCATTTGCCCTACTGCCCCACCACAGCAAAGTGACCCTGCCCACTGCTCCTGTCCTTTGCGGGGATTTGAACTTCAATCAGTGCCAGACTGGCAAACTTTGTTTAGTCCGGGCTGGTTGTCCCACTGTCTCCCTGCTGAGGGAGGGCCAGGCCAGGCACAGTCAGGTCTTTGTTCAGTGAACCGCTGCTTCAAGATTGAATTAAACCCCATTTAGTCTGCTCCACGGCTGCAGCCTGTGTCCCTGCTGCTTCAGACAGCCTTGGAACAGGGCAGGGAGGGCTGGCGTGCCGGACCAGCCAGCTAGCTTAGCTCCTTCCAAGATTGTCCTGCTGTGGGCTTCCGAAGGAAAGAGCAAAGAACTGTACAAGAACCCACCCCAAAACAGCAACGCTGAAGCCAGCCCTCATCTGAAAATCTTTTAAACCTCAGGAATATGGGAGCTGCAAAGAGAGGGCATGGAAGAAAAAAAGCTGGATGTTGAGGTTGCTGTGATTCAGTTGGTGGGTTTTGAGGTTATCCTCCCAGAAAAGAGTGCTAGCAGCCGACACTGAGCACCTGTGCTCTCACCAGTCCCACTGCCACCCTGCCAGGCTGAGCAAGGTGATGCTGCTCAGATGGCACCCCTGTGTGCCACAAACCGCCTCTACGTTTCACTGGGGAGTTGTAAATGCCACGCTTTGTCAGGACAACGAGCTGGAAGGCACTAAGCTTGATGCCATAGGAATGTGCTTTGGATACAGATCAATATAAATGTTTATTTCTGGAGCTGGGAGCTCAGGTTAGGAGCTGGCTTCTTCCAAAAAAATACAGTGTTCTGACTTCCAGCCTGACGGGTGCACGGCCGGCTGATGACCAAAGGGTGGGGGATTGCCTTTGGAAAGTCCCACACCAAAGGAAGGAATCCCCACTCCCTTTCTTCGAAAGGGGTGAATCTGATAAAGATTTGAGCACCAAGTTCAGCTGAGAATGTGCTGCTTTAACAGCAAGCTGAAAATTTCTGCTGAACCCTCCCCTTGAAGCAAATCTAAACCAAACCAAAGCAAGGAGTGCCTGCACTCTAACACATGCTGCAACCGCTGCTCCCATTCGCCTATAAAACCAACTTTTTGCTAGAACTTTGCTCAATCTCACCACGCTTTGGATTTTTGCTTTTCAGCTTGTTAGGGTCTTGCTGGTCTCAAATCTCAATCAGAGCCTGGGGAAGAGTCTCTTGCACGACCCCTAGCTGAAGACGGGTCTTTTGTGTCATTGCTTGCTGCCTTTAAACCTGGCACTGACTGCCACCAGTAAATGCTACTTGACGCAGATTACACTGCATTTTCCATGCTAGTGAAGAGACAAAAACGTAACTGCAGTCTTTAGGAGACTTTTTTACTCTGGGTTTCCAGGAGAACGAGTAGGTCGCACTCTAGTTAGGCATTTCATTCCAGAAACCACTGTCAAGTGGTCTTTCAGTGAGATCCATGCCCAGTACTTGTTCAAACCATGAGCTCAGTGTCAGGCTTGCAAAGGACCAATTATTAAAGATAATGTCAGGGCATAAATGACATGTGAATTATGTTTGATACCTGAGCAGACTCCATAAGCTGCAGCGCAGCAGCTCCTGAGAGCAGCACAGCAAGATGCTTGGTGCATCTTTACACATGTGAGGGGGGAATATCCTTTAGGGACCACTGGTGCAGCTTTCTGGTGCTGAACTAAGACCAGATTTCAGTCCGACTGTTATGCAATCTTATGGGAAAGCAAGAGAGAAGAGGGAAGAAACGACCGCTTTACAGAAGGTTTAGGGCTGGTTTGCGAAATATAATAATTTAACAATAATAAAGTGTGGCTCTATATCAGCACAGCCACTCAGTTTTTGTTCTCCAAACCCAGGTCAGCCTGTGAGGTTCCTGCCCTAGTGCTTGGATGAGGAAAGCAAAGCTTTTTGGACAATAAATGACTGCCTCACAAGGAACACAGTGTGCAGTACATGTGCAGGCACTTGAACAAAAATGCAAATACAATTCTACAGTCTCCAGCTATTCCGGTCTGAAATAATTGCCAGCAAATAACTCCATTTAGTGAAAACGAAAAAGATGCTGCTGCTGCTGCTGCTCAAGAAATTCCCTTAACAAGTTCTTTGCAAAATCACTTGATTTTTTACATAACTGAGGAGAACATTTACATGACCCATAAGCAGACAGATCCCATCCCTCTGCCCCTGCTTGGGGCAGCCCTGACATGAACCTGCTCCAGCCTGGAAGGATTTGAGATGCATCCTCAGCCCTCTGGTGGGACATATAGTCCCAGCCCAGTTAGCATGGACCTATGGCTCCCCTGGCCAGAGCTGGCATCAGCCAGCTGAGAGCGGGGAGACGCCAACAAGGGGCTGTGCAGCAGCATGTCTGAGCAGGGCACCACAACCCGACAGTCAAGAGCTTTGTTCCCAAAAGAGCTTGAGAGTAACCTTTTGTTCAGGACAAATGTGAAGATGGCAGTCGACTCCCTTAGGGTTGAAATAAGAGGAGGGACTGTGGGAGAGAAAGCGATAGCACGGTACCACAGAAAAAAAAAAACCAAACCCAAACGTGAGAGCTTTAAACACCGGCTGGGCTGAGGGAGGCGTGGAGCCACCATCAAAGAAACCACCATCTGTTTGATTCTTGCTGCATTCGGGGAAACAAGGCTTTGCACAGTGTTTATAAACAAACAGGATTATAGCAAACAAATATCTGGCTCCAACATCAGCATCTACTCCCCGCAGAAACCCCCTCAAGGCCCCTGACTGCCATCGTTCCCACTCAGTTCAGAAAGAAGGAAAGGTGAAAAATCTTTGCCCCACCAGAGTCAGCTCAGTTGTGCTCAACAGTAGCGATCCTCAGCAGGTGGAGCACCCTGAGGATCAAGGCTTTTCTCAAAAGAGAAGCCGCAGAGCTGCCTTCACGTCACCCTGCTTGCTGAACACCAAAACCTCCCACAGAGCCTTCCCTCAGTTGGTAAAGCTCATTAAACACTGAGCAGAGATGTCCCGAAGGGAGCCTGTTTGCCGAGCGAGAAACCCGGCATCTCCACCCCACACCACTGTCCTCAGATTCTTCTCTGCTGCCGGTAAGACTGGCCAAGTAGGCAGGCTTGCTAATAAATCAGGATGTCCAGCAGCTGTCAGAAAAGGAATCCTTTGCTAGAAGCCTTCTCCTGCCAGCATTTAATTCAGGAAGCAGCCAGTCTGAGCGTTTCACCTCTCTCTATCTGCTAGGGTATCATGTAAGGACAGAGGTAGCAGCTAAGGGAGAGGGATTTAGCTTGTAAAGGCACAGCAAACCCCTTCATCTTGACCTGGAAAGCAAGTGGAACTTGAGCCAAAAGCTTGTTCTGATGTATCTGGGTAAAAGCTGAGTAAATTCCACTAATTTTCTATAACAAAGGAGGGTGCATCCAAATGCCTTTTAATCATTTTCAAAAGTGTTAAGAAAGTTTTATCTACTCTCATTAAGCATTAAAGGATTTTTTTTTTATAAATACAAAGAAAATTTGAAACACCTGGCAGTCTAAAAAAATTCCTTAACACAGATCGTTTTTGGTATAAAATCCATAAGCTTTACAAAATTCACCCTGTACTACTCACTGAGATGGACTGATCAAGAAAATCCAGATGAGTCAGACTACTTCTTCCTTTCCTTCAAAAGAAACATCTGGCCACAGAAAATCTTCTGTTTTCTATGGACAGGCACGATTGGTTGGTCAGTCTCCTTGGCTGCCAGTAGGCTATTAATATATACACTGCAGTCACCCTGCTAATGGTCTTGCGCTAATGGAAAAGCATTTTGCATCTTGTTTACGAGATCATATCGCAAAATTCAAGGGTAAACTGGAAAGCACCAAAAAATTGTAGGCAACTACGTGATTATCTTTATAAACCTCTGCCATTGGCTTGCTTTAAATGTGTCTCAGACTTTGTATAAGAACTTCAATGTAATCAAGAATGCGAACTCAGAGTGCACAAGTTACTTCAGCCTAATTACTTCTTGTGGATACTCTCAGTGGACACCAGGGCAAGTTAGTTTGCTTCACTTTCCAAATCTAGTGCAAATTAATTCCTTATTTACCCCTCTGATATTTCTTCTGCAACAGGGTTTGGCTTGAGGGACTTAAAGCTATTACAGAATAAGAGAATGAATAAAACATCTAGGCAGTTGCCAGGCCAGCACTGCTATCTCACACCTACGTTACAGGAGAAAATATGGTAATTTCAGACTGTACTCTGTAGCAAATAGCTGACTCCTCTAAATAGCTATTGCAATCATCTGAACATACACAGAAATATGAATTTGAGTTCATGCTATATGTCTTCCTAGTACAATGACAAAGGTAAAAGAACAGCCACCAGCCAATATGGAAATAGTTTTTTAAAATGTAGGGTTAAACTACACGGTTTCCATAGTGGTGTGGTTAATTGCTATAGCCCACCATGCTTAATTATATAGATATGGCTAATTGACTAGACTTTTTTATAGTGTGCTGATTAACTGATGGTAAATTCTTTTTTTTTTCTTTTTGGGGGGTGTGTGTGTGTGTGTGTAGGTTTTCCTAAAACTGTCATCTTAAAAACTGGAATGCCTGTTGTGAGAATTCAGATAATACCACTTTTTGTTTGGTTGTACATATATTTTATTGCAAGAACAGCTGGCATCTTATAAATAGTTCTGAACTTCTGTTGATATAAAAAATGTTACGATTCCCACTATGCAATGACAGTTTTGTTTTGCTCCATAACATTTAGAAACCAGAAAGTGCAGAGAAGTGGTTTTCTAACTGTGTGAACGAGCCCATGGCTCTAAGCTGATTTACAAGTTGATTTTACTGTTTCCACAACTCTGGATGGGGAGCTCTGGCCAAGGTTTAAGGTGGAGATGCCAAATCGTTTGACACAGGCCATTCTCACGGCAGGTCCAGCCTTCCTGATGTGGGAGGTGCTGGTGAGCTCAAGAGCAATCCCAGTTTTGTGACAACTCCAGCACAGTTCTGGAGGCTCAGGAATTATGTTCATTTCAGATAAGCATTTTGGCAAACACAGCTGACAACATGCTGACAGCTCATTCATCACCTAGCAGTGATGTCCTGTTGATGGCAGCTACTCTATGAAAATAACAGAAGAAAAGATGCTCTCTAGGATGGTTGGCACTGAACGGAACACAATTCCAATGTCACTTTTTTGTTTGTAAAACAAACTCTCTGAGATGTCACCAAAGTTGGACTCTGCCAGTAATTCTGCAATTCAGAAGGGCACTAATCCGAAAGATAGCAACCAGTAGTGAGGGGACAAAAGTCAGAAAGCCAGGCAGTGGACAGAGGTAGATTTCCTGGAAGCATGCTTACAGAAATTGTCAAGTGTTCGCTGCCCAGCTATACTCCTTGGGGTAGCTCTCCAACTCTACTTCTTTGGTATGGCTTCTCTCTGTAGTAGTGGAATTGAGTCAATTATGAAGTGATTGAGATAATGAAGTACTTTCCTAGAACTAAGGAGGTAACTGTCAGCCTCTGGAATCCCATGCATTTTGCCTGCAGGGCAGACAAGGTAGATAAGATTAGAGAGAAAGAAGGTGGACTGATCTTCAAGGGTTTTGCATCCTTGCCAAAGTTTCCTTTTTTTAAAAGCCAGAGGAAAGCACTGGTAAAAATCCTTGTGATTATCCTATTCAGATCCTGTTTTCCCACATTTCATAGGTTTCCCAGTTGAAAGAACAATTACCCGTGTAACGTATCAAGGAGCACCACAGGCTCAATTCAAACTTAGTAAAGACTCCTGTGACTCCATGGGGTAGGACTCTCTCTGCAAGAGAGCAAGATGGTAGCCCAAGGGTGACGAAGCACGGAAACTAGACGGTCAGCAACCCTAATCTACTGGTCTCAGATTCCCCAGTCATGCTGTTGTAGAGCAATTTGTCTGGGTGCAAAGCCTAGTGGGGGAGATGTCTCACCTAATTTTAGCTTTGTCTTGTCTAAGCCAGTCTAAACTATGCTCCCTTTATAGTCACTGGAGGTTAGAAAGGCACTGCCAGAGGGTGATTCAACCTACTTATCTTAGAGACTTATCTTGTGATGGGAAAAAACCCTATATGGAGGTGACTCTCTCCCCCCATGAACTAGAGAAGAGAGAACAGACTAACTTGAGCTAAATAGTCAGGTGAGATGAGCCTCATCCCATACTTCTTGTTACTTTATGATTCTCTCAGAGCAGCAGTCACCTTTTCCTGTGCATTTTTTGGAACTTGCAGTCTTCTGGCATGCAGATCCAGAGCACAACTTCCAGACATGCAGGACTGACATAAATCTGAAATAGTTATCCTCTCATACATGCAAGGTTTTTTCAACAGCTGTACAAACCATTCTAACAGCTTTAGTGTGATGGCTAGAGGACATTTGTTTTCTCACCTTCTTTTTCTAAGGCTTAACTTCATTATGGTGATTATACTTATCAGTAAATAATATAACCTCTCAACCAGTAGACAATGTAATAAATTCCCCTAAAACTTCCAAAGAAATTGCACAAGGTTTTAGATATGAACCTTTCACTAGGGTCAAAAGGAACTGAATGGCTAATACTCCACACACTTCTTTGGAAGTGTATGTCCTAATTATTTTTCCAGTCTGCAAAAGCAGTCACTGCACCCAAGTTTAATATTAAAAAGAGTGAAATGTCAATGGGCTGAGATGTATCCTAGATTATGCACACAATGCCAAAATGGCAGTGAGATAGATATCTAATTCAGGGAAAATATACATATATCCCATTTTAGACCTTCTGCAGCAGTTAGACAGCTGGTAGTGAAATCACTGGTATACATGCAAGTGAGTCAGAGAGGAGAAAGGGTAATGGGAGACTCCCACAAGTGGGAAACTCAGTGGATCTAGACATAACTATGCCAAACCAATTTACAATTGCACATAGTTAAGTCATGATTTGCACTTTGATGATGAGTGAACAAGAAGGGAAAGAGCTGTCTGTAAGACATGACTCATTCATTTCTTTTTCTTGAAAAAAAAGAAAAAAGAAATTAAAAGAAAAAAACCCACTCCTGTGAAAGAGTGCTGCTGCACGACATCACTGATGGTAGGAATATACATGAAAACATCTCTTGTAACTTTCAGGATCATGGCTCTGTCATCAGCTGCACCCAAAGCAGTGTGGCCAGCTTGGGGTGGGAAGTGGTAGATGCTGAACTCCAGGCACATCCTATTTATGGGACATAGATGGGCAAGGAAATTGCAGAGGGCCTCATTTGGTGTGTAAACATACCTGAGAAAAAATCAAACCTTTTTTTTTCTGACATATGTGGAAAGAATGTCCTAAAGTGTTCTGGAAATCCTCCCCAGCTTTGGTTTGGGCAATATTTCTGTCCTAATAGTCTGAGAACCTTGGACAAGCGATTGTAAAGCAGTGTTTCAGAGGGTAAATGCAAAGCCAGAAATGATGTCCTGCACTGAAACAGGGGAACTGACAAGTTCATCTTGAAATACTGTGACTACACCTACTTAAACAAGCATTTAGGGACAGACTTGTAAATATAACCAAAATTTAAAAAAAAAAGAAAAGAAAAAAAAAGACAGTTTCCTAAACGCCTTTGCACGCTCAGCCTTTAGGTGCCAACTAGTTTGGCTGGGCCATTGCATGTGGTTGCCACTCCTGGCTTCCGTGCTTTCTGAGCTGGGGCTTTCTGTCACGTCCTATGGCTGGAGGTGGGCATGCGTGCTATGGCCAGTTACATATCAGGAAGATGGGGAAGCGCCCACTTTTTGGCAGGAGTTGGTGGCCCACTGCCAGGACGGAGCATCCCGTGGGGCATCCCATCCCTTGCATGGTGGCCGCCTCTTCCCCAACCCGTGACCTTTCCTGGTGCTGCGCACAAGAGGGCAGGAGGTGACCACGCACAGCCCCTGGCCCCGCCTGGGTTTATTTGGCGTGGATTTGAAAGGGAGACAGGGTGTACCTCCCTGCCGTTTTACCTTCTGCATCCTTGATCCAGCTCATAAAACCCAGACTTATAGCTGACTGAAGCTGCAGGGCTGACCTGGGTCACCGGCTTTGTCCCCCTCTACAGCAGTGACCACAGGGCCTGGGAACTAATTCCTTTTTTTTTTTTTTTTTTCCCCAAGCATTCTAATCTTGAGTGGAAGCTGCCAGAGAGCTACTCCCATGTCCCTGGCTTGAACTAGGTACAGTTTACTGCGCAAGGCCGAGCATATGCTTATACCAGATGCCACAAGCCCATACCCAGCAGTGTGACCTTGTGATTACTCTCTGTACCCTAGGCCACACGGTAGATGGGATTTTCAGCATCAGTTAGGAGGAGTTTGGTGAAAACAGAGCAAACACATGTTCTGGCTTATCTACATTTGTTTTCCATCCCCCAGCCTCACGGTGGTGGCCTTTTTCTTCTCAGGGCTTTGTGCTGTCAAGACTGCATGGTAAGGAGATCTTTTTAGCAGGGGTAATTTCAACTGGAAACTAAAATGAATTTTATGACAGGTCCACATCCGTGTGTATAGTCTATTCTTCTCTAAATGCATTTTCCCTTGCCAAAGAGTGGTGTACTGTATTCAAGAAAGTAAGATGAAACCCCTTACAGTATGGTTGGGATTTCTATTTCCAGGCACAAAACCAAGGCAAGCCGCACTTGACACTTGATACTCTGACACTGTCAGTACTCTAAGAGATGTGTGTATAATCAGATCAGAGCTGAGGGATGATCACTGTGGACTAAAAGGGAGAAGGGTATGGGGTAGTGGTGAAATGGTAAGAGGGAGGTCAGAAAGCACTATGGGCCAGACACCCAGCAAGGTACACCATAGCTGGGGAGGTCTAGAGTCATCCTTGCTTGGGAACCTACCGCAAGACTTAAAGATTCCCTTGTGCCATGGGCCACACACCAGAGCACGAGGCAGCACAAAGGACAATATTTCAGGTGCTGCTTTTGAGCATCCTTTATAGACTAAATTCTTACCATAATCTCAAGGAGAATGCATCGGACACACTTTAAATCAGAAAGAGGTGGTGGGTTACTTCTACATCATAGAGACACACTGTCCCCCACACCTCACTTGGAGGTTAACTGTGATGACCAGCAAAGAATTACAGCCAAGACCAAAGACCAAATCTGCTCCAGAAAATATAGATAAGCCAGAGGTGCAAGGTAGGTGCTCTAGGGTTGGATTTTTTCATGTGTTTTTTTTTTTTTTTTTTAATTAAAGATGGAGCCTCTGGGTTCATTCTGGCAATTTTCTTCTTCTTATCTTAAATATTTTCCATCGGCTGGCTTGGAAGCCAGTATGAATGTTTGCGGTGTTGGCACAGGCTGAAGTAAGAAATCATCAACAGTGGCACCAAAGCATTAATATAAAGCAGCATTTTTGTGGCTGTGTGAATTTATTGCTTGTGAAGGGTGATTCACCGATAGCCGTGGAGACTAAGATCCTCAGTTAATCCATAAAAGAGAGAAAGCAAACAATTCTCCCACTCGCCGTTCCCCATAATCCATCTCCTTTCACAAGGACCAGCTTCAGAGGTGAGAGGAGACACTGTAGAACACGCAGGCAACCCAGTCTCCTCTGGGACTGCCAGTAAAAAAAAATCACAATTAGGATATGAAGCAGCCCACTCATTCTACAAAGGAGCTCCCTGATCTAGCAAGACAGTTCATGGCACTTGGTCGCTCCTAAAACATCACCCTTCACACTGGAGCCATGACGGCTTTGCCTCCTTGTCCAGTGTGGGTTCTCTATTTATTTGGGAATGGCTGCGGGACAGACAGGTAGCAGTCACCCTCTGTCTGTTGCTGAAAAACCTCCAGGAAAGTGAGCCAGGTTTATGTACAGGGATGTTTTGTTTGTTTATATCACTACCTGCACAAGCAAATGTGCAAGGGTTTGAGTGTTTGCAGCAGCAGCTAATTCCATCAGCCTCTCAGAGAATAACATCTTTATTTTCAAGTGCACTGCAAGCTTAGGGTACAGTATTCTGCTGTTGGGCTTCCCTAGATGCAAACACGCTATTACTATAATGTATCTCCCATTTCTGCACATCGCCAGAGCTTTCCCTTTGCCTGCTTCATACTCGTAGGGGCAGGATCTGTACCTTTGATGTGACTCTCACAGGACATTACAAATCTCTCTGGAAATCTGCCACAAACTCAAGTTTATTTTAAAAGGCTTTACTTTTTGTCTTAAGAGCAACAGCTTGTCTGCAGTCCTGGAAACACCATTAGGGGTCTGTGTGACTCAATTTATGACTCAGGAAACTGCTTATTCTGTCTTTCAAAGCACCACATTTTTAGCTCCAGACTTCGGTCAAACTGAAGTCAGATCAAACTGATTTTTTCCCTTTTTTTTTAAGTAATTTAATTAGTCTGCGCATCTGAAAAAAAAAAAAAAAAATCCTTATATTTTACAATAAATACCCACCGAGTTACTTACTGGACCTTGAGATAACATGGTTATTTATCCCATGTCTCACTTCTAAAAGGCAGTTCCTTTTCACACTGCTTGTCTGGTACCTGTGTGAATTTTAGAGGCATATGTGTCCACAAATACGTTGTGCAGCTGTGCCTTGATATCATGTTCAGAAGTCCTGCCTTCACACTGGCAACACCTCCTGGAATGAAACTACTGCACAAGCTCAACACTTCTAGCTGTGTAAACCCTACCCTAGACCAGGCTAGAAAACACAGCGAACTTGCTTCAGTACAAGAAACGTGTAATTGTAGAGCCTCTAATTCGTAAAGCAGCTTGAAAAACATGATTTTGTTTTAGCAGGTTACTCTCCCTCTGCTCAGGTCATATTCTCACTTCAACACAGCTCAACTAGCTGAACTGGTTGAACACAACTTTGCAGCTTTCCTCTTTCCATTTCTAGCTAAGACAATTTGCACAGCATTAAGCTCTTGAAACAAGATATTCCTCTCAAGCTGGAGATGTCTGAAGTTAAAATCCTGATTTTACTGCCTGTTCCAGCTTGGGCTTTGCATGGAGAATCTAACCGGCTACCAGGATGACCTCTTCTCTTGTGGGCACAAGGGCAGGACGGTTTCTCATGCTCTGTGCCCTCCTTGGCCCACTTTCATGCTCTTGTGGAAAAAAAAAAAAAGCAGAAAAACAGAAGCCCATTTGTTTACCTAGTGATTTAGGAGGATTCCAGAAAACCCCTATCAGTTCTAGGATTTAAAGTCCTCCACATCCCTCTGCAAGAGGCTGCTGCCCCTGCGCCAGGGCTGGGGAGATGTGTGGGCACCAGGAGCTGCAGCCGGCCGGTTTCTGTGACAAAGATGGGACAGGCAGCTGGGGGCGGTCACACCGTAGCATGAAGTGGTAGCCAGCCAGCAGTACATCTACCCAAACCACAGGCAGGTGAGCATGCACTCTGTGAAAAGTGGACCTCGCTCTTCCCTCACAGCAGGGGAGCTTGGCGAAGAGCTGGCAAGGCAAATTTCACTCCCCTCGGTACGCGTGGCGATTTGCAAAGGCCCATGCAAAGTCTTTACATCGGTCCCCTCGGTCCCTCGGAGGTGACCCAGATTGCTGTAACTCCCCTGGCAGCACCCGCCTCTCAGAGATGTGCCGGCTCTGGGCTGGATGATCTGGCTGCATCCATATTTCTATGGAGTCCCCTCCCTTCCTACCCCACGGCCCAGTGGGCTTTGTCTGTCACCAGCACTGGAAAAACAGGCCCGAGAGCCTAATTTAAGACGGGGATAGGGGGTGTAGCTGTTTTCTTTGCTAGGCCATAGCAATGTGTAAACATAATAAATGCACACAGACTCTAATATATTACATACGAAATTAAATTAACTACCGATTGTTGAAAAGCTTGCACTGCTCATGGGTGGCAAAGCCATTGACTGGGGTAATCTCCATCCAATACCAATAGCACCTTTATACCACACTAACACGCTTTCCACACATAACACACAATTTGCAGGAAACCTCCTTTAAAACAACCATTTTTAGAACCACTCTAAGTAAGATTTCCCTGTCTCCCTTTCAATTCAGGCTGCTTCTCCCTCTTTATTTTTAAAAAAAAACCAGAAATCTGCCAAATACAGAAATGAAAAAAGAAATATCCTTTCCCCTCTCCCAGGCTAAAATAATTTGAAAACCTGTACAAGTGACCTAGACTAACTTTTTTATGTTACTAAAGCAGAGTGTGCAGTTTAGGGTAGGGATTAGGTGATGTGTTTGGGAGGACAGAGGACAGGGAGTTGCTGCTATTGAAACCGTGAGGAATGAGGAACCTCTTCATGGTAGGAAGGCAATTAAAAGCAGGAGGTCAATGCACACCACAGGTCTGAAGTTGCTTCCCTTTGCCAGACTAAAGGCAAAGGAACTGTTGGAAGGAGAGGAAATATGACTGTGGTAGGGAAAGCCCTGGCTTTGCTTCCTATTACTTTCTTACCATGATGCTGGAGAGGGTAACAGAGGGGTTTGGTTTTTGCTGGCTCTCTGACACTCGGTCACAGCCCTCAGTAGCCAGGAACAGCCCAGGACCTATCATCGCACCCAAGTAGTGCACCTGTGTTACGAAAAGCAGTCACTCTTTCCATCACCGAGGGGTGCCGACGCAAGTCCTGCCAGCTCTTCTGGCTGCTTCTCCCTGCTCCAACAACATTGCCTCTGTCTGGAATAGGCATTATGGGATGAAACCGAGGGGAAAGAAATTAAGCTGAATAAGAGGAAAATTTGCTACCATATAGCCTATTTAGACTGCAAACTTGTCTCCCAAGGGAAGCGGTAGGAAGCACCATAGCTTGAGTCATTTAAAACTACACAGGACAAAATGATCAAGAAGGCAGAGTAGGAAACTATCCTGTGCTGGCAGCAGGGGAGCTTGGATCACTGCAGATGATGCTAGTGCTGACTTTCCAAGTGGCTATGAAAACATGACGAGGCCAAGAGGAAAACATCCACTCTGGGCTATTAAAAACAGAGCAGCTGAAGCCTCTTGATAATTCCCAGTGATTAATTTTTTTCTGGCTAACCTTGCATATGCAAACTGCTGCCTACACCTCAGCTGCTCAGTGGAAAACCAAACAAAAACACAAGAGTGAAATACTGAGCTGTACACTTAATTCCTGACAGGGCAGGAATCATACAGCCATTGAGTCAGGGTTTGCAAAAGGTATTTTTGGGGTATTGTGCATAGGTCTGCAGCCCTGGCCTCCAGAGGACAGACTCCGTATCACCCCCTGTTCTGCTGTTCTGTCAACAGCACCTGGGTCCTGGGAATGCTTTGTGTCACTGAAAAGATGAGAGACAGTTTAAAATCCAGTTAAAAGTTTCATTCAAGGCCAAGCCTTTTTTTTTTTTTTTTTTTTTTTTTTTTCTACTTAGGTGGAAAGAACAAAATCTGATGTTGAACTGTATATAAAATACATGGATTTTTGTTACAGTTTGGATTAATCTGAAATGGAATGAAAAAGAACAGTTGGACTTGACCACTTAAGCTGCTTTTTTCAGAGTCCTCCTCATGCAGTTTGGCTTTAACTCTCTGCTACATGTAAGCTTCGCATATGACTTTGCACAAGACGGTTATTCCCTCTGTCTCGCTTCCCTTTCAGCCAAATAGGAGGTGGTGGGTCCCCACTGGCCGCTCTTCGTCTGTCCGTCTTGCTTGGGGTTGCCAGCACTGTGAGATAAGGCCTACCTTGTAGCCTTTTTAAACACTTTCAGGTTGCATAGGGGACAGTCTCTTAAGCTCATCAGTCCCCATCTCCAAAGCAGCCAGAGGAAAAAGAGTGGATCCCCTTGCACGGAAATGAGCAGACCGTGGGCCGTTTCTCACCCTGCTCCAGCATCCAACTCCACCATGTCTTTGGTAGAGCTCCTTGCCCACAGACCCAGCTGCCACAAGCCAGCAGTGCCTTGCCACAGCCTTCGCAATCCCTGCTCGTCCCGGACTCCACCTTTTCCCAAGCGTCTCCTTGGGGACCCAGCAGAGACTCACTCCATCTATCCCAGTACCTCTTCCTGACAAAATAATAATATAATTAGCGTATACTGTATTATAAATAGCAAGTGAACACGTGCTGTTAAACCAAATGAACAGGCTCTAGTGATTATGGCGTGATAATTAGTAGTTTTGAACTGGATGGGCTTGGAGGGAAAGATGAAATTTCACTGGCTTAGGACATCAAACAGACACTTGCATAAAAAGAACCACTAGTCTGAAAAAATATACATCTCACGTTGGTAATGGAGAGGCAGATGCATATGGCTCTTGGAGGGAAAGCTGGTCGTGTGTGCATTGAATAACAGGCAATTATCGGCGGTTTTACTGTTTGCCCCAAAGAATGTAAAAGATCATCAAATGGAAACTTGATCTATGGGAGGAAAAACAGTATATCATCTTTAACCCTCTGCCAGTTTGGTTGGGCCACCATCAAATTTGTTTCTACCATTAACTTGGGAAAAGTCAAAGAAAGCTTAAGTCAAAGAAAGTTTTGCTAGTCCACCTCCGCGCAGTTGCAAGTTACCTAGTGCAGACCTATTCTGATCAGTCAGAAACTCAAGAGAGAAATACCAGGGCTGAGGTACCAGTGAGGAAGCTTCTGCACATCTCTGCTTGCAGAACTGCTGTCCCCAGCAGGACTTGCCCCCGTGCTAGGGAGCAATACACCCTGGCCTGGCCAGGGGAAAGCACAGCAGCATTTTCCAGGCAGATCTTTCCACCTCTTCTGATGGGTCCCACACCAACACAGTGCTGTTACCCAACAGCCTGTGCAAAAAAAGCATCCTTTGGCCTCAAGCCATGAGATGTGAAGTTATTTGCCGTATCTGGCAGCTGCATTCTCTACCCTAGAGGAAGACCAAGGTATGAAAGCCACGATTATTCGTGTTTAAGCATTGGCCTGTGAAATAAATGTAAAGTGTGTTTACCATGAAGTGTTACAACAAATATAATATTTAAAGAAACGTATTTCTCAGCCAAGTGATTTTGTTGCTCTCTTTGGTATTTACTGTACGAACTTTTGAAGTTCAGTTTATCTTCAAGCTATAAGCACAAACAAAAATCAATCCACATTTTTCTACAGAATATGGTGCCCTATCTCTGCCGTGTGCCCTATCTCTGCCATTTACCCTATCTCTGGCCAGACCTGTCATTCCTCTTGAAGTTACCAGGTGCTCAGCAATGGGAATGACAGGCTGAAACGGTGCCTCTACTAAAAACTCCAAGGAGAACATGTACTGGGATTCATTGTACCCTCAGGCACACCATTTTCATTGGGATGTTTTAGCAATATTTTTTTGAAACTTTTCCCCCTTCTCTTTAGTGCAATTGGTAGATTAGGTTTTTTTGGTTTTAAACATGGTTCAAATTGGGTGTATCCTTTAACTGAAGAACATACTATTTTTGAGGGGATTACAAGTGGTCAAAAATAGAGAAAAGTTTCACAAAACATCTGAAATATGTTGAAACAGAACATCTGGGCACTCTCTACACTAGCTTAAAAAAAATTTCTATCTTAACTTTTACTTTACCCTTCAATTTTTTCTCTCTCTGTTGAGTGCAATACACTGAACGAGTTCTTAATAATTTTAATTCTTTTCTGCCATTTGCTTTTTTCCCCCCTTCTTTTACTATTCTGTCAGTTTGCTAAACTTCCTTGATTTTGAAGAGCTACAGATTGATTTAAGCAAACATACATTAGTGTCTCTGGGACTACAGCTTTCTAAACATCTTCAGTATAAAGTCTGAAGCAAAAAGAAAAAGAAAAGCTGGCAAACTGCAATCATTGAATTCAGTGTGTGCATGAAGAAGGAATTAAGTGTAAGGAAGACAGTTATTTAGATTTCCATGGAAAATTAAAAGAACACCCCCCACCACGCCTATGACTTATTATTTCTCTTTTATAAAAACCACTTCATTAAAGGCATATAAGTAAAAAAGTGAATAGATATACTCAGTATATTTTTAGCTTAATGCTTTCATAGAATACGATGATTTGCATGTTTATTTGAAACTAGAGAGTCTTTATGATCCTTAAAGCCCCTGTTTCTTATGCAGCTACCATTTCTAACCAGCTGCTCTCCAAAAAGGAGGCTTTTCTACTAAACAAACAGATTACTTCTTTTCACTGCCCCACATAAAAATCCATTATATATTAATATTTCCAAAGAGGACACATCCATCCAAGCCCTCTGCAATTTATTTGAGAAATAAAACCATAAGTACCTTAAGAAAAATGGTGGAAGACTTACAGAGCTGAAGAATAGTACCAGTTATTTAATCTATCCATGTAAATCCTGTGCATCACCTATCATAGGGGTCTATGTTTTTCACACAATGCATAATTCAAGCTACAGTCAGCTGGGAATACAAAAAGTTTTGAAAGAAACATGCAAGTTTATGGCAGAAAAAGCACCTGTCCAAGTCAGGGAAATAATATCATGGTTGCTACGTTTCTTACATGTTTTCCTTAAGTACTTGTGGGGTGCCTTTCTCTGGGAGAAGATATGGGACCAGTTGGATTTTTGGCTGGATTTGGTGATGCTTTCACGTTATGAGGCTCCTGCTTTTTTCATCAGAGACTGCACAAAATAACTTCCAGCCCTATTGTATTCTACCTACAACTGCGGCTAAAATCTGAAGCATTCAAAGCCACACTTGTTTAAAGCTGGAATTTGACCAGAAGAGTAAGAGATTTTTCTTATAAAATAATTTTCTGCTTTCCTTCCACAGTACTTCCACTGACATCAGGTGGGTTGGCATCTCCATGGACAGATGGCAGTGCAGCGTCCTTCTGGAGCCAAGACCCCCTCCCAACCTGGGATTCACAAATCATGTGGAACAAACTTGGTACCTAAGCCCCATTAAAAGCAAGTGGGACTCCTAGTTCCCTTGGGAACCTCTGGAAATGTGAAGTTGTGCCCCTAAGTAGATTAAATATTGTGTATCACTTCAGAATTGCACCATGACCTCCTACCACAGTCAACCGTAGCCTGTTTCCTATGGAAGGACAAATTGTACCTAGTGAATAAATACTACCTAATATTTAAAACTTCATGCTAATACCAATGATCAAGATGCATAAAATCCAAGTCTAGACATTCTTCTCAGCTCACTTATAAACTAGCTCTTCTTCTTCAGTACTTGCACACACAGTTTCCCCCGCCCCCATCCCCCTGCCCCAGCTTTTAAATAAACTCAGTTGAAAGACAGAAAAATGATCTGGACCCTTTTCCCTCCAGAAGCCTAACGATCCCAGTGAGCAGCTGCCCTGTAACACGAGACCTGTGCCCCACGCTCTCTTTTGTGTGCCCTCACAGCTAAAGAGTGGGTTATTGGATGTCCTTTGGCAGGTGCTACTGGATTAAGGGGGCCATGCACAAATTCTGAACTGGGTTTTTTTTACACTACTTAAATAAACATCATCGACTGTGTAATCCTCTTTATCTCCTACCAGGGATTTGGGGTTTTGTAGTAAAAAGGGTTTTTTTTTTGTGTACATATTGCATTAAAAATTTTCTTGAATGCAATTGAGAAATAGCACACTCTCATTCTGGATACCTTCTGTGACACTGTATTGCAAATTTTCCCCTGAAGACTGAGGAAAAACATCCCCAACTTTGAGCAAACACAACAGTTGCTTTGGACAGGAGTCATCCCAACCTGATGTTCAAAGGGGTGCTTAAGCAAGGGCAAGGACACCCTGCTTTATTTCTGCTGCCCTCTACCTTAGGAAACGGACTCAGAGCTGTAGCTGATCTCCTTGTCTAATATAGGATGCCAGTTTTTTGTACTGACTAGGAAGCCATAGAATCACAGCAGTAAACTAGTAGGAACTAGTCTCCTGGCAGTATAAACATGCAAAGCCCATAGATGGGGTCTCAGGCTTTAAAGCTCACTGAGAGTCACGTATTCACAGAAAAGGCCAAACTTTCCGAGCTGCAGGAGAAGAAAACTTGTGGGAGACCATTTCCCTCACTGCTGGGGAGCACACGAACCTGCTTTACACTTCAAAGAAGAAAGAACCTGCAGGGGGATTTTTGTGTTGGAGGTGCCACAGGGAAAGGTGTGTCTGACCCCCTGCCTGTCCCAGGGGGTCCTTCCTCTGTGGTTTTGCCCCTCTTTTTCTCCTCATCCTTTCCATTTCTATCTCTCCTTTTCTGCTGATCCCTTTTCCCCTAAAATTGGGTTCCTTTTTCCTCCTACCCTCTACCCATGATTCTTCCTTGCCCCTACAAAACCCTCTGATTCTCTTTGCGCTTTTCCTTCCCCATGATCATCTCTGCCACATCTGCTCCAAGTGGGAACTCATCCAGAGGAGAAGCTTTAACCAAGCTTCCTTGTCCAGACACTTACCACTTATGGGTTTTTTTCTAATAGCTCTGTTTTCATAGTTTGCTTTTTTTTCTGGTCTAAATGCAGAATCTGAAGGGCTGAATCCAAAGATTTGACCTGAAGAGGCAGGGGTACATTCATAAGGACAGGAGTCATGTCAGTATTGCTGATCCTCCAGAAATTTCTACAGCGTGAGCTTCACAGCTATTTGTTGTTCTTATGGCAAGCATATTGTTTGCATTAGAGAAGGAATTACTTCATCCCGATAAGAAAAGATAGCTAATTCAGCATTGTGGGAAAACTGTTTCATACAGGCCAGGGACATTTTTTTTTTGTTTGTTTGACACTAGGAATAATAGAATTTAGTTTTACAGCTATCTATCTTCACCTCTTTTATGCCCTTTTTCTATCTACAAACATTCGACCCTCCTCTGTATCAGCTGCACCATTTTGCTTTGGAGTGAAGGCAGATGAAAAGGAAAACTCACAACAGCCTCTCTCGCACAAAACGAATGCACCTGTCCTCAAGGCAAAGGGGGCTGCTCCCTGGCAGCTTGCTTTCACGAAAAAAGGAGAAACTTTCATAGCAGCCTCTTCCCTGAAGTCTCTAGGAAGCCATGCATCCAGGTCACCAGCACCGACCACATGATGCATCTAGAGTAAGCAACCTGGCTTTGCAAAACAGTGCTGTGTGAGCAGCACTCTCTGTCCCCTCCTGTTGCACTGAGAGTTGACGAGGATGTGAGCCATGTTTGATCCCTTAGTTGACACCTTAGTCTACCGTGGGTTTGCTGTGCCTGCCAGGAAGCTCAGCTCAAGGCTTATTCAGCCACTGCCTCCTCTCAAGCAAGATCCTTCCTGGCTCCTCTCTCACCCACAGCCTGCTCCTAAACTGACAAGGAATGAGTATGTGAATTTCCCTCTCTCCTTTAAGGACATGTTAGGTATTGTTTCTTAGATATAAGGAGGAAATTCTTCACCATGAGGGCAATGAGGCACTGGAACAGGCTGCCCAGAGAAGCTGTGGATGTCCCATCCCTGGAAGTGTTCAAGGCCAGGCTGGACAGGGCTTTGAGCAACCTGGTCTAGTGGAAGGTGCTCCTGCCCATGGCAGGGTGGGTTGGAACTAGGTGATCTTTAAGGTTCCTTCTGACCCAAACCATTCTGTGATTCTATGATTAGCCGGGCTCTCTAAGGAGGGATGTACACTTGCTGCTTCTGCTTCACCTGATTGGTGCACAGGTTTGGACTTCTAGGTTTGCCAACACTGAAACAGCTTTTGTGGCTTCCCAAACAATGCAATGAACTTCAATAACCCTAAGGAAAGAGGAGGTCCCATTCATTTGAGCTCCAGCCTTTAGCAAAAGGGCTGATTTAGAAGAGCTGACCGTAGCAGCTGCCGAATATCCTTCATCCTAAAGCACTTCCTTTTAGGGGTGGCTTTGCATCCAGATAACCAGTGATACCCACAAATAGTCTACGAGGTATTTATCTTCATTTAAAGGGTGGGTCCAAAACTGCCATGAAGGCTTTGTGACAAATTCTCCGGAAAAGGTGATGCCTCCTGGGTTTTAATGAAATTCCTGTGGAACGGCTCTGGCAGGACAGTCATTAATAGAAGCCATCTTTTGTATGTCTTTCTGTTAAGAAAGCAAAATATTCTGAGAGAACACCACATTACAGAGGTGTTTAATAGTGACACTTATCCTTTAGCTAATCCTGTAAGGGAAATGGACCTATATTTGACAGTAGCTCGAGTTAACAAAAAGCAGCTTTTGTGTTCATCTGAGTGGAAAACCCTTATCAGGAGACAGCCATTTGTGTTGCAAAGTAGATGGTAGGAAATAGACAACGAACCAACATACAGTCTGTTTTAAAATCTACTAATATTATGGAAGTTTGTGGTTTGTGCTTAAGCAACTCTGCTATTGAAGGTCAGAAATGTAAAACATAAGCTGTAAGTTTTTCCCTACAGCTTAAACTGTGAGCTCTGACCTGAGCTTGCCAACTTGAAATCCTAAAGCTGAACCTACCCCTTGAAGTATGAAAGTTTGTGCTGAATCAGAAGAAGCAGAGCTTTGCAGAGACCTCTGAGGAAGGGTGCTGGAGGCAGAGCCCCTGCAGGAGACTGCAGATATGTGGTTAAATCTGGTAATCTTTTGGGGGTGATATTTTTAGGTGGAAAAAAATTGTAGTCTGACCTACACACCTCGGTCAAAACAAAGGATGGACATCTCATGCTTACAGCAGGCTTTGGTTGAACTTCAGCCTAGCTCTGTTGCTGCATTTTAGTTAAAAAAAAAAAAAAAATCTTTATAGGCAGAAGAATTAAAAAAAACAAACAACAAAAGTACTCCATCCAGGGAAGGCCCACTCAGAAGTGGAGACACAAGCTTTTTCCCATGCACCATCAGCTCTTTAGTCCAGCCCCTGCACCATGCTCTTCTCCCCCAGCACAGCTGCTAATTTTGGGAGATGAGGGGCGGCCTCCCTGCACTTTACTGCTGTTCTTTCAAATGCAAAAAAGATGTGTTGGGAGTAAGGCCAAATAAACATGAAATGCTGCTGGAAAAGAATGAGGCCAGCTAGCCCTATCTGTGGCCCAGCAGAGTACCCCATTTACCTCCAGCCTGCCTATCGTCAGCAACCAAGGAATGGCTGTGGTAGAATTAGTGGTGTATGTGGCTTTTGCCTTCCCACAAGGTAAAACCTAACATTTTTTGCAGCTTCACTTTCTATGAAACCCATCGGGGCAAGTGGCATCGTACTCACACTTCTGGTAACTACAAGACGAAATCAAAGTTAATCGTGGCACCATAAAGTCAAAGCCTCTGATGATGGTTGTCTTCTAAGGAACAGCTTCTTCCATTGGTAGAAGAGAAAGGGTGAATAAAAGCAAAACTAACAGATGCTGGCAACAGATAAAGATACCAGCAAGCTCCTTTGGAGACCAGCGCAGAGAGGTAGCGAGTGCTGAACCGTAGCACCCAGGAACGACCTCTGCACTGCGCTGCATCCTCTAGGGAAAAGCCAGTGATAATTTGCAACCGCCTGGAAGGACGGCGATTCACACGCACGCCTGGCACCTTCTTCACCGAAGGTACAGACTGGGATTACCCCGGTGCTGGTGGGGGAACAGGGAGCGAAACCCTGGCACCTCCTGTTAGCTCTGCAGTGCCCGGTGCACCACACTCTTCCTGTGGTCCCCATGCAGAGGTGGCAGCAAGCCACGCAGCCGCGTGCCCATGGGGCTCTCTTGACAGAAGAGAGGCGGTCTGGCAGCCCTCCCCGCCCTGCTCATCACCTGCCTTTGGGGATCAAAGGGCTGCTGAAGGCACCACTTTTCAACCTGCGGTGCCTCTTGCTGTTACCCAGCCACTCCGGAGATTCTTTTCAAACAAATGCCTCTACCCTTCCCCTGTCCCACTATCACCCTCCCAACTCCTCCTTTGCTGTGATACCTACGAAAACTTGGCATGAGCTGCTGCTGTGTCAGAGCACTGGCTAACCTGCCAGCCTGTCTTGGCTGCCTGCATGTTCATTTGTTGTCTCTGGCTTCTTTTCTTTTTTTTTTTTTTTTAAGACATGAAACTGTCTGAGGCAAGCACGCTTTCTTTCGTCTGCTTTCATGCAGCACCCAGCTCAGCAAGGAGAACTAGTCTCAGTTCCAAATAGCGTGATTATTACCTACCCCAATTTTGGAAGGTAGCTGTGAATTGAGGGAAGGGGGTGAAGGACAGAGGGATGTAAACCGGAGTATTTTGGGCTTTATTTGAGCTCGGTGACGACGGTTCTTCCCACAGGGAAGCCCCCTGCGGGTGTTCTGTGCCCCTTCTCAGCTCATGTCAGACTTTTCCTTCCCACTTCCCATTCTGTCTCTCCTCCTTGCCCTCACGCACACTCCCTCCCAGCGCTGAAGCAGCAGCTCTGGACATCTCACTCCATCCCTGCCCACTTAGTAGATCCACACACAGGTGTAAGTGCCCACAACAGATAGGTCACAACACCTCAGAGGATGCTCTGAGCCAGCCCTGGGGAGTAAGAAATCTCCTCCAGAGCAGGTCCAGTTCAAGGCTCTATACGGAGGAGCACTGAAAGGCTTCATTATAGGCTGATTTGGGCCAGTTTTCAAGGTCCAAGCAGTGATGTAAAATATCAGTGTTGAGGCTCCCAGCTCGGCTGTCACCTCGGGGGGGATGGAGTGGGAAGGGGGATGAGAGTGGTTTGCTGCCAGTCACCTCCTGACTCCATATCCAAAGACAAGGAAAACAAGCCCTGGACAACCACCACACTGGCTAGAACGGCTGTTTGTAGCAACTTTTGCTAATTGCCTCCAGCAGCTAAAGAGGCAGCTCACTATTTGCTCTGTTCTCCAGGTATGGTGTGTGGCAAAGAAAGTCTGCAAAAGGAGAGAAGATTTTGTACCCTAAACCAGTCTTTTTAAGAGAGAAACGGATGCAGATGGGTTACTAAGTATAGAAGGTCATGTATGTTTCCCTTACCAATAAACGACACAGGAAAGTATACTTTCTTCATTTTATGTTACTCAAAAACCAGCCTGAAGCTCTAAACAAATAAGCTGAAATTGGCAAGTTTGATCCAGCAGCAGTCTCTCATGAATCCTAATTCCACTTCTTGTCACAGCTTGCTATGATGAGAGACACCGCAGCAAACCTCGAGACTTCAAGTGACTGAGGCACTGGGATGTGCAAGTTACTCTGAAGCTTATTCGTGGTGGCTTGCCTAGATTCCTTCAAAGATCCCAGTATAAATGCTTGCTAGCACGTGAATCTCAGTGCCCTTGTCTGAGCTCTCAATGTCTGAGCTCTGCAGAAAGATTTCTTGGTGTTTTCCCCACTTACAAGGCAAAGAAAAATTGCAAACGTTCCCAAGGCGCAGCCAGGGAGGAAGATGGGGGCTACGCAGTCCCAGAAAATGTGTTACCAGATGGGAGGGAGAGGGGAAGCAACCAAAGGGCAGTGATGGCTGCGGGGCCTCTATGGCAAGATAACAGAGAGGGCTATAGGGCAGGATGTGGCCGCACAGGGGGACATGTTGTGAACGCCCCGCTGAGAGCAGGGCCCTTGCAAGGACCCAGGGCCAGGAAGAGTCTGGGAAGGAGCAGAGGGGAGAGGAGGATGGACACGCCTGGGGAGGGAGCCCACACAGGACAGAGTCCTGGGAAGGCCTGACGGATCCCGGTATATAGGCTGAAACCAGACAGGTTGCAACATGGACAGAAACAAACAAACAAAAAGCCCATTTGAGCACTTTCGTTGCAGCTAGAAGTGAAAACATGGGCAGAGAGTAATTTGTGAAGACTGAGGTGACTTCAAACAGCCTTGCCTTTCAGAAGGCTCTCTAACTTCCTCCACACACTTGTGCGACTGACGTTAGCTCTTGCCAAAACCATTTTTATCTCTTTGTTTCATTTCATGCTTCTCACGAACCAAGTTTCCACAGTACGGGTCCAGTAAGCCCATACCCTTCGCCTACCTTTGATTTGGTTTCTTGGTTGTAAACTCTTCAGGGTGTTTTCTCACACACTTTTATGGCTCCTAGCACAGCAGTGGAGAGTGTTAGTAAAAAGAAAGAGAGCAAAGTCACAGGGGAAACTGTGAAACTCAAAAGCTAGTGGTTTTGGCAGCATTTGAAATTAAAATGCTGACCACATTTTTGTAATCATTACTACTATTTTAGAAGAAGAATGTGAATTGACAAGTTATTGAAGCATTTTTCAAACATACTTTTTTCCTGAAAATTGAATTCCTTACTAGAAGCCCTATCTTTTAGCAAATGAAAACAAAAAAAAAGTTATCAGGATTATGTAACTGATGCTGATAAGAATCCTGGTCAAGCTGTTTTAAACAAGCATGTCCTGAGATATCTTTCTGGAGAAAGAGCACTCTGATAATATTGATGAATTTTACGCAAAGCTCAAGGAAAATAACATTCTTGGCTGAACAAAAACAAACCCTTTTCTGCTAACCCCAGCATTCTGATCAGAAAGAAAGAATGCAAAGCCATTTATGTTAACACATGGCCGAACCTTCAGGTGAGACATTCAAAACTGACTAAGCCTAAGTCATGGGAAGCCCAGTGCATGTCCTGCCTTCCTGCAGATGGAGATACACGTGGCCAACACTTTTGCAGCCCATGCATCTGTGAGCTTGAGTTTTCTAAGCCTCACACATGTGCTTAGCTTTGAAGAGGTGAATAGCGTCATTTACATGCTACCGTACACAAAGTTGAGGCTCCACATGCTGCAAACACAAACCACACATGCACACGTGCACACACTTCACCATTGCAAAAGGGTTCCCATCGGACTCAAGGGAGCCAGCAATAGCCATGGCAATAAAGTCGTGGGCAGTCGCAGAACAGGGGTCTAGCTCTGCATTTCACTGAGATTTAAATACAGATCTGTTTGCCTAACTGCAGGGATCTGGCCCAAAAGTGCTTTTCCCTTTGCATTACCAGTTCTGGTTTCCTCCAAAAGTGCTCTGAACATGGGGTTAAATAAAGCCTCATGAAGTGCTCTGAGGAGTGGTGTGGCAGGGAGGCAGGCACGGGTGTGAGCTTACAAAACCCCAAGCCACAACAGGTACATGCTTCTTCTAAGAGCACTTTCTTGCAGCCACCTTCTTGAACACCAAGCACTATCTCCTTGCTCAGCCCCTTGGACACCTGTGCTCCCCTCTGGGAGAGAGCAGGCGCCCGGCTGCCCCTCACACTCCATTTATAGCAGGGGGAACCCTTTTGGGAAACCAGAGAGTAACTGAAAAAATGTGTCAGAACTCAACAGCAAGAAACGGCAGCGGGAAAAAGCACAAAACAGGAAAGCGCCGGCGAGGCTCGCGCCGTCCCCCACTCCGGTGCTCAGCAGGGACGGAACTGCTGCAAAAGCGGCGCAGGGCTGTTATCAGCCCTGCGCAGGGGCTGCGGTTTGCTTGCTCTTGCAACCCTTCTTCAACTGTCACTTGTTTTTCAACAAACAGGATGCCTCCGCTCAGGCTGACAGCTTCCCTGTAACTGCGCGGCGTGGGTCCCTCTCGCCGCCCCAGGGCCGCTGGGTCTCTCCCCTGGGGAGGGCGGCTTCAGGTGCACCCTGGGCAGGGTGGGTGTCTCAGAGGGGTCAGACCTATCTCCTTCCTGCAGCCCTCTTGACGAGCAAAACAAGAAGCGCGTGGTACAGCCTCGGCCATGTCGGAGAGGAAAGGCTGAGCTTCCAACTTGCTCGCTTTTTGCTATTCCATCAAAAAGCAGTTACTAAGGAAGCGGCTGTGCTACGTTGTGGCACGAAGGGCACATCCAAGCTCCTCATCTCCCCTCTGGTCTGTGTAGCAGCCACTGACATCCCCGTGGCATGATGGCCGCAGGGGTGCAGATAGCATGATTATTTTTGCTATGCAGTCCTCCTACACAGGCTGGAGCGAAGGCATAAGGCGGGACTGGCTGAATGTCGATGTTACCAGAGGAGGCAAAGGAGTGACTGCCCTCACAGACAGCAGCACCAGAGCCTGTGGCAGAGCCAGGGCTCCTGGCAGCATGGCTGGGTAGCTCCTACTGCTCGTTTTTACCTCAGTGTTAGCAAAACCCCTGCACGAATCTTTGCTACTCGGGGTCCTCAAGAAGAACATTCTGTTTTTCAAGGTTGCTTGGGCTATCCTATGGAGAAGCCTGCTGTCTCTGCAAACAGGTGAGGTACCAGCTTGGGTTTCTGCTCTGAAAACAGGTATGGGAAAAGCAAAACATACTCTGCCCCCGGTCTGACAATTGCTTGGCCAAAGGTTAACCTCTTTCAGCAGAGGTGGAGCCCATGCCAAACGGCAGCATAGGCTTTGCAGCAGGGCTGCCGCAGGGCTCTCTGACCTGCAAGCTTTTCTAACACTGCCCAGTGCTATGACAGATCAATGCTAGAGAATGTAGAAAAAAAATGCAGCCCTAGAATGTAACTTTCAGAAAAATGAAGCTTTCCTTTTAAAATATTTTCTGGAAAAAAAAAAAAAAAGGAAGAAAACTTCTAAAGAGATGCACTGACATTTCCAGCTGGGCTGGTAGGGCTGAACTGTATCATTCTCCTGCTCTCCTTGCCATTCTCTCTGATCTGCCGGCACAAGGAGGTGCAAAGGTTCACCTTCTGCCAAGATGGTGTTAAGCCAGGCTGGAGGAAACCCTGGTACACCAGTCCCCTGGATCTGAAATTCTAATGAGCTGAATGAGTCTGGTATCGCAAATTGTTTGTCATCCAGTCTTTCTTATTTTCCTGTTCCCTTATTGTCCACCACCAACTCATAATATTTTCAAGTTCATCTCTTGCTCAAAAGTAATTGGAAAACATTTTTTCCTGGATTTTCTTTATGGTTTGCTATTTGAACTGGATTGGACACGTGCAGCTGGAGATGTGCGCTGTTCAGGCCCTGAAATAATGAGTGTAATGTTAAGGTATCTTTCTGATGAAAACATCCACTTGATCAGATTTGAAATTCAAAGTAAATGAGATCATTTCGTAGATAGATGGGCTCAGAACTGTAAGTCAAAAAAACCTGAGCTTTTGTTTTCTCTCTCCCCTAGACTTCTGACATGACCACCCTTCCCTGGTTCTTCATCCATGGAGATGAGGAACATGCTATTTCCAGAGCAGTTTGAGCAGCTTCTGACTCTATTTGACTATCTTTGTCTATCACTTTGTCCCAGTGCATGCCAAACTGAACTGCAAAGCTCCTTTATCAGTCTGCTTTTCTGTGGAGGCAGTGCTTATGTGATCACTCCCAGTCTCTCTGTACTTCCCCTAGCTTTTCTGGTTTGTGGGCCAACTTAAACTAAATTTGATAGAGAAGAAGTGGTCTTAAGTTCCTACGGCTATCACGGCATGTGGCAGCAGCTGAGAGTCTCTGTCAGTGCTCCCAGCTGAAGAGCACCCAAGAGAGATTTTAGAGATTCCTCGGAAAGAGACAAAACCTTCAATCAGATTAAAGCCTTACCGGACGTTAGAGAATGCAGCCACAAGATCCATGTCTGTAGGAAGTCAGCCTTCACTAGCTCTGCCTAGGACAGCATGTCTTGGTGTTTTAAACGCACCAAATTAGACTTGCCTTGAATTCAGAAGCAAGCTGCTTCTGTCTGAAATTTTACCATAAGCCAAACATTTCCATGGAGAAGATTTTTAGTGGTTTTGCACGCTTTCAATCAAACAACCCAAATTAACTTTTTGAAATTTCCCAGTTAAGCAAGGCTTACCCAGAAAAGAACATGACAAATTCTCATGAGAAGTTTCCCACAGCCCCAGTAGCATGAGAGTTTTTTACCACATTACACTGGTTGTCGGGAAGGCCCATATTAACAACATGATGAGGGTGTTTGGATTTAGCAGAGTTAATATACAATAGCATAATTACCCATAATGCTTGAGGCAGATCTCAATCCATCCCTATCCTAAGTGCTCACCCAAAAATTCCTTAACAACATGACAGGAACAATTATGATGTCACTGATCACACCATTAGCATCTGCTATGGCTCAAGACAGGTCTTGGTATGCTTCAGTTCCAATTATCTCATAAATAACAACACTAAAAAAGTTCTCATGTTAGCATCCTAAAGTCACATAGGTCTCAGGCATTATAACACAGAGGTACAACACTAAATCTTACAAAGAAAGTAACTACTAATGCTTCAAATGGCTTCTGGTTCAGTGGAGGACATATCCTGTGCTGTGCTGATATCCCCTGCAGAACGCAAGCCAGCATGATTGGTACTATATACTTATTGTAAGGCACACTGAAAGGTAATGCTGCAGAAGGATTAAAAAAGAAAAAAAAATCCTGCAGGTATAATCTTTAGTACTTGAATGAACCCTTTAGCTTAATATGCTCGTTACTTTTTATCTACCACATTATAACTTGCATCAGAACTTTAACACAAACTGCCTACCAAGTTTCACACCTATTAGTGTATGCTAAACACGAAAACGTAAGAGACTAAGAAACTGGTCTAGAAATACTTCTCTTTTTCCTACCTCTGTTCTGCCTCCCACACACAGCACACACCACCTTTGAACTTTGCATTGATTTCATCGCTTTACCAAAATTAAACTAACAGGCCAAGTCCCATGCAAAGGCCTTCTAAGAGAGTCTGGAAAAAGGAAACCAAGAACCCACAGAAACACACACGTGTTGATCCCATGGCAGTGTATGCACAGTGTACTAAACATAAGATTTCGGAAAAAAAAAATAATCAGAAATCATAGGTATATTCATCACTTGCACGGTAAGGACCAAATACCAATGTGTTGTTTTAGGACTACCTGAAAGCTTAGAAATTAAAGAGTAGGACTGCATAGCAGCACCACAAGAAGCCAGTCCCTCCATCTCTTTCCGACTTTCTGTATCAACTGGCAAGGGATGAGGCTGCAGACATGATCAAAGGGGCCGGTAGCAGGTGCTAGGCACAGAAGCATGGTTTCTTCTGGCCACCTGTATCCATATGATACTAACCAAAGTGGGAAGATACCAGTGAAGAAAAGGTCGATAATTTAATAAACTGGTAGGATGACATAATGTAGAAAAACACGATCAAATGCCAGTGGATTATTGTCGGAGCACAACCTGTGGGAGTTGCCTGTATTGCGTTACTCTGGCTCTGGCTGGCAAAGGCAACTCCAGGCACCTGTGTCTCATATGTCAGCAGCTGGGGCTGGTGTCTCCCATCATCCACCAATCCTCCAGAATCACGTCAGCTACAATTGGTTGGGAGTATGCCCTGTTCAAGCTGGAAAATGCAGTGCCCAGTGAAAATAGCACGATGTCCCAGAGGTTTGCTGAGGAAAAGTACCTTTGCTAATACAAGGGCTAAATCAGACATGCTGATTTTGCCTAAAATACTTCTTCCCCCTCTTGCTCTCTTCCTGATTTTCTTACCCTCCCTTCTGTACTGGGTTCTGGAAAGAAATCCTTGGTATGGAATTTTTTAATGTGTCAAATATATGATCCACTTTTTCCTTTTTTTTTTTTTTTTTTCCCTTCCCTCCCACTTCACTGTATGACAACTGAAGACATTTTGGTCTCCAGATGCACAAATGAAAACTAGCAGCAAAATCAGCAATGTAAGCCATACACTAGAAATGTTTAGATTAATGAGTTCATGGCAAATGTTGCAAACAGCAGCATTTTATAAAAACCTCAATGACAAGGTAGTTTGTTTTCTCACCGAGGACAAATAAGAGAAACTTTTATACAGCTAATTATCTCCTAAAATTGGACACCTAATGTTTTTATATAGGTTATTTTTCTAATTCTGATTTCAATCTCTCTTTGAACTGCAGTTTAAAATAAAGGATGCCTCAAAGTTGCTTATATTTCCTGCAGGAAAAAAAAAAATCAACAAGACCTTGCAAGGAAAGGTGCTGAGATATTAACAAGTGAGGGACTTCAGACAGAAAGGAATTTGGGGAACAGCGAAAATATTTTCCTTGAAAATGAGTTGGAATCTGACAAGAAACTTCTGTTGAATTATGTTATGGATGTTTTTTCACCAAGATGTCTGTGTGAACAAGTCGTATTAGCCTGACCCTTTGGAGGAGGCTATCGTTTTAGGCAGGAATGCTCAATTACTGGCTTAAGTCATGTGCATGGGAGAAAACCTATGGAGCCAGCACCTCGCGTTGCCTTGGTTAGCTGTGTGTGCTGCTCATGCAGAGAAGTCTCTCCTGTGAGGACTGTGGGATATACCAGGATTTATTCACAAACAAGCTGGAGACTGAGGAGTATCTGCTGAACTTAGCGAAGAATGAATGAGAGCATGTCTGACAAGGAGAGAAAAATTCATAAGTTGAAGATGAAAACCTTGTTGAAAAACTATTTACTAAGAAAGACCCTTTTTCCTCCCTCTACTTACTTTAGCTGGCCCAGGGTTGTAAAGCCAAACCCTGCATCTGCTGTGAAGGAGCTCCTACTTACCTGTAGGTTCTGTGGGGCAAAATGTGTGGGTTTGCTCCTCCGACCAGAGCAGAGGACAAGATATGCTAGATGGGGGAACCACCTCCCAGCTGTGCAGCAGGACACCCAGACCCCAGGCAGGGAGCAGGGACAACCCTGGCTCCCTGATGCCCTTTGCAGGACTTCACAAAAGCAGCAGGGAGGCCGAGGGCGATCTCTTTGTCCAGCCACTGCCCTCAGCTTGTACAACACTGTCTCATCCCCTCAAACACAGCAGGGGTCTGTTGTGTTTCCCAGTCCCTCTGGCTAGTGTGGCTGTTTCTGAAGTCTGAAAGGGTAGATGGGACAGCCTGAAAAACCTCCAAGCACTTCTGCTTAAATAGCGCTTTTGATCTTCTCCAACTGGTGTGGTTTAGTTGAAGCAGCAACACACCAAAACCAGGAGGATGTGGGCCTCGGGCGTAGCTTTGCCTGTCTCCGTGTGGGCTGGGGACATGCCTGAAGCGTGGATCTGTTAGCAGGAGGGAAAGAGCAGGAGGGGGCTACCTTAGTGAGCCTATAAAAAGAAGCTGGCATCTGGAAATGCAATCTCTAACATGCATAGCGCCATTTTTTAAGCAGCGGCTCTTGCGAGCATGGCAACTGGGGCAGAAAGCACTGGGATTCCACTCCAACGAAAAGGCAGGTTGTGGCACAGAAAGGGAGCCAGCCTCACCCCTTCAAATTTCAGGTGTACGAGGGTGTAGGGACAGCTATGAGAAAAGGGACCGGTGTCCTGTGCTGTCAGTGATGTGACTTCAGGTTTTTAAAGAACATCTTTATCTGGAGGAGAATAGTCACCACAAGTCTCATCCAACGCCCGAGGGTGTCAGCCAAATCTTTCCACTGGTTTCGTTGGCTCTTGGATCAGATGCCCTGTACACAAAATACTGGGCTGCTTTAATTGCCCCAGTAAAATGTGAACCTAAATCACCTTTCCCCGTGTAGACATCTGTCTAATGACATAACTTCACAGACAAGCCATAAATCCCTCTTCGTGTTGGTACTTGCCTAGTTACAGCAGAGCACTCTCCCAAATGGGAATGGACTTATATATGTATAAAAGTGTTCATGCTGGTAAAGGTTATTCCTATGTAGTAAAGGAAAGAAGCTGTTTGGGGCTTCTGTAGCTTTCTGCTGCGTAGTGTAAAATAGATGTACTTAAAAATATCAGTGCAAAATAATATCACTCCTCAAAAGTAGTACTCAAAATTGTTTGGACTGTGTATGAAACTGTAAAAAAAAAAAAAGACTATTTGCATTGCAATTCCTATTAGGAGAAAAAAAAAACACGCATACACAACAATAAAAGTTCTGATGTTGCACTAAAATTTAAGTGGTTCATCACCTTTTGAACTCAAGAAGTTCATCCTACCACTTTTTCTTTTTACCTAGGCAAGCCATTCACATTCCTTGATTTCCATGATAATCCAACATGTGGTAGTTGAAACACTGTGTCATTTAGAAAAGCAAATCAGTTTCTCCAATGCAATCACATACCACCAGAATAAGCTCTTGTTCCTATACGAGTTCTGAATCTTGGTTTCAATATGCAAGTTATTTTATGCTTAGTGTAAAAAAAGCGTAGGTGCTTAGCACCATACATTATCACTTTTTTAGAGGCTTGGTGCAGAAGCTAAAGGGAGAATGGGTGCAGAGACTAAGGTGTCTTTTTTCCTTTCAGAGGTGGCCATCTCTCCAGGGTATGTTAGTGGAAGACCTTTGAAGGCACATGGGGGCAAACCACATGGCAAGTCCCTGTGCTGTCCTTTCTCTAGCAAGAGGGTGACTCACTCCATTTCCCTAGTTGGAGTCATAAGCAGAATGCTTTCTACATGCTATCTATCCCTCCAAGCTTGGGTTCCGACAAAATGGTGGCAACAGAACATGAATCGGGTTGTGTGTTCAGTGATCGGGTGGATGTATGTCTGCCAGGACCCCCCATGAAGTAACCTTTGCAGCTCCTTGCCCTGGCCGTCCACAGAGATGCAATGGACAAAGTGGTACTGAATTTCTTTGTAAAGCTTTTGGACAGTGTATATAGGATCAATTAACCACTCTATATTGCAGTAACTGATTCGCTGACCCCCGTGCAAATGGGGTTAACGAGGTCTTAACCTGAGTGTATCTTCCAGATATTGATTCTGTTACACTCGACCTATGCAAACCCCAAAGCTCATTTACATATAATTCCTGAAAAACAGAAGCATTTTACAGAAGTCTGATATTATCTAGCAGTGGTACTGTAAAATAAATTGCACATCCTATGAGCTGTGTATAGCATGTAGTCTCATCTCAGTATCCTGCTCAGGATGATGTGCAGCATGGGAAGGTCAGCAGCCATGGCAGCCTTGTCATGTGGAGACTGATGGCACAGGTGAAGCCTCCCTCTCATTGCCTCTTACTTGGAAAACACTTTCCAGGTTGCTTTCCGAAGCTGTGGTTGCACTCATGGAAGTCCTGTCCCTCTCCGTCCTGTATAAGACCAGGATATGGTAGATGGTAAAGAGTGCTCCTTTTGGAGTCTCTTCACTGCTCAGTAAGGAAATACACCTCACTGGTCTACTGAGTGAGGTATACACCCTTGGTGTGCAAGCTAAGGACAAACAAACAGCTACTCTGGAAAAAAATCCCAGGCAACTCAAAGCTCCCTCTACAACTGTGCATAATATGCCATAAATAATTGTTCCGCACCAATATTTCCTAGGTAAAATAGACAAAAACTTTCATTCTCAAGTAATAGTTCTGCTTCTTGGAATCACACGAATTACACTTCCACCTTAATGCTACGTTTCTTTCAGTCTCCTGTCAATATTGTTGTTCAGAGTCCATCTCCTTTCTTATTTGTAACTTCATGTTTTTCTCATAGGCTTCTTTGTTCCTAAAGGGCAGACCCAGCCGCACCGCAGTTGATGGCCATTTTGTCCCTGTCTGGGTGGAGCCAGGATATTATCCTAAGAACTGTCTCTGGGGCATGCTTTCTGCTCCTGGTTGTGTCTACAGAGGAAAGGGGAAGCGTGCCTGCTAGCACGTGTGGGTAAAGCAGTGTAGCTTGAACCTACCCAGCCTGTGTAACGACAGTAGTGAGAACCCAGAGGTACGTCTCCTGCCCCCGCTCACCACCGTGATGTGTACTGACATCTCCTAGGGGTTGGCTGACGGTGACTTACACCCGTACAATTGCATCTGTCTGTGCTATCCTTCCTAGATAGATGAAAGCTTTTATTTTGCTGTGGCAGCTTGCTTTCCACTACCTTTTGACACTGCAGCAAGTAGAAATAGAGATCTGAGTGCTGCCAGGCAAGGAGGCTGGTCTGCCCACCACAGAGGCTGTGACACCCCACTCTCAGCCCCTGCTCAGCATCTCACAGCACTTTCCTTTGCCAGAGCAGGCAACTGCAGGGCGCTTTAGCAACACTGACGGAGCTCAGCATCCTTTGGTGCTTCTTCAAGCCTTCTGTGAGCGCCCCAACACCTCCAAGGCACATGTCTGGCTCACACGGCACAGGTGTATGCCGTAAAACTGGCTAGAAAAGGGGCTTATGAGAGACGCAGGTGGGGCTGGGACTGAGAAGGTGCAAGACATTTGTCACAAAGGAAACAGATGCTCAGCTCCATGCTGTGGCTGCTTCGCCCTGAACATGCAAGGTATTTCACAAATGGTCATCTGGGGTTGTTGGTCGACAGCCGGCTGAACATGAGCCAGCAGTGTGCCCAGGTGGCCAAGAAGGCCAACAGCACCCTGGCTTGTATCAGAACTAGTGCGGTCAGCAGGACTAGAGAAGTCGTCACTCTGCGCTCAGCACTGGTGAGGCCGCACCTTGAATTCTCTGTTCAGTTTTGGGCCCCTCACTACAAGAAAGACATTGAGGTGCTGGAGAGAGTTCAGAGAAGGGCAGCAGAGCTCTGAAGGGTCTGGAGCACAAGTCTGATGAGGAGCGGCTGAGGAAACTGGGGCTGTTCAGCCTGGAGAAAAGGAGGCTGAGGGGAGACCTGATCACTGTCTGCAACTACCTGAAAGGAGGTTGTAGCATGGAGGGAGTTGGCCTCTTCTCTCAAGTAACAAGTGATAGGATGAGAGGAAATGGCCTCAAGTTGTGCCAATGGAGGTTTAGATTGGATATTAGGAAATATTTATCCATGGAAAGGGTTGTCAGACGTTGGAACAGGCTGCCCAGGGAAGGGGTTGCAACCATCCCTGGAGGTGTTTAAAAGACGTGTAGATGAGGTTCTTAGGGACATGGTTTAGTGGTAGACTTGACAGTGTTAGTGGTTGGACTCAGTGATCTTAAAGGTCTTTCCCAACCAAAATGATTCTATGATTCTATTTTTCTATTTTAAAGACAACACAGAGGCACTTGAAGGGCTGGGTCAATGCCTTCTGATGGATGTCAGTGATTTGACAAGGATTGCAGGGCTTGCCGTAAGTACAGCCGAATGAAATTTTTAGAGCAAATCACATAAATCTTGACAGGTTTCAAGTTTCCTTGCAGGACATTAATGGAAAAATTTGTAAGAGAGGTAAGCCTTTCAACTTACAGTCAAAACTCTACCTAAGGGCAGCTTCTGAGCACACCTCAAAATCACAGCTTCAGTGTGAAACCAGACAACAGAAAATACACTGCAAGACAAAACACTCAGAAGGCAAAAGAAAAAGCCGCAAGCCCCTGACTTGGACTCCTTTTGGGTTCACTGGAACCAGAAACTCAAAACAAAAAGCATAGGCTGAAACAAAACCCAGACAGTTCAAAGCTGGAGAAAATGTTCTCACAGATCTTCATGAAGTGAAACCACCCAATTTCACATAGTTTCACTTGCAAGCAGAAGTGGTGAGCCCTGCGGATAGTATTAAGGATGAATTGGAAACTCTACCAGGCAGCAGCTACCATCACTCTCTACTTCCCTTCTTTCACAGTCAGTACTTCTAAGCTTTTTTTTTTTTTTTCCCTATTCAATTGTCTGCATATGTCTTTATAGAGAATTCGATGTTTTGGACTGAAAGGTATCTTGTTTGTAAGCCCAGGCCTTACTTTTCTGGGATGTAAGTGGAAGAAAAGGTATTTCTTTTGAAAATTGACTACATTGGGAGTCTGTATATTTAATTTTTAGTCTCCTTTCCATTGGCAGCAAGAATGACATCTTGCATTCAGTATCACTGTAGATATGCCGCTGCATGCATGGACTTCACCAACTTACTGTAGACCTTTGCATTGCTGCTCCAAACACTACTACTGTTGTCACCCATTACAGTTCACTGATACACTTCAGAGATGACATCTTCCTACTACTCATCTACTATTTGGGAGGTTGACTCAAGCCTATACAAATATTATCCATTCTCTTAAAATGACAGAAGAGAAGATGAAGTTAGTGTAATGTTTTCTTGTCCTTCTCTCAGACTGGTGATTCACCTAACCAGTGGCCTGTCTCTCTCCGTGGCCGGATGTCTCGGAGGAAGCCACAATTCATTTTGCAGATGACAGACCTGCGTACATGGGAAGCTTTCTTTCCAAGCTTTAACAGAGATTGGTTTGTAGTCTGAAATATAGCAGTGAGAGATGGAGAACTTAACCCTTCCAAAGCTTCTTTTTCTTTTACCTGGCTGGTACGTATTAAGAAACGGTTACCTATATAGACACCCAGGTGTTTTACAGATCTTGTTAAACTCTTGGTTTCAATGGTAATTTATAGCAACGAGTTCTAGGCTGTAATCACACATGGGTTAAAAATTTTTCACCATACACCTTGATCCATTGACCAAGCACAGAGAAAGGAATAGGAGTGGAATAGGAGTGGGTGAGTGACCTGACAATCTGAGTTGTTTTACAAAAAAAAAAAAAAAAAAAAAAAAAAAACAAACAACAACAACAAAAAACAGAAGACAGAAGTAAAAATATAAAAATTGAAAAAAGTCTGAGCAAATACATCTTTGCACACTGCAATCTGCCAGAACACAGAAAATCCACCAGGCTCAATTCCCTGCAGTGGAGGGGTTGGGTGGCCTGTCCTGAGCATCCCCACTGCACGCTGGAATGCTTCATCTCTGTGCACATCCTCATGCCGCCCCACCCAAAATGCTGCACACCCCAATTTAAACTCACATCCTGCATCTGAGAGGCCTGCGCTGGCATGGAGAAGACAGAGATGCCAGGTGGGATGTGGATTCAAAGAGCAGCTGGTCCCTCTCCATCCAGCCTCAATCTGTCCTTTTACCCAGAGCCAGACCTACCTCTTCCTTGCCCTCCTGCCAGGGCTGCTGGACCCACACTGCTGCCCTCGCCCAGCAGCCCACCAGGCACCCACGCATTTCGGCACAAGCAGCCCAAACCTCTGATGGAGGTGCGGTGCAGCCCTCCTCCTCCACCGAGCTACTGGGGCCAGCCGGGTACTCCGTGGCAGCCTTCAACCTGCAAACCCTTCCCCTGCACGTGCAGGAGGAAATAGGTTTCCCTGCCTTGTCACAGGGGCGAGCAACTTCACGTTATCACTTACTGAGTCACCACAGTCAGCAGTTTCTGCAGGGCACCAGCTCACCCTGACTTTTTCTTACAGGTGGCATTCCTCCTTAGCTTCCTGCACTTTGCGCTTGCTCTCCGCAACAGCACAAGAGAACCTGAGGCTAACACCCCTTCCAGCCCTTTGGATGCCGCTTTGGAGGTGCAGCAGGGACCACTGGGACTCAATGTGGCATGGTCTCAAAGTCAGATGAACTTCTTCTGTTGGTGGAAAAACCTCATAGCTTTACAGATAAATGCCTTTGCCGTTTCCTTAGGATTGCTTCTTCTTAGCTTTTAAAATCAAGTATGTCTATTTCTAAATCCTAAGAACGTAATTTCTTTGTCACTTTTGGTTTAGGTATAGACTCTCCCCTCTCAAATAACAGGATGATGCAGAAACTCATGCTGTGTTCTGAAGTAAAATTTTTCAGGACTTCATAAATTATTTTCACAAACTTGCCAATATCACTGGCCTTCATATCCATGTAAATATAAGCAGGCTGTTCTTTGGGGGTCGTACCTTAGCAGTCAAATTAAACCACGATTACCTTCTAGGCATGAAAAAAACACAGGTTTTCTATTTGTATTACATACACTGGCAGTGTGAGGAAGATGGTTTTATTTTCCACCAGAAAGCTGCCTCAGAGCTGGAGTTTGGCTCTTGTGGTAAAATACTATCCAAGGTAGAGCTACCATCAAACAAGCTCTTATTAATGGTCACATAATAAAGGGCAAGCCAATCAGGGGGATCTGCAAGCCAGCCATAACCTAAGTCCTTGTTAAAGCTGTCTTCACAACACGTCACTATGCTCAGTGTGAGCAGTTAAACACTGTCTAATATTTTGGCCTAGGATAAAATCTCTCGATGTCACCAAAACAGTGTGTTCATTTCTGTCAGATATTCTACACATTATTTCGCAGAAATTCCTGTGTTCAGGTCTTGCAACGTTTCTTAAGGATTTTAAATGAAAAAAAGGCTCAAACAGAGAGAAGGTTGTGTAAATCAGACATTGTGCAAGTTTTTTCTTCCAGTGAGCCAAGGTTTTTATGAGCTTTAGTTCAATTTCCTATTCACAAGATGCCATTAGTATTTTATAATGCTGACAGAAATTAACTCTTTGTTACAGTTCAGACAGTCTGCAAAAGTGCTGGAAAGCTTCTCTCTCCCCTACATAGTGATAATGTAGTTTATGCTATTGTGAAAATATAGGTTTATTCTACTGGGAGAGTGAATGGAAATATGTGGCAGTGTTGAGCACTGTGCATCTCCCAGAGAAACGTGTCTTTGGCAGAGTTTCTTCCAGTATATGACCACTTCTGCTAATGTCACCAATTCTAGAGGGCCAAAATCATCACCAGCTTGCTACCCTGCTCCTCACGCAGCACCCTCTGCAAACATTTACTCCAAGGGAAGTCTCATATGCTGAGAGCATGAGACTGCAGATGTTGGCTTGGATAACAGGGAGTCTCTGGTCACCTCACCCCTCTGCTCACATAGCGCACCAGAGACTTTAGGAATCTACCAACATAAATCCCATCACAAAGCAAGTCAGAGACACTAACTTTTAGTGAGCCGCAATATGCTTAGTTATAGGTGTCCATGGGTCCAGGCAGGAAAGCCTTCAGATAAGGAAGAGCTTCTTGCTATAGTTTTATTTAGCATTTGCATAGGAAGGAACTCACAATGGCTGGGCACTATTTGGCACATGAGAACTAAGAAGAAAGTATGCACAGTGTATTTTTTCCATGTTGTGAAAATGCTCTGCTGGAGCTCATTTCCATTTGATAAGAAACCAACAAAGTGTTGCACCATGAGTCTTCATTGCCTTGGTCAACAAATAAAAGCTACAACAAAGGCAAAACCAGGAGTAACCTTCTTTGCACACTGAAGTAATTAGACAGCAAAAGGAAAAATGAAGAAAAAGTGCCTTCCTGGAAAATGTTATGCCTCGTGCTATTTAGAGCTCCATAAAAGCCATGCAAAAGGATTAGTTATTCTGTCTTCCTGTGTAGGCAAAATTATTAGAGAACCTTACAGGACAGTCTAACGCCCTTAAGAAGTTGAAAGAAGTTATGGGGTGGAGTGATATTGTGTAATTATCTAGGCACCCTTTAAAAATCATACGTGAACTCTTTAATACAAGACTCTCTAAAAGGTCTTATTTTGGTCCCCCTGCCCAAAAGCTATTGTTGTGTTGACTCAGCCAATACACATGAACCTGTGTTGAACCCTCAATATAACCAGTAAATCCGTCTTCATACTATGAATCTTGCTAGAAGAAAAGTTTAAACTACAGCTTTGCTGATGTAGTCCTAGATTTGAGAAAGAGATGCAGTGATGTTTTTTTTGTGGGTTGCTTTTCAACAAGACACTTAAAAATGCTCCTACCCTCTACTCCGAACACCAAATCCTGACCGTAAACTGAGAGGCCGTTTGGAAAAGGAGCCCATCATTAAAAGCAGAGCTGGTAAATGTTTGAATGTGTTCAACACGCAGAGCATGTCACTGGAGGTTTCACTATAATCCTCATTTCTTTACCTAGTGGCAGAAGCAAGGACCTGGTGTGGTGTGATAGAAAAAGGGCCATATCCTTTGTGGTGTACCACATTCAATTAATATGTCAGGCTTTCTGTGTCTGTCACTGCTCGCAGGGGCTGGAACAATGGTTCTGCTTTCCCACTCCCCTCTTTTTTCCCAATTTTCACATAGTAACAGGCTAAGAAAGAGTTATGGATTTCCTTCTCAGAGAACTGCATGGACTGATAAAGTGAAATCCACGACAGAAAACAACTTGTTATTTTTCCCTTTACCTCACGATTTCAGTTAAGAGAGAAAGTGCAATAAATTTTGGCGGGAAAGAAGAAAAGAGATGGTTTGGGACATTTCAAATGACCTTCCTATGTAAACACGATTGAGAAATAGGGGTGAGAACAACTGACCCTAGGGACGACTATTTTTCTTGCTCCAGGGCCCAAACGTTACTTTTGCTGCACCCAGGATTTTGAAATTGTGCGAAGTTCATTTGAGTAAAGAAAGGAACAAAAAGGGAACTGCTGGAAAACTGTCACAGCCTTCCGCGTTCAAACACAATATTCTTTCGCAAGGATGAAACGTTTGCTTTAAAGCTCAACCGAAGTGCTGTTGCCCAAGGTTTTCTAGCACTGTACAGGGCGAGTTGGGTCTGTTTTGTGCTGGGTTTGTACCAGGATCTGTACCTGGATTGACAAAACTGGATTAATATCTTAACGCATCTAGCGTAAGTCTTCTAACCTAGGAAGATTCATGAACAAACAGAAAATGCTGGTACTATAATAAAGTTAACAACAATAATGACAACTCTTATAAGGAGGAGGCTAAAACCTCTTCTGGAGTGTTGAGCTAAACCACTTACTGGATTAAACAGCTTTAATGAAACTCTTCCTTTTCTGGACAAATCGGTTCTTGGTCTCCAACCAGCTGCTCTCAGGCTTTCTGGGCTCCTGCCTGCAACACAGCCTCTGCCGTCCCCAGCCCGTCCTATGGGCTGGCTGTGCTCTGGCTTTAGCTGCAAGCACTGCCCCATGAGGTTCACTCTGTTTGTTATTTTATCAGAAGCACAAAATTTCCTCAATAAGTCTTCCTGTGCTACAGATTAAACAGTAAACAGTTGAGCGAGCTAAAAAAAAAAAAAAAAAAAAAAAAAAAAAATAAAAAAAAAAAAAAAAAAAAAAAAAAAGGCTGACGAAATGCAGGAAGATCCTTCTTGTTATTCTAGCAGTATTGCTTCCTTTGCTTGGTAGGGGTGCTGAGGAAATGTCAGCACTGCGAGTGCCGCAGAGCAGTTCGCCGCTCCTTGCTCACCCTTCAGCACCTTCTCTGCCCGGGCTGGAAGCTGCTGCCAGCCCCAGCGACTCACGCATTTCGCTGCGACTCTGCACCCAGGAAAGGCAGATGTAGAAAAACTTTTGACGTGGGGGGGGGGGTGTGTAGAGTGAGGGGGAATTAAAAAAAGAGCTGAAGCAAGGCGGGAGAGCGGGCTGGTGTTTCGGCAAGCTGCCCTCCGCCCGCGTCCCGCTGGAGGGGGAGCGCTGATCCGCAGGAGCGGCTCTGGGTGCCGGCGGAGCCGCTGCTGCTTGTGACACAGCAGCTGGGACGAGCCTTCCGCATTCCCCAGCCCGCTTATTAATACGAATAACTCATGACTCACGCCGACACCGCCAGCGAGGCCGGGAAACTGTAGTCTGTAACTATAAAGAGTTATGAAGTGCTGCTCTCTGGCAGCACCCCGGCCAAGCTGGACGAGCCGTCTGCGACCGGCTTTGTGTGCCTTGTCATCTGAACAGGCGCAGCCCTGCTGCAAAAAGGGCTTGAGCGGTCAGAGGGCTTACGTGGAAAGGGGAAAAGTTCAGCTGTAGCATGAGCTATTTAGGAGGGTAGTTACGAGCAAGCGGACAAGTTTCTCCTGCCTGTCCCTGGCTTACTTGTATGAATAACCCATGACTAACCCATTAGCTCTATGGGGGATTGTGAGAACATTAGAAGGAGACTCTGAGTGTGCTTGGTCACTGGTGAAAAAAGGCAGATTGCTCAGTGAAGCCCTTCAATCCCCTCCTCAGCCCTCACAGGACTGCTTCATTTATCTAAGGGTGACTGCAGCCGATAGTTCACAGTCATCCGAGACCCGCATGGCATCAACAGAAACTCTGAGTTTACCGACACTGCTTCTTTTCCTGACCCACGTGAGTTGAAGCTAACTTTAAGCAGGTTTCTAAGCTTTCTCTGACTTCTCCTCAGTGAACATGCCTTTACCTAGGCTGATGGTCTAGCATAAGTGAGACAGCATCACGCTCTGCTGGCTGTACACACCAGTTTGCTGCTCGCTCCCCGTGTTCCAGCCTGTAATATGTGTCATTTGCTGTTGGCTGTCATTTTTCATGGCAGCAGCTCAAAAAGGCATAATTCTGCCAAAAAGAATCAAAAGGGGCTTGTGCTACTGCTATTGTATCTGCAGTAATTCGTGTGAGTTATTCTAGCACACTTTGAATTATGAAGAGAAAATTCGCAAGCATGCAATGGCTGTTTGAACAGCTTAAATGAGTCCTTGTTATAACCTCTTTAACGGACTGATAAGTAACGAGATGGTGTTCCTGGAAGCTCAGATATTAGCTTTGATGAGAGTACCTCAAAAAAACTGAAGTGGGAAAAAAGAGTGTACTACAAGAACGTCCCCAGATATTCTCCAAACATGCATTTTCTTAAGTATGGGAAAGTAAAAAGTATATTTAGAAAGTCTGAATGGCACTTACCTCTCAAGAAGTGCTGGTAAGAAGGAAGTGACTCAAATATGCTGTCTGAAGCCATTGTTTCCTCCTTAAAACTCACTCTCTCTTTACAGTGAAGGAATATATGATTTCTTCTACCTTGGGGAGTGAAAAATGAAGAATGGTCATTGCTACCACCCTCCTCCCAGCCATCACAATCTATTTTATCCTGGTGCCTCAGGAGCAGCGCAAAGCGGATTGTAAGGTTCTTTTGTTAAAAGAACTCCGAAATTGTTTCTTAAAAAGAAAAAAAATAGCGGATTGGTTGTGGTTGATGATGCTTACCACTCTACGAAACTCTGTGGTTTGCAGTCAAAATGATTTGCCCTGCCTGCTGACCAATATCCCGGACCCGCTCTTGTGTGACTGCCTCTGTACCCAACTTGTGGTTCTGTGGTTGTTTATGAGGCCCAAAGAAGTGTTTCACACAACCAAAATTACAAATTTAACTGTTCCCCTTTCTAGAACCTGCTGCCATTGGTCCCTTTGCATCACGTGACCTGGGTGATGTCGACCTTTTTTTTTTTTTCTTTTTTTTTTTTAAAAAAACTTTCTGAAGTCATGCCCTACCCACTCCACCTGCCCTCCCCGGGGCTGTGCGAGGCAGCGATGGAGTCTGCTGAGGGAGGGAAAAGAGAAATGACTCACCGTCCCTGATGCTACAAATGGTCTTGCTGAGTTAGTTCAACTCTGCTTGTTTTGTTGTTTGTGGTTTTTGGAACTACTGATTATTTTGATAGAGGTTTCATTGCTGCTTATTCAATAGTAATTCAAACCCGGGTATTAGTCTGCTGCTAAAGCAGGATGTCTAAGTCATCCTGTAAAACATTAGGAATCAGCTGTAGGAAAGACCACCGGCTGGGGAAAGGGCTGTAAAGAGGGTTTTTTCCTAAAAAAAAAAAAAAAAGAGANATAAAAAAAAAAAAAAAAAAAGAGAGAGAGAAAAAGAAAAAAGAAAAAAGAAAAAAGAAAAAGAGACTACCAAGGGAGACAAAAAAGCCCCAACATGACTTTGAACATGTATGATGGCACCCTCTAAGGGGTCCTTGAAGGTTGCTAGTCTCTGAGCCCACAGGAAAAGCTTGTAAGTTACTTCCACAGGGTCAAATACAGTAGTTCTACTTTAGGACAAATCCTGTTCCCAACAGAATGATCCCTACCCAAGAGAAAACCTGAGTAAAATCCTCAAGATTTAGCTCAGCATCTCTCGAGGTGCTAACAAGTCTGTCCTGTCTAAACTCTTCCCTTTCCTTTTCCATCCTTAAAAAAAAAGAAGAAGAAGGAAAAAAAAAAAAAAGGTCCTAAACCTATAAACCTAATAATGAAGGCAGCATTCTGGCTCTGGCTGTGACAATGCAAAAAGAGGGGAGAAAAGTCACTTACTACAGCACAAAGAAATGGCTGCTGTGCCACCTCTTGTCTCCTTTTCCTCTCTTCTGCACAGTGGCCAGCTGCCCCTTGCCACCTTCCTGCAAACAACAGGGTGCCTCACACCTGTACAGCCTGGTGTTCAGCACTCTGAAACCCACAAAACCTTTGCCAAGAAACCCGTGGCAATAAATGGACTGCACCGACAGCAGCACAGAGGCAGAACGAGACTTTCCCCGCACCCTCTCCGTGACTACCACTGTGAAGGAGCTCCCTTGGAAGGAAAGCAAGGAGCCTTTGCAATATTATCAAAAAATACTGGTGGGTGGAGCACAAGTACGTAACAATGCACGGTTCGTCCCGCGAGCAGCTCACAGTCAAGCCCCCTGGCACACAGATACCGCTTGTGTAGGCTGATGCCAGACTTCCGTGGGGCTCTGCAGAAGTACCTCCTGCACTGAGGAGCAGGAACCCCAGACTAGATTAGGTGTTTAATGTGTTTGGATTTTTTTCTGCTTATTGCATCTGTGGAAGTAGAATGCCTTTTCCTGACGATGCCTGAATTTCTAGCACAAATACAATCTGCCCAGGCATCCTGGCTTCCTTTCAGGGTTATCAAGGAGCTGCATGGATGTGTGCAAGTAGGCTTTCCTCAGAAAAATTCTGTCTGCTGAAACAGAAGCTTCTTATGATGCAAAAAGATATGGTAGTTCTAGCGACAGATATTACTTAGGAAATTGGGAAATTTTCCCAAATGAATTTCCAAAAAAACCCAGACCAATACTGAGCAGCAAGAACAGGAAGTTTAGGACACTTTGCTACCATGTGCTGAGCCCAGCTCAAACCCCTGCTGCGCTTCAATCAGGCCAGTAACTCAAAGCTCGGCTTTTTTTGCTTACCAGCTCTTCCAGAGCCTACCGCAACCAGTCCAACTTTGTGGCTGGTCCGGCATCAACCTCTCCCTGCTCCCAAAGCTGGACTCCTTCCACCCCCGTGTAAATAACTCGAGAAACACCCGCCGAAGACGAAATCTGACAGCCACGACGACTCCCTTAGGGCGCTTGCCTGGGGGGTCGGGATGCTCCGGGGTTGGGTGGAGCGCACCCCGCCGCCCTGCCCGGTCCTGCCCGGGCGGGATGGGTGCCCGCGGGCGGGCGCTGCGGGGCCGGGGCCGGCAGAGGGAGCTCGGGCCGGCGGGAAGGAGCCCGCAGCCCGGGGAGCAGCGCTCGGGAGGGAGGAAGAGGAGAAAAGAGCCCCAGGCCAGGCCGGGTTCGGAGGCTGAGTGACCCGGCAGCGCGCCGGAGCGGTGGCCGAGACGGGAGCTGATGTTGGCTCCACTTTTCCCTCGACCGCCTCTGCGGTTGGGTTGTGCCATGCGGGAGGAGGTGGCAGGAAGTCAAGCAAAACCCGCCGTACGTTCGGTCAGCACACAGGCTAATTTCAGCGTCGTTTTCTCAGGGTGGCTGCCCCTGAAACCTAATTATACAAGTTTACTGGCCAGAGAGCAGAACCAGGACCTTATAGCACATTCACCTGAGGGTAAGCCAAGCCCCCAAATTTCAGACACACCTGTCACCATGTTAAAAAAAAAGAGATTTTGAAATCAGGGATACAGAAGATATATATACATATATATATATAATATATATTTTTTATATATATAATTAATATATATAACATGCTGACTGACCTGCGACTATATATCTACTCTGTCCCAAAACTCAGGGTGTATTATGAAGATTTTAAATTATATCAGACATTTAAGATTAAGCCAACAGGAACATATTTCAACAAGCTCAAAGAACCAGGCTGCTGCAGGGGTGTGCTTGGGCAAGCTCACTGCTGTGGCAGGGAAAAATCAGTCCCCCCTATTTCTGACCCTTTGTCTTGGCATCTGGGAAAAAGACCCTTCTGTAGGGCCTCTAGTTCATGGCAGCATCAGAAGGCAGCATGAGAAGGCAGCAGTGATCGCAGCCTTAAATCAGTATTTGTGCTGCATTTCATTTTTGTTTTTTTTTTTTCTAGTACTCAACAGGCTGGAGCAGGAGAGCTGCCAGGGCTGGGACAGACACCCAGACAGCCAGAGCATGTGCCATGAGCATCCGCAGCGCCCCGGGCAGCGCCCGTCAGCGCAGCATGCCGGCGCACAGTGAACGCCAGCTATGTTAATACCTTCACCTCAGTCATCTGCCATGAAGGCGTGGCATAGCTATGAGATGCATCAAGCAACAGTTGGGCTGGTTTTGTCATCTCATAGCTAGGGCAGATGATGCAAGGGATGAGCCTGAGTGTTTCGACATGTGGCCTGCCACACTAGTCTCTGCTCTGCCAGTGGTCGGCTGCAAACAGTACAGGGAAATATGCTTTATTGAGGTATAAACACCTTGAATTTTCAAGGAAAGGACTGCGCTATGTGAGTCTGTGCTACACTCAAGTGGGAGGACAGGTGACTCTTCTGCCAGGCCACTGCTACACCCACCAGAGAAACCACGAATCCTAAAAAACATGGGCAAGGGTTGCTGGCAACACTCAGTGCCCACAGTACTATTTTATGCTGGTTGCACATCAGCTGTTCCTACAGCCCTACAATAAATCTATGTAAAAATGTACTGTTAGCGTAGCTGGCATTGCTCGGAGGAGCAGAATAAACTGGATCGTTTCACAATTCATATCCCAAGGAGGGCATCCAAATGCTACTACGTGAGCTGTGCCACCATTAATACCAGTCTCTCTATTTTTATTTTTTTTTTAAGCTGTCCTGTAGTGGCCCTTAGAAAACTCATGTCACTGGTACTTAGACATCCTTTGCTTTCTAATGAATAAGATGTAAGATAATGGTTAACCTTCAGGGTGTAATATCAGTCTTAGATCTAGAAGCTGACACATCATGAAACGAATTAACAAGCGACCACACGATAACAGCAAGATCAAATTATCATTCTAGCAGTCATTTGTTTAATTTGGTGTATGGGGTAGGACTAAAAGATTCAGATGTACTGAGAAGTGTATTTCCAGCATTAGCACTGCAGAGCATAGTCCTGTTGGCTGGGGTTGTTGGCTGAAATGTGACATCCAGTAAACAAGCCCTGACACCAGGCATGTCCCTATTCCAAAATCTTGGAATCTCATAAGTTTGCCAAAATTTGGAAAACAACACTACCACTCCCTTCCTCCCTCTATATCCCAAAGAAGACCAGTTTTTTAAGAGCAATACTTCAGGTCTCACTGGTATGAATGATAAATTAAAACAAGGAAAGCTCTGAGTGCTAATCTTTATCAGTCTCTACTTCTGACTTTTTCCCCTGGCACAGTAACCATCTGACCCCATCAAGGTATGCCCCAGAGGCCAGCCACCTTGCAGGCTGCAAAATCCCACAAGCTACAGAGGGGCCCAAACCAGAATGATTTAGGGATTATTTTGCCCGCTCTCAAGAGGTGTTGGGAGGTCAGGTTTACAGTTTGAGGTTTGACACAACAATGTAGGGAGGTGCGTAGTCTCCCCATCTGCCCTACAAGTGACCGGCTGTATGTAAACAATGGTTTCCTTCCCTCCACTGATAGCAGCCTCTCAGTTTTCATCCTCTGTTCGATTTAGATGGGCTTTAATCCCTTGAGATCTTCCAGACAGATACCGCACGTCTCAATGCAGCAGGATGTGTTTGACCCTGGGGCATAATCTGCATGTAAGGTGCACTCGGCTGTTTTGCTGCATCACAAGCAAAGCCTGGACTTCACTGAGTGAAAGGCGTGGTGTGCCTGGCCAGCCTTGGACAAAACTGGTTGTGTTCAAACATGAGCAGTGGTGACAAACGCTAAACAGACCAAGGCGAGTCAGAGCAGGAGAATACCAGGAGAATGCCATTCCTTTACATCCATTTATCCCACCCATTGGACAAAGCAAAATCAAAGCAAAGCAAATTCTCACAGTGAGAGGACCAAAAATCTCCTTGAGGTTCGTCAGCAAGGGAAACTCCAAATCTTGCACACTTCAATTTGGGTAAAGGACCTAGTCGGCCAAGGCACTCTATGCTGCTCTTCATAGCACCCTCTCACCAACCCCCAACATACCCAAAAGAAACACAACCTGTTTTTTTCCTGTCACTACTTTTGGCACAAGTCTTACAGAGGGGAAACTGAAGGAGTTTATAAGCTGCCTGTGTATTTTGCTCAATACATGATTTGCATTTTTCCTCAACACTCTTGCTTGCTTCCTCCTTTTCTGGAAGCAAAAGTGAAGGCTTCAGGCTTCCAACAGCTGCACAAGTGTCCCTCTATCGAGCAGTATCAGGAAGAGACCTCAAGTTTTCAGCCTTTCTGAATGAAAAATCTGCCAGCTGCCAACCTAAACCCTCGCTGTGTGTCATGGTGACTGCTACTGAATGGCAGCATTAGAAACCTTGAGTCTAAACCACTTACTGAGTTAGTGCTGAGAGGCTGGCAATGTCATGGGCCAGGTAGTCCTGCAAAATCATCGTGGAACAGCAGAGCATGGATTACAGAAGAGCAAACTGGTCCTGTAGTAAGCAGGATCTGCTGGCACTCGTTTGCCACCAGCAGGGAGCTCTGCCATATGGTGATCTCTCGTAAATTTGTGAACGAGGTGTAGAAGTTCTGAAAATTATAATTAAAACAAACGCAGAGGAGAAAACTCACCAAAAGATGCCATTTCAGAGGGACTGGATCTCCCTGTGAATTAAGGCTGTCAGTCAGCACAGCAGAGGAGAGCATGTAAACATTTTAAAACAACACCTGAAGGTTTCGCTCTGGCAGTTTCAAAATAAAATGCTTTAGGTTTTCATTTCAAAACTAACCCAGATTAAATAACTAAGCTAAAAAAAGGACTAGCCTAAATGAACTGTTCCCTTCTGGTCTTCCTGTTTGCAGCCCTACCAAAAATGCTACATGAGCGCTGCTGCAGAGTACTCCGATACAGAAACTTCACCCGTATCACTCCACCGCTTTTCGTCCTTTTTCTCCCTGGATACAAGAGCTCCTTCATTTATTCCCAATAATTTATTTTCAGTAACAGTTTGAAGGGCTTTTTATCGGTCTTTTGCTGATGAGTTGAAATGAGCCAGACGCTTGTGGCCAGTGAGGGAAAAGACAGAAAACCAGGAAATAAAGGAATAATAAGAAACTTGCAGAGAAAAAGGGGAAAAGGACAGATCTCAGAAACTCAGATAGGCACCAAAAGATGTTTGCACATAGTAGCTCAAATAAAACTTCTGAGCATTTTGAATTTTTCCAGCAGGTTTTTCCAAGATTGCAGGCCAGGCCCAATTCAGATCTGCCCTGCATATCCCTAAACTCTAGGAAAATCAGTGAGATGCCAGAGATGTGCTACTCCCCGGGGACAGACACAGCTCTGCCTAACGAGAGGTGATGAACATTGATAAAAACAAGCAACTCCCCACCCTATTTACTTCTTTCTTACCTACTAGGGAGCAATTTCTAGCCAGAGTCCAAGCCCACTCTTTACATGACAAGTACCACCACTTTACGCTATCTCAGTATCTGCATTAGCAAAATCCCATTTGGATAAAAATAAAATACAGAAACAGCTGAAGGCAGCTAAATAATATCCTGATGCTGACCAGTGGCAAGATTTGAACTTGGATTAAACCTTTAAGGACTGAATTTGAGCTTTTTCTGGTAAAGCCACAAAGGAAACACAGTGAAACAAGTAATACATGCTTACATTACTTCGTGCGAGTTGTTTTACTGGAACTAATGGGATTACTCACGAGTGGGGGAAAACTTTACAGAGTTTTCCACCTCTTTTGTTTTGTATTTTTAGGCACACCAGTAAGGCTGTCTAGATATTGTAATGTGCTATTGTTCCACTGTTTACTTTTTAGGATATACTTGGCAATATTTTTCAAAGAAACTCGTTTTTTTCCTATAAATGTAGAAAATGTGAAATTAAATATCTACTAAATAAGAAGTAGCTACTTTAGAAAGAGAAGTAATCCAGGTAATTTAGAGAGAAAACTTCACATTGCTTATCTGCTGCTTCTCTCTGGGCTTAGACAATAGTGCTTGGCATCTGTATTTCACAGGGGATTCTAGCAAAACTACCTTGTTCTGTGTAATTGCTCAGGAAGGTCATAAAGTTGCTTACGACAGGGCTCTCACTGTAAGAATATCAGCATGTTGTAAGTAATCAATACATTAAATCTGAAGTTGGTAACAGGTTCTTGGGAAAGCTTGCTAGTTTTATGACTATGCCAACCTCTTCCCCGTATGGTGCCATGACATGGGTTGGCTCTGGGTGAACTATCTAGTGGCCTGGGACTTGCACCTGGTTACTACCCTCTGCCAAAATAGTCTGTGACTGCCTCTGCGCCAAGCTCTCATCTGATCCAGTATGAAAAATGGACAGATGCCCATTCAGTATCACCTCTGTAAACAGGTTCCTGGGGAAGATTTTCTAAATGCTATGCAAATGATTTGGGTACCAAGCTGCTAAAGGAACCTGGCTGAAAAATACTCACCCCATTTCCTTAGATATCATTAATAAAAATCACTCCTAACAAGCTTTAATTGTTCCTCCCAACTCCATCTGATCATGATTAGTTGACTAATCTGCATTTGTGGCTAGGAGTAGGGAAGATGCCTAACAAGCAGGATCTGGGAGGACTTTTTGGGGTGTAAGAGGTAACAAAGAGGAAAGACAGCTGTGATGTAAAAAGATGAACAAGAGATTGAGGAGCATCTGTTTGCAGTAGCAATTCCACAATGTGAGGCAAGTTGAATAGAAGGAAAGAGAGAGAGGGAGAATCTAGAAGAAAATGGAAAGTCAGAGATTAATTCAAAGAGGTAAGAACCTGACCAGTCTTGCAGGAATTGCAATGAGGGCAGGTGAACTCTGTTAGAGAAAATAAAGCCAGACATTCATGCAAAAGGGGTGTAACATCATATAAATGAACATTTACCACTAAATAAAGCAGAAAAGTGCTGTTTTTCATCCAACATTAAATGAAAAGGAAGGGAACTGAAAATTTGCCCCGAACTAGTTCTAAAAAGTTATTGTCATAGACTTTTGAAAGAAAGGTTTAATGCTATGACTGCATCCTGAGAAACAAAAAAGAAGGAGTCATCAAACGGGTAGTTTACATCATTTTTCAATGTTGGATTTGCTTGCCTTTTCTTCCGTATGTGCTCCTCATGGCACTCTTTGGGTTTTTTCCACTTTTTTCAACATGAAATGCTTGGGTGCCTTAATTGCTGTTTTAGAGATGTGCTAAGTTGAGGGCAGCTACAAGGTGGGCACATCGTTCAAAGCAATGTTTGAGTTTCTCTTGTTGTCAGCCACAGCACATCTCCACCATTACCTCTGTTACAAACATGCTGGTGGGCCCTATCAGGGCAATGGCTGGGGAAAAGAAATCCCAAACCTATACCCTCTTTTGATTACAATAAAATTTGTTGTGGCTGTGAGAACATCTGTGTCTTATGACCTTCGCCTACAGGCCAGCAAACAGCCTGGCCCCTACACATATGTGGCTATTCAGTGACAGGCACAACTGGGTCTGATCCAGCCCTCACTGAAAGCAATTGAAGGTTTTCCTAAAAAGCCAGCGGCTGCTGTGTGTGGCACATTTTTGTAATGAGAAAAATCTCTTGAGCAGGCAAAGAATGCATTTATTTTCCCAGAGACTACAGTCTTCCCACCCACGAAGCATCCACACCTTTACTCATACAACAGATAAAAGGGATGAAAGCAAAACGGGGTGTAGTCAGGTTGCTTCATAAAGAAGAGCTTCAGTCTTGCTTTTTGTGTAGATCATCCTATATTGGGCCACTGTTTCACCCAACATCAGTACATCTGATAACACAGATGTGCTGGTGGTGCTGTAATCAACATACTATTTCTCCTAGTCTTTAAATAAAACGTGCTAAGCGTATGCATGTTTGTCAGTGGGATGAGGTACCCTGTAGAAAGTTAATAAAAGTTAACTGTGACGTGACTTTCATTTAAGGTTTGCTCTTAAAGGAAAGAAGTGCTGGTCAATCATACAATGGGAGAGTGATTTGGTGAGATGTCCAGTCATCAGCAAAAGAGCACTGTTCAGATTGCTTAATAAGCTTGTCATGTGTTGGCCAGCCTACAAATCTGCAATGACAGATGTACAAGATTCTCCGTAGCCTCAAGGTAGTGCATAGCAATAAACAGGCAGACACCAGAATGGGAAGGAAGCGTTCAAATGAAAAGTTTTCATATTGTTTTTACAAGCACTGAATAATGTTCAACCCTCTATGTTAAATTTTACTCTTTGTTCAGTACCTAACTACAGGAATATGCCACAGTTTTCAGATGACTTGTATTGTTATAAGCTTAGAGTCACTGAGAGCAGAATTTCACTTTTGTATCTGTAACTTTTTATGCAGTAGTCCTAGAAATTATGAGGAAAACCTTCCGTGAAATACCATACCAGAGCCCTCTTACCCCAGGCTGCAAGCAAATGCATAAAAAAATATCATACCACAACACAGAAAGCAACAATATGCAAAACTGTTTTTTGAGTTGACAGAGGTTTAACACTTAGTACACCTGTAGGAAAAACGAGTTACTCTCTTCGGTTTTGGAAGGAGGGTGATCTTATTGAAATAAGATAGAAAGTCTCCTGTAGATAGAAAGTCTCCTTCAGATAGAAAGTCTCCTGTAGACTTAATGGTGAAAATTGTTGGTAGCACCAACTGATGAGTCTGTGGAAAGATTTGGCAATATAAAGTCTAGCCCTTCCTGAAAATTAAGTCCCTTTAATTTGGTTCATAGAAGCTATCAGAAAACAGAGGCACTCTACACCATTAACTGCTTCTGAAAGTCTTGGTCATAGCGTATACTCACCTATCAAAATTTTTTTAAGTCCCTATTCCCAAAGTTTCAATGCTCAATGGTTTTGAAATATATATCGTGGCAAATGTCTATGCTTTCCCAATAACTACTGCAGATATTTCTATTTGATAAGTAGTTCCTCCTTGTTTAGATTCAGTGAACATGCAAGGTGATCAGGGAAAGCTGGTGCAGGTTTCCATTTTGCTGGAGGGATTATTATGTCTCCCAGTCTGCCAGGACCTAACTGAAAAAAGTGATGTGGTACAAAGACCTGGAATGAAAGGTGTAATCTCTGGGGAAGAAATCTTTCCAAATCCAGCTACAGTCAGTAGCGTGACTGGTGGAAACTTTTGGAAACCCTGGAGCTCTGTTTATCTTTGCTCCGCATCAGTCACCATCAACGCTAGAGTGATCTTGCTCTTTCCAGGAGCAAATCCCTTGAAACAAACTGACATCATAATCTTTCTGGGCCAATTTGCCAGTAGATCAATGGTAAAATACATTTCACTGTCAATTCATATTATGTGAGTTTCTGGCCCCGCAATGTAACTGAACAGCCCTTAGCTGGAGGTGGCGGGGGGGTCTGTCTGAGAAACTGCAGTGAATGGGGCAGGCATATCTTGGCCAGACCGAACTTCTGAAGGCTACTTGCTGCCTGTTCACCTCTGAAAACATGCAACTGAAGAGTGTTCAAAGATGCTTCTTCCCTGGCAAAGTCTCATGCCAAGTGCCCTCAAGGGAAAGCGTTCGGGGAATCCTTGAATCTCCTCTGATTGCGGCAGCACGGCACATCAAGCTTCAGAACAGACCACACAGATAGATAAAATGCCAGCAGAAGGAAATCCATGAAGGAGACTGCTTACCGAGATATCGACAGAAATCACCATTTCAAACATCTGAAGGCCTGCTCTAATGCCTACTGAACTCAATGGAAAGAATGTCACTGGAAGGGAGCCCCTGGGTTTTTGAACCATAGTCTTAAAATAAGCACATTTTGTTTAGGTTTATTTATTTTGCCTTTGAGAGTTGGTAACAGCTTATTTGCTTAAAGCTAGCTATGCAGAGCTTGTGAGATTGTTCTCAGCTTCAGGCAAGCTGGGGCTGCAACTTAATCCCCTCACAGAGCTATCCTGCTAGGAGAGTACATTCACATCCTTGATTTTGCTCTGTCTCTTTAAAAACCACAACTATCTCCTTATCTTTGCACTTATCTGACTTCAAGGTCTTATGACTGTGAACACTGCTAAGAACAAAAAAAAAAAAGTGTTACCATGCACATTCAAGGGAAGGGAGCCTTTGTGCCTCACAGTGAATCCTAGGACTTCCACTGAAAGTGGTTGCAGCTTATTTTGATCCCTTTAAAATCTGAAGAGTGGCTGTCACCTGGTTTGGTTTAATTTCTTCCTCTGTGGAGTCTGAGAAGGGGTAACGTGCCAGCTAATCAGGACCACACCAGCTCTTACATATGATTTCCTCTCATGCTCCTTTAGGGCAGTTAATGGGAAACGACTGAGAAGTTATGTCTGAATAACCTCTCTCTCACAGGGAGTACTAGAAATCTTCCATTTACACAGATAGGTGGAGGAGAGGGAAGTGTCTGGATGTGGCAGGCTTGGTAGTATTGTAGCTAAGCTGTCCTTCTGAGCTCTCTGAAAGCCCTTCCCTGTACCCATCACAAAGCTTTGCTTACAGGCTCCATCCTAACTGGCTTACCTGTAGTGCAGAGGTCGGCTTTTACTATCTGATACACGCCACCAAAGTTACATAGTTATAAAGTTACAGAGGCATATAAGTTTTATATATGTATATGTATATGTATATATTCTTGTCCAGCAAGTAAATAACTTACTGTGCAAACGCACCACTGTTCAGGAGTCTGACAAGAAGATGCTCAGAGGCAGTGCTTGCTCCCAATGGGGAAATCTCTCATGTTCCCAACCACTTTCAGGCTCCTGAAACAGTTTAGGAGCTCCAGGTGCATGTGAAAGTATGACTTTATGAGATGGAGACTGCATATATTCAACCCAAAAGCCATGCTGCTTTTAGGAGGAGAGCATGACAGAGTAGTTAGTGTTGCCTTCTGATCTGCACGTGATAGAGTGCAGAAAAAGTGTAAAGAAGTGTACACTTGCACACCTGCAAAAGGTGACAGGAGAGGGACAACAGAGACACAGAGATCAAGGAAAAGCACCTCAGAACCAGACTAGGTAAAGGAATAGAAAAGGGGGAATATCAGTGAAGTGGCAGCGATGCATTTCTGTAACTGGTTGTTCCTAGAAACTGCATTGACAGCCTCTGGGGGTTATGTACTCTATGACTGTTTAGCGAGTTTTCGCTACTGATTTAAACAGCTTATAATTTAAATGGTATATAAGACATTGCTGATCCTTTCTTCAGGCTTGGACAACGACACAGAAAATCACAGTAGTTTGGTGAGGAAGTCTGTGAGAAGGCAGAGAACTCAACATCAAAGCGGCTAAGCTCTACTCCAGCTGCTCTGAGAATAGGCCAGCTTTCTAGAGCTTGGCTTTTTATGGCTGAACGGGCCAAATATATGCCAGCTCTTTTCCTCTAAGTTAGGTTTCTCTGCCTGCTCTTAATAAATGTCTGAGTTTGTTTTCTTTGCTATTTAGATTTTTTGAGACTTTTATGATTTCAGGCTAAAGGGCACTTCAATTCTGTCTTCTTCCAAAAGGTGGTACAGGATGAGCTGATGCACATCCTTGAAAAGCAGATGTGAAGGGCAATGAGAATCCTGCCTCAGTTCCCAGGCAGCCAGCAGAGTGAAGAATGACTACAAACAGAAGTTGCCCCCAAATGCAGATTGGTCTGTGGTGCTACAAAGTAGCAAGCAATTACTGTAAAAGACTGGAATTATATCTATTAATTTACTTTTGTTTACTTGTACAAGGTAGATTGTTTCTTTATTCCCTTTCAAGCTAGAGAATAAATTTACTGCAAAGCTGAACGTACAAGCCTTTGAAAAAAGCCCTCGTACCTAACAAAACACAACTGTACCTTATACACACATGCAAAATAGAAGAAATTCCATTACTTTAGCTTCATTTTTCTTTTGTTCAGAACATTTCTGTGGTACTCAGTGGAAAGACAGCTGTTTTATGAGAGGCACAGTAAATGCTAATTAAATAAAATACTAAAACAATCTGTATCAAAGCTAAGTAGAAGTGATCAACAACAGATTTCCTTCTGTATTACTTAGGAACTTGGTGCATTTCTATATCATTTGGTAATAATGCATAATGCACGTACTTTATGTGGTATTGAAAGATTATGCCATGGACAATGACATAATATCATGAGGAAAACCACAAATAGCATTTCCAGAGGATAGCAGTTAGCCAGTTATGTCTTGATATCAGAGCCTGGACAGCAGCCCTGAAATTGTCTAATTCGAGGAATATGTGAGAAAACCCACTTTGCTCTGTATCCTAAATAAAAGTCAATATTCATTTATATATTTTCAATCTGTTATGGTCTGCTTTAAGTTACCTGCTCAGCCTACTTACATCGGCGCTGTTTAACATTAGTCATCAGATGAGGACAAATTTCCTGGGAATGGAGGTGTGGTTTTAGTAAGTCTGCACTCACTTCTATGTCAGTGCAGGAAAGATATTTTTGTCGTTTCTGAACCTTATAAGCAACATGTGCAAATGATGACTCTTTCAGATGCATTCGGACTCCATACATTTAGGTGATGGAAAGAGGGAAGAAGGGATATTTCATAGGGTTAAACTGTACCTTAATCACAGCCAGATGTCTGGCTGCCACAGATGTTTTAGGGGAGCGGTACCCCAGAAGCATTTCCACAGTTGCGGGGAGATTGTACACATATGCACATGTGTATCAAACAAGCAATAATCAAACGCTCACCCACCAAGGAAGGAGCCAGACTGCTGTTCACTGGGGAGGGAAATCTGATCACAGATCCCAAGGAAACCCCAGGGTGTGTTACACCATTCATGTAAGTGTGTATGGAAATGGTCAGCTACGAGGACCTGGCTCACACAGGCCTGTTGCTGACAGGGAGGCAAGCGTTCAAGCTGGCAGAAAAGAATTGCAGGAATAATGCCAGGGAACAGCTGGTGCTGGGGACTTACCTCTACCTCATACGTATATCAGGGAGGTTTACCTCAAATTAGCGCTAGACTGGCTCACACACTGAGTGGGACCAGAGTGCACCTTGCAGTTCAGTTTTTTCTGAAAGTCACACCGTTCGTGTGTCCTGTGAGTGCTCCACAGCGCGAGCCAAAGCTCTGCCAGGGGAATGGGCAGGAGGTTTACTTCAAAAGTACACTCCTGATTCATGCTGAAATACCAGTGGGGAGGCGCCCTCAGGCATTTTGGCATCAGATGCACTGGATGCAGTCAAACCCTGGCATAGTCTGGCAACTGCCTGAAGCTATTGCAGGGCTGAGAACCTGAAGTACTAGGTAAGTTCCCAGAGGCCTGGAAAAGAGGGAAACCAGCTCCAGGGTCTCGGAAGCTCTCCTGGTTCATTTGCCCATGAGCAGGTAGAAGGCCTCAAGTTGCATCAGGGGAGGTTTAGATTGGATATTAGGAAAAACTTTTTCACTAAAAGCATTGTCAAGCACTGGAACAGGCTGCCCAGGAAAGTGGTGGAGTCACCATCCCTGGAGGTGTTTAAAAGATGTGTAGATGAGGTTCTTAGGGACATAGTTTAGAGGTGGGCTTGTCAGTGTTAGGATAACAGTTGGACTTGAGGATCTTAAGTCTTCTCCAACCAAAACAATTTTCTGATTATATGATTCTAAGGTAAGGTGGTGTGGAGGACCAGCTAACAAGGACAAAGAAAACAAGCATCTTGACCCAATGAGTGATAGTGTGAATAAGGAGGGTGAAATTCAATCAATGCAAGTTCAAGGTCGTGTACTTAGCAATAACCAGATAGACAAATACTGTCAGGAGGAACACTTGCTTGGCAGAAGTTCTGCAGAGGAAGATATGGGGCTTGCAGTCCACATGGTGCAAACATGTGGCTGTAGAAAAAGCAAAGGTTTAGTGTCATGGGCAAGTAACACAACATAGTCTTTGTGTTTGAGTTGGTACTGACAAAACCCTAGCAATAGTGCTGTGCCCTCCACAGCTCACCATAGCTCAAGAATGTGGGAAAACTGCAGAGACCAGTGGAGAAGTCCTTGAAAAATATGGTCTGTAAGACAGATTCAGCTGGGGTTGCTTTCCAGTCTCCCATGGGAGAGCAGATACATCTTCAAACCTATCACAGATTAGCAAGTAGGAAGGGAGTAAGCTGTGCTCCATATTCACTGCAGGTAGACAGGAGTGATGGTCTTCAGCTGCAGGTGGGGAGACTTAGGCTAAAAAGAGGGAAGACTTTCTAAAGTTTAGGATAGTCAAGCACTAGAATAAACTGTCTAGGAAGCCTGCAAACTCACCATTACTAGAAGTTTTGAAGAGCAGAAATGCTTGAAATATTGGTCCTGCCTATTCATATAGCTGGTCCTGCTTATATATTAGGGATGGAAGAGACGACCTCCTATGTCTCTTCCAACTCTCTAGCTCTGTGTTTCTATCAGGAGACACAACCGAACCAGTCCTTCCCTCCACATAGCTAGTCTGTGTTGCTGGCCAGCCTACACCCAGGGGACAGTTACCATGAGTAGGTGTCAATAAAAAAAGACTCATTCTCCACTTTGGAAGTCAGGATGCTGCTCTACAGCCCACATCAGACTGCAGTTCTTGCTGTGGTGTTGGTACCACATCTGAAATCTTCAGATATCACAAGACAGCCACCAAAAGCCACAAAACAGGCTACAAAGCATGCCTGGAGACAAAAATCTTTTAAAGCCTTCCTCCATCATGATACAAGAAAAATAAATCATTGACCACTCTTTGAAAAAATAATAATCTTCTCATCTTCATAATGTGTTGCTTCCAGTGGAACATGAAACACCGTTACTTTAACAACAGTATCACAAAACCTTAGATGCTGTGTCAGCTACATAGCATTGAGAAAAAAAATAAAGAAATAAAAATTTGAATTACAAGCTGCCCGTGCCTTATAAAGAACAACTTACTGGGTTGAGAATAGTGATTGTGCTTGCTTCTCGCAGCTATTGCATGATATTCCTGCCAAGATGCAGCAATTTAGAAGGAGGCTTTGATAATCTTTGATATCATTCCCTGCCCACCACAGTCTAGCAAGTACACACTGTGTGGTGCAATTTAACTGCTCCTGCAGCAGCATCCACCTCCACAAGCACCAGGCATGGCATCTTGTCACAATATTTTATCTGTTTAAGTTGTCCACTTTATCTATTTAATTTTTTTTTATCTGCACTCAATGCTCACGAGACCTTCAAAGGGAAAAAAGCTTGATGTGAATGATTTCTATAAACTGCAGCTCAGGTAATGGTTTGGTGAAAGGTCAACAGTATGCCTGTGTTCGTGGGTCCAAGGCAGATGCAAACAGTAACCTATCAGCAGATTTGACATGTGAAGAATAAGGGTCAAAAGAGCTTAATGGATAGATCCTAGCAGCAATTTTTCATGACATTTTTGCACGTTTATTTTCTTCTTACAGAAGAGAAGACGATCTGGCCTTTTTAAAGGTTGCGTTTAGGGCATGGCATTCTTGTATTGAGCTGTATTTAGCTTGATGTGACAAGCAGTGCACTCCTCAAAAGAGAGGCAAATCAAACCCTCCTGGCAGTAAAAATGAATAAGTATGTAAGGAAAGCCCGTTGCCAAATTATCAGGAAAACTTCCTGACGAGCATCTGCACGCAGAGTTTGTATGACAAGCTGGATGCCCCCGTGAGATGAGAGCAGCACACAGGCTTTTGTGCCACTGTTAGTAACGACTGCTCTTCCCGTTCACCTGCCAATGCTGAAGTCCCCGTATCGGTGGGAGCTGAGTCAGCTTCTTTCCAGGGACCAAGCAAATTGCAGCAAACTGTGCCTGCAAGTTATTTTCCTCCTTCCTCCCTCTCCACCTTCCCCCTTCCCTTTGCTCCCTCCCGGGCAGTGTTTCCGCTGTGGTCCAAGGGCACAGGCTGCACTCCTTCCATCCTGACACATCCTGTCACTTACCTCTCCGGGGGAACTAACCTCCGTAATCTGGTGGGAGGGAAAGGACAAGGCTACGCATCCCTCCGTGGTACCGCCAGCTCCGCAGCTGAGCCACAGACTGTGTCAGGACATAGGCAGAAACCGGCTTTCCTGACATGACACGCAGCTACGCTGGCTACAGCCGCACAAGGCTGGGAAGGGTAGAGCTATCCCTTTTTTCATTAAGCGTATTTATAAACATACTGTACACAAGCATTTTTTCCTTTCTTCACAGTGACGGATGATTATACGTCTATGAAATGTTTTCATTTATTTGGCGCCAGAGTAATCAAAATCAGTTGAAACTGTGGCGATGAAGGGAAGGAAAACAAGTAGGCGTGGGATTGACTGTGCCTCTTGCTCCCTGAGCCAGCCGAGGGTAGTAGCTGGCAAAAGTGCACGCCTTGCAGATGAACATCTTATTCAACTGGTAATTGTTCCCAGTCATGCTCATGGCCCCTGTCCATTAAGGATGTAGCCCTGCGTAACTTTAAAAGCAATTGACTCCACTCTGGAAACGCTGTGGGAGTGTCTGAGCCAGCATGTGCGTGACTCCGCTTAGGCAGGAGAGAACTGGTCCCAGAAAACCTTTGTGAATGAAATTTTCATGCTTTCATGTCTGCCCCAGTGCAGATTTTGGGTCAGTCCTTCTGATCTCAAACATCCGGTTTAAACGGGTGTTTTCCACTACATACAGACAAAAATATTTCCATTATAAGCCTGTAATGGCTCAGCATAGGCAAGCAAGGGGGATGAAGCGGGGCAAGGCAGTTTAGGGGACTGTGTCAAAGATGCCGATGTAAAAAGAAAAAAAACCTCAGAAACCAAAAAAACCCCAAGTTTCTCTGCCTGTCAGTTAAAAAAAACCAACAACATTGTATATGCGTCTTCTCAGAGCCAGATGGTAAAGATTTCAGCAATGATGTTTCTGTTTGCATTTCTCCCCTCTTTCTTCCCCACATTTTCACAGTCGGCAAGGACCGGGGCTGGCTGCCTGTCTGCAAATGGCTGCCCATGCTGCTGCTTCCACAGGAGCTTCCCCGGGCATTCGCGTTCCCCACTTCCTCCAGAAAAAGGTGCCATCCAAGTGCTCCACCCCTGGCATTATGCAGGAGCTGATTACTGGTCACATTTGCAAATAACATGTCTGCAAACCACAGGTTTGATTTGATGCTGAAGAGGCTCTCTCTGCTTTGGCTGGTGTCCGAGGTGTGTGTGAAGCTGCACAGTGGTTGGTTGCAATGGGATGGGTGGTTAAAGGGGTCTGCAGGTAGCAGTTGCCTTTTCTCCCATCAGAGACTGAGCAGTTTATCACCTCTGGAACGTGCCTGGTCTTCAGCAGTCAAAAGTGAAAGCTAAACAGTGGCTTCATGTACAACATCATGATTACTTGAACCACATGGAATCAGGACAGAAGAGCTGGAAATTCGTTGTTATCCTACATTAGAAAGAAAACAAAAATATCCCAGCAATTCAGCCACTGAGGTCAAAAAAGTCTGAGGAAAATACCTATTACATCACTCCCAGTCAGCCTATTTTTTTTCACGAGGTCCTGTGGAGCAGCTTGAAAACAACTCCAACTTCACCCTCTGCAGTCATTCCTCTTGCCTCTGCTCATATATATATACATATATATATATGTATGTATAAAAATCAAGGCCCCAAACTCCCTGAACTGCCTCTTTTCTACTGTGCTCACACCTCACTCGGCATTAGCAGATATCATTGAGCATTTCCGTATTTTTTTTTATTGATGGAGCAAAGCCGCGTCCCTGAAAAGCAGCAAGAGCTCCATGTTCATGGCCATCACTGTCCGTGCTACAGAAAGGATCCTTCTGGACCGACCAGCTGTCCTGAGGCCATTCCTGGGATAAGACTGGCTGCCTTCGCAGTGGGAAGGTCTCTGAGCTCATCACCAGGGCCGAGAGATGGACCGGCTGCAGGAGGGTGGCTCAGCAAACTGGCTGGGGACCAGGCTTGCCCCAGGGTGGCTGTGCAGATTGGAAGCTTGCCAGCTGTGGAGTCTGCTGTATGTGAGCACGCCTTCCACAAAACACTCAAAAAAAATCGTGGTTTTAAAAGGAGAGAAGAGGAAGAGGAAGAGGAGGAAAAAACATCTTTTGAGGCCAGAATTTAGTAAACAATCTTAATTTATGGGTAAAACTTGGTTCTCCAGAACACAGAATCATAGAATCATAGAATCATAGAATCATAGAATCATAGAATCATAGAATCATAGAATCATCTTGGTTGGAAGAGGCCCTCGAGATCATGGAGTCCAACTGTCAACCTAACACTGGCACTGAGCCTCATCTATGCAACATGTCATGTCATCTCAGTCTGGCCACTGCACTGTTTAAGGCCGATTACATGGATACTGCTGCTGCTCAGGGAAACTTGTGAAAACAGCTGGCAAACATCCTGCTGTTTTACTGACCAGTCCAAGACACGGCTAAATAATATGGGATAATTTATATGGAGGGACTTTTTCAGCACCTGCTATTACTGGCTAGTAGGACAGATGACCATTTGCAGAGAATTGACTACACTTCCTCTTCAAGGATATATTAGACAGCATATGCACTCCAGAGGCTCCGGCCCAAGATGTTTTTCCTTTTGATAGACTTCCTTCTGGCAGACGAGCTGGAACACTGACTTCTGGGGACTCCAGCCACTGTCCTCGTAGCTTTTAAAAACTATTCAGGGTGACAAAGCTGTAGGACACACAAGCAGTGTCCTTATTGACTCCACTTGTGATTGTCTTGTCAGCCTGCAAGGTTGAGCCATTTGCAGACATCAAGATAAAATGAATGTTACCTATCTGGTAATCTACAAGTAAATTATCTGTCTATCCATCTGTCTATCTGTGTAACAGTAACCGGTTAACTTCAGATGCCCAAGGTCTAGAAGAAGTTTCAGTTTGTCTATTGCACAGTCAAAGACAGTGCCTGCCTGATTAAATCTGTTTTAAAATGTGAATGAGTCTTCTATGTGTGTGTGTGTGTGACAGAGAGAAAGTAAGAGCGGAAAACCAGGCAAGCTCCTAAATCTGTCAAAATACACTAAGATCATGTCAACATATTTAACAGACAACTTGACAATGGACTGCCAAGTGTGTTCATATGTTTACAGACATACATTCAAGTTATTTACATTCCTCTAAATCCCTTCTTCAACTAAATATAGATGGAATAAAAAAGACCACAACAGTAAAAATTAAGAGACATGAAAGAGGACTCCTCTGGAGAGTATGGTATTCAAAACAGCAAGATTTCAGTCTTCACCAGTACATGTTTAAGCACAGAAACATCTGTTTCCTTCTCCCAGTGTTGGAGCTGCAGCAATTGCTTGGGAGAAGTCCCCTGCATGGCTGAGCTCTGCTCTCTCAACGCCTGCATGAAAACCCTCTCCGGTCCCTTGAAAACTGCCCAGGCCTGCTCATCCACTAGGAGTTTGAGACGTACCAAGGCATGCGGCACTTATTCCTAGGCACTAAGGGAAGAGGAAGCTGAAAAAAGCCTATGCGATTTCACTGCAGAGTTCAAAAAGGCTCAAGGGCTAGACCGCAGGCAGAAAACACGCCACAAATGGTGCATGCGACTTGTTTTGCATGTTGCTAAAAACTTGTGCTCTCTGTTTTTGCTTTTTGATCTGCTCTGCATTTCCTTACGTGTCCTGTGAACAGGCCAGCTTTCCACCACCTGCCATCCCCTGCAGCTCTTACCAAACTTTGGGGTAGACCCAAAAGGATTCCTGTGCACAAGACAATGGTTAAAATTTAGGGGTTTGTGTCTCACCTGTGTTTTCATACCAGACAGACAGAAAACAGCACTCGCCATGCTGACTTGCAAATATTTTAACTGCTCTGCCTTGGTTCCTCTACAACTTGGATAAGGACAGCGAAATGCTCCTGGCTTGTACAGAAAACACATTCGTATTCACCTGGAAAGTGTTACATGTGTCAAGTATTACATGTCGAGTAATTAATTTTAAATGTTATATATTATATATGTAATGTTTACAGCAGAGGAAAACACTGTGGGGGCGGAGTTGACTGCAAAGGAGTTATCACAGCTCTATTGGCAGTATAAAAGTTATTTCAGCTATGGAGCTGCACAGGTATGTTTCTCCTGTGGTGCACTAGAGATCTATAAAGTCAAGTTGAAAGCACACAGATTATCCTTGATAATATAAGTATTTAATTAAAACCTGCATTTATAAGCACCTGATTAAAACTGCATCCTCAATGTACTTCATCAGTATTATGGAGGTGTTTAAGAGACACATAGATGAGGTTCTTAGGGAGAGGGTTTAGTGCCAGTGTTAGGTTAATGCTTGGACTCTATGATCTTGAAGGTCTCTTCCAATCGAAATGATTCTATGATACTATGATTCTAGTTGCTTCTCCAAAAGCAACCTACCTCTTAGTTATGCTGCCTCTCATGCAGGGGGATGTAGATATCTGTTGGAGACCCAATAACATTTACTGTTGAAAGAGCTGGAACATTTTAACATTTACAGATAATTCTGTGTGTATCAGAAGACAAATGGTTCCCAACCTGATGGTCTGCATATATGTCTGTCGGAATGCAAATATGGCCAGCTTAACTTTCAGGACACTGAGTAGTAGGATAAGAACGAAATCTGAGTCAGAACTTTTAAACTGCTTTGTCTTGCAGACCTAGTCTGATATTTAATGCTATTTGGACATGACTGCTGCAACTAAACTTTCTCATGGTGGCTCTTAGGAAGAGTGTTACAGAGGGAGCCTTTCCCTCAGCACTGCCTGCTCTCAGCATGCAGAAAGCGTGGTGTCCAAAGGTGGCCAAGACAGCAGACGACAATCCTAATGGTTGCACATGAGTTTGAATATGTTACAAAATGACCAAGTAAGCCTCTTTGAGGCATGGAAAGATCATCTCACCTAGAGAAAAAGAAGTGATTAGCTAAAGGCCAGACAGAGGCTCGTATTTGAACTTTTTCAGCAACTACTGGAGTTAAGACAGACTCCTAAGTGCCAAAATTTCCTCTTAGATGCCTGGAACTCCCAGGAAAGCATGCACTTCTCTCATAGTGAAACTTAATAAAACTGTCACCAGTGCAGAGCAGTCATTGCTGAAATGGTCTTGAAGACAACTTTTTTGAACAGTTCTTGTTTTACTTTTTTTCTGAAGCAGTCGTCAGTTGGGTTTAAACTGCAGATAGGAAGTACTGCTGCTGCAAACCACTCCTGTTTCCCTGAAATTTTAAGCTACAAACAGTCTCTCCTTACACTTCTGTAACCTAGAAGAGTCCAAGCTGAATCACTGGTGCAGCTTTATGAATTTATTTTGCAGAGCTGTTGGTATTTCAACATCAGGGCAGAGGACAAACTGCTCACTAGTGTGTCCTTTCATGACTGACCTTACACAGACATACCTGCTTGGTTGCTTTTTCATACTGACAAAGCAGTGGAAAGACAGCAGGCTTTAGGCTTTCAGGACAGAACTGGTTAAAAAGAGCACATTATCTGACTGGAGCACATGGCTTTCCCACTTGGTTAATGGTCTTTCCCACCTGTCCTGAGCTACCTCAGTCTGTCTCATTGCTGAAAGCACCTGTGGAACCTCCTTGTTGTTAACAGGAGCGGTGCACTGAGTCCACCACTTAAGGCAAGCACTTGGCTGTTATAGCCCTTGGGCTCCTTTGTTTTTAAATGACTGTCACTTTAGTTATTGCTAGACTTTTCTGTAGATAGGCCTAGTCACTCCACTGCTCTCGGCCCATGTCTTTCTCTTTAAGCCTCCAACTGGGCTTAAAAATCTGAGCAGTGCCAAATGCCCCAGTTTTCTCATCAAAACTTGCAGGGCTTGAAAAATTAAAATACTTTTGCTGAGTTTTGTAAAAAAAGGAAGGTGTTTAAGTGGAAAAGGAAATGGCTGACCTAAGGAAATCTCCTCAAAGATCCCTTGTAGCTGTCACATGTTTTAGGGACCGAGGTGTCCCCAGGTGGAAGGTACAGCTACACTCCAGTAACCAGCACCTCTCCAGCAAACCCAGAGTTCGGAGCTGTTGCTTCTTACTCCCTTACAACAGAGCTACTGCTGAGAGCAGGTGTGGGCCCAGACCTTCAGCCTTGGTCCAAAGAAACCACTTGTTTGACTCCACCAAGGAAAAGTCTTTCCATTAAGCCCAGGAGTGTACTTTCCATTAAGCCCAGCTGTGTGCTTCCTTTCCCTTACTGACCTGAAAATAAGGAGTTATTCCACCACTATTTACTATGGTTTTCCATTCTGTGAGGCCTCTTGCTGAAGGCATCTTTCCTCCAGCTGTCGTGTCTGGTTTGCAATCATTTCTCCAGTATAGCTCCCAGATCTTCCCCAGCTCTCCATCTTCCCCTCCTCCTCTGTCATCGACTTTTCTCTCTATGTCCCCTAAGCATCCTCCCCTTTGTACTGCTTCCTCTCCTGTCCACAGACTCAATGCCCTCAGCTCCCTCCCATGTGCCTCACTCCTCCTCTCCTGTCCCCAGCCAGGGGCTGTGTGGGGGACAACTGGTGGCTGTGGCTGCACCAGAACCCGTGTTCTTGGGCTCTCCATGTAGGCAGGCTGCCCAGCCGGCCTCTGTCTCCCGGGACAGATAGGGCTGAGCTCTGCCTGCCCTTCCAGGTAATCTCCGGTGCTTCTGCTTGCCATCAAAATTTTGCTTGAAAATGGCTACCTCTCCAAAAGTTGTTGCAGGGAAACAACAAGAGATCATGTGGCTGGACAGGTATTATTTCTTTGGAGAGCAACCTAGAAAAGCAGAGTGTTCATCTTGGTTGTCTGTTTATTTTGTTTTTCTCTGTGGTATTTATCAGCAAGGATGAAAACACACAACATACTTTGACAAAGAAGAAAAATGTATTTTTCTGCTTTGCAGCAAAAAATGACCCACTCAAGAAGAGCGCGGTTCATTCACTTAGACATGGGCATACTGCGTCATTTGTGGTTCTCTAACACACCTGCCTGGCTCCCAGCCCCTTCTCCAGAGAAACTCCCATGGGTTCTGCACTATGAAAGACAGCAGGATCAGGCCCTGAGGCTGAACATGCCCTTGGGTCTCCCAGGTGATGGGAACAGAGCAGGACACCCTTTAGCCAGGACTGCAGATTCTTGTGTCAGCCTGGGAGACTTCTTCTGGCTGTGTAAAAGTTAAAAATATTAGCATTTAGTTAGCATCACTACTGTTTATTTGATGTCTCATTTTTGCATTCAGTATTATCTTCTGGTGAAATAATCTTTATGTTCTTTGCTTATTTGACTTTCTTTGTATTTCTTCTTTCACCCTGTTCTTTTCTCTTACTTTTAGATTACTTCCCCATGCGATCCCCTCAAATATATCCATTTGAGTGAGCACTCGAGAGTGATTACAGGATGGGCAACTTTGTGTTTTCCTGAGGCTTGAGTTCACATTATCCATGAACTCCAGACAACCTCATTATACTGAACTTTGCCCTTGAATGATCTGCTCTGCAACTAGAAAGCTATTTACATAAAAAAAGAAGGTTATCTTACATAAAGCACAACTTTATCACATATACCAACACACACTCTGTGTGTGCTAGACAGGGGCCAGAAACCACGTATCTGAAATCTCTTCAGAAGAGGAGTATTCCCTCCTGTGTGCCTGCTCCAAGGGTGAACTCTTGCTTCTGGAATTTGCTTCCTCCAAAAGTTCACCAAAGTGAGCCTTCGGGGGTCTGGAGGGCACCGTGGTGAGGAAGCTTGCTTTGGCAAGCCCCTGGGCTCTGCTTAGCACATTGTCAGGGGGAGACATACAGAATCAAGAAAAGAAAGGCAGTTGTCAGGCCAAAGTGGAAGTGGCTGGGTGTTATTCACTTGGGTTGCCAGAACGTATTTTTGAATATGGAGAAGTGCCCAGAAACAGTCTGTTCTGTGCAGCATAAAGGTCCTGCCATGAATATATATGTGTATGTATAAATATAGATTCATATATGTATATCATCTCCTGCTCCCTGCCCACTTCTTCAAAAAATGACTACGACTGCCTGAGTAGGATGAAACATTTTCACGTTGTGCCAGTTGATCCACGTTAACTGATACAAATCTCTAAGATCAGATCTTTCGTACAGAGAAGTGTGCTCTGTCCTCTGAGTCACCTCTTGGTTCTCAGCGCCAGCTTTGTGCCTTGTGATCTGATGTTCTTCTTCTCTTCAAACATCTGCATTTTCCAGTCTATACCTTTCCTCACTTCCATGTCCTGACCTGAGTTTCCTCTGTCTGGGAAATCTTTCTGTCTGTTGCCTGGGCCACATCCTTCATTTGGCATTGCTAGGGTCCTGCTCATGGCTAGCTGTCCTTCACAGGGTCCTGTTTCTCAAAACTCTGCCTTTATTGTTGGCATCACTTTTTTTCTCTGCATTTAGGCTAAGAGGAGTATATCCAACACGAATTCAGTCAAAAGAATTGAGGCAAATCATAACACATAAATTTTTGTCCTCTCTGTTTCCAGGTTCTTTTTCAGGGTGCACATCACTCTTCTTTGCCTCCAGCTTTTCTTCCATCTCCATTGCTTGTACAACAGCAGGAGCCAGCATCCTCAGGAGCAATCTGTAGCCTGGTGTCTACAGGAAGAGAAACAAAGTCAAACCTGTACTGTTGCCACGTGAGACAAATGAAAGGGTTAGAAAGAAGGAAGCGCTCACTCCCATTTTACAGAGGGAATGGAGGCAAAAAAGAGAGGAAATTACTTTTCCAAGGCTGAATGGGAAGCAGCCTGGCAGGGCTATTTGCAAGCTAGAAGTGAAGCAGCCTGCTACCCATCTTGCTTGGCTTCCTGTTTCTACCTAAATCTTTGACAGACTTCCCGGGTTACCACACCATGCCTCAACTTCATCCAACCCCATTTGGACTGAAAAGCTTCCCATCAGATTTGTTCTTCTTATCTTAGCTGTCTTTTTTGTTGTTGCTGCTGGTGTGCTTTGTGTATGAATAGGGTTTGTACAGCCTGTTTCTTTCCATGTCCAGGCTGAATGAGTTAAGATGCAAACACAAATACAATAAAGGTCAGAATTTCACAACCAAACTCCACCAAAGAAGAAAGTATTGTTAGAAAGCAGGATGTTTATGCACGTATTTGCATGGCCATGATGCAAATGACCTTGGACATTTTGCTTAAAGAAGTTGTGTATTTCTAGTATGGATTAAAAGCAACACAGCAGTCAGGGAGGAAAAAAAAATAATAATGGATAAATGCAATTGTTTATAACTAAGTACAGTCTCACATGTACCTAGAGAGCCATCTTTGCAAAAATGCTGTGACCTTTTGCAGGACAAAAGCATTCTGACGGGAGAGGTAATACTCCCCTGAACCACTTCTGGGAAGGTAAAGGGCCACCCTGGCTCACATCTGAGCAACATCTTGAGCAGAGCAAAGATTCTGCTTAGCATGAGCTACAGTGACAATAATCTGGTTTTAATCAGCTCTCCATCCCACTAATTTAATGTGCAGGAATCTAATACAGCTCCCCAGAGGAAGGTCTGCAGGGACCTCTGCCTCCTCCTCTCTTTGCCCCCTCCCCTCTCATGGCAGGGTCCAGTTCAGCTCAAAACTTTCGGGTGAGCCTTCTGTCTCCAACAGGCCAAAAAACCTCCCCCCACCCTCAGCTTGATCCAAGACTTAATGTAATTTCCTGGATCTATTTCTAAAACGAGGACTTCTTGCCTCAAAGAACCACGGGAGGCTCTCGGGTGGTCTAGTGGTAGCAGAAAAATAACATAGCTGTTTACAGCAACCCACGGGGATTACATTCAACGTCTGCAGTACTGTGCCTTATTCCTTTGCTCCGCAGAGACGTACAGACTGGATGCTTGGCACCTGAGAGTGGAGGTGCTTCAGCAGTTGCTCTTCGAGGTGGCTCAGTCTGGAAAGCTGCCAGAGCTTCTCCATCAAACACACTGCAGGCATGAGGAAGGTTCTCAAGAGAAACAGGCGGGAAAGAAATGGGAAGCAGCTGTACAAGATGGACTGAAACTGTGAGGATGACAGAGGGAATGTAAGGGAAGAGCAAAATCTTTGTGGCTTCTGCTTCCACAGGGCTTGCGGTCTGGACGAATTTTATTTTTCTGCACCTCTGGAGTTATCCAACACAACGGATCTGACTTTTCGTTTGGCTGTTTTTTTACACCAGATCTTACAAACCTCTGTGACTGGGGGAAATGCATGAGAGAATTCCCCGTACTAGCTTCCGTTCCTCTTCTTCAGCTGGACTTAGCTGGTGCTGATGCTAAGATGTCAGGGGCACCCCTGACCACAGAGCCTCCCAGGAACCCGTGCAGAGAGTACGGGGACATGACCGAATACCATTCCATGTGGGATCCAAGAAGGGAGAAGATCAAAAAATCCTGCAAATGTTTTTTGGTGTTTGGCTAAGCAATGTGGATGGTAGTGTGAGAGATATCCTCTGCTCGGGACATTCACACCTGGGTGAGGCAATGAGTGATGAATTCTTGTGGTCTCGACAGGTTCACTCAGCAGCAGGACTTTGGTCCTGTACCACCTTAAACCTACCACATGTGGATGAATTAAGTCTTTATTTCTCTCTGCCTTTGCATGTCCTGACTGCCCCTACTGTGTTTTCCTCCCAGTTCCCTCTAATTTTTTTCAAGCTGACCACAGTCCATAGAGTTTCCTCCTCACCCTTGCCTGGCAGGTGAGTGGCATCTCCGTGTTATTTCCTTCCTCCAACATGGTCCTTCCTCCAGCGCTAACCTCAAAGCACCGGGGAGATAACTGAGAGTGCAACTACATGGTCTTATCCTGCCTCTGAGCCCAGTCCATTAGCTTGGGCACAGCACTACAGTACTCATGGCCATGTGGTTTCTGGTGCACAGCTGGCTCAGAGCATGGACAAACCGAATTGTGTCTGTCTGCAAAAGATGTTATCCAAGAAGAGAGTAAAAATACATAAAAAGCCCTGCCACGACTGTATCAAAGACTTCATTTATCTACATTGCACATCTTACTCCTTTACTGGGTGTTCAGATTATACTACTGGGGTATCATTTAGATGGAGATCCTGCTCAAACAAGCACTACATCGCCCACTTTTAGACTGGAGGCTGGAGACTGTCAGACTGATGGCATGTTGGGTTGGTGTTCAGACGCGACACTCATCCAGGGAAGACCAGGACAAGGAACTCATAAAAACCCTTCCTGCACCCCCACCACAGGTGTTACAAGAGACACATGCTGTGTCCATACCTCTGCAGATACTCCACTTGCATGGCAGCTAGATGGGGATGTTAATGCACCTCTTATATATTGCTCACCTTCCACCTCTCACACTTGAAGAAAAAATATAATGTCCCTTATTCTCATTATAAAGCATAGAGAATGGAGGAAGATGCTTGACTGGGTAGACTTTTGAAAATTGGAAAAGTTGGATGCAAATCTCCCCGGGATATCATAGATGAAAAGATACAGGAGGCAGGATGAACCTGTACCTTTGTGAAGCTCAGCTTTTCAGCAAGGAATTTGAAAAATTGAAACAAGGTGTAACAGACTCTACTGAGTGTCAGGAGGCTCCCTCACAGCCTGGGATCATTCTGGGGAGCAATCTGCTCAAAGCTGGTGATGATTTTTTCCTCCATGTGCCTCAGAAAAACTGATAACCTGCCAGTTGGAAAAATAAAGGGAAGATTTTCAAACTGAGGTAATTCCCTCAAGTGGTTGTCAAGGCATGGTGCTCTATCCTTACATAAGGTGTATCCCAGAGAGTCCATCTCCCAGAAAGTGAGGTCCTAATTAAAAATAGACTCAGGAAAGCTAAGCCTCTACCCTGCTCCCAGCAGCAACTTTTCCCTCTCAAGAGGAGAACTTCAGCTGTTCAGCAAAATCCTAGAGGCATTATTTTTTTGCCTTAACCTTGAATCTCGTCTCACACCTGCCTCATGAACTGCTCTTATGAGACTCAGTGCTAGGCTTGTGGTCCTCTGGCAGGTTGCCCAGGTCCTTGAGGAGGCTTTGCACTGTGGAAAAAAGCTCACTGCTAGAAAGAGGTCTCCGTCACATCTGCCCACGTCAGAAACACGTGTGACCCTCAGCACACACGGGGTCTTTGCTGCCACTTCGTGTGTTTGCCATTGCCCCATGACATTCCCACTGAGCGCCTGAAAAATCTCCAACAGTTTTCTCTACTGTTCACTTTCACCTGCCAGGTCATCACTCTTAGTGAACACAATGAGTTACAGTAAATAAAAAACAGACGCAATTTTATTTAGAATGACTTCTGATGAAAGAGGATCATGGCTAATAAATTGCAGATTGCTGAATGCCAGTGTTGGCTGGCATACTTTGCTAAATAAAAGACACAGTTTAACACTTCAAAAAAAGATCTGTGTTATCATGAAATGTTGTAATAAAGTGTGACCCATTTTTTACTCTATTATTTATTTTGTTAGCCTGGACATCTTTAACTTTCCCTGAGGACAGCACCCTAATCGTTTAAAGTGGGCATTTTCTTTTTCAGACATATGAAAAGGTTTTGTACAGAATGCATTAAAACAGAAAGTGCAGCTGTAAAGAGGAGTCTCCATCTTAACCTTTTCAGCTGCTGGATCTATGCGTTTTTTGTTTTGTTTTGTTTTGTCTCATAGGCAAGCCTAATATCTGGGTTGTCCATCAAACTGTAAGCTTGATTCTGATTGAAGATTTGGTTTTGGGTACCAAGGAGAGGTCATGGGTTCCTGCCCTCCTTTGGTAGATCTTCTCTGAAACCCCAGTGTTTTGTTTGGCTGATGTTTATGCCTTGGATCCTCTCAGTTGAGCTATGGGGTAGCGGCCATCTTTTATAAAACACCAGAAATATGGCAATCTCTTATATTCATTTTGTACAAAGAGAGTTAAAACAATCTACTCCAGCACTCAACATGAGTAGTCAATGTGCTAGTGGTAGTAGTAACTCTCTAAAGAGACAACTTTGCTTCGTAGAGTGTGTTTCCCGCTCATTTTTAGGATCTTGTATTTGCTGTGAAGACTGGAACTTTCCCAGAATTCTAAGACTTCAACATTTTGAAGAGGATATTTTTCCAAAATTTTTAAAAACGGCTCTTTCTGAGGTGCTCTAAATCTGTTCCTACCCTGGACATGACTTCTGCACCCGGCATGCTCAACCCTTATGTATTTGTCACAAGGGCCACTCCTTGGAAAAAAAAAATCAACCAGAATAAGTACTCTGGACAGAACTGCTATTCTGTTACTATTCTCTGTGCCTCCCCATACTCCAGAAAAAACATTGTCTTATTCCTGAATTTTATTTTAATTTTGTGAGCACAAGTGTTATTAAGAAATAAAATTATTTTTCGTTCCAGAATAAAGTCCACAAAGGAAGCTACCCTGGCATAGCTGCTAGGCAAAATTTCCCATGCAGACTAGCCCTAAAGAGTGACTTTACACTATCTGTTAGCATATAAATATCAAAGACCTATTCTTCTGTCATTGCAGCCATAATGAATCAAGATTGGGGTGTTTATAAACATCCTATTGATATCCTCTCTCTCTCTTGAGCTCCAGACACATATTACCACTGATACTGCTTGCCTCTCTTACAGACTATGACTTTTTGGAAGTATATAGCAAGCACTACCACAACTACATCCTCTAATTTGAAATAAAACAGTGGATTTTCACTGCTACTAGATAGGAAACTGGCAATACCTGCTAAAAGCAATGTGTTTTTCACAATGTCTTAGTGAAGGGTACTCCCAGAACCACCACAGCCACCTCTAGCTTTTTAGTAAGTTGGTTTTGATGCCCTGCTGCCCACTAGAGCCTTACAGGATTTGTGTCACACATGACGTGTTTTTCAGTGGATCCGAACCAGCATTCCCCTGATTATCCTCCCTGGTGGTGGGGATAGCAAGATGGTACCAAAAGGTCTTGAATTGCAGAAGGGCAGTAGGATTCACAGCACTGAGTGACTTGGTTGACTCCCAGGTACCTGATCTAATTCTCAGCTCTGCCAGAGCCCTCCTTGCCAAAGCTGGTCCATGTTCCACTGCAGCTCTGTACATGGAAAATTTTAGAGGGCTCTCCACCTTTCCTTTAGCATCTGCCATATCTCCTGGTAAAAGTACTGCTGAGCCAGAGAAGTCCCAAACAAAGGGTGTCTATCCTCAGCCAGTGCTTGCAAAACTAACACCACAATTTTATAGAACAGTTTTCTGAAACCCCAGTTATTCTGATACGTCATGGTGTGAGGATGACTCAAGGAGGATTCCTCCTTCATTGCCACAAATACCAGGTTTAGGATTGTTTTAGAACTCAAAAATAGTTGTCAGCCTATTGCAGCATTCCTTTTTCTACAGACAATTGTGATGAGGTTGTTCAAGGTTTCCACATCTGCTGCATGGCTCCTGTAATTCAGATTTTCCTGAGAGCAAGCTGTCATCACACTCTGATAACTACAAGTAAATCCCCAGTTTGCACTGACTTCATGAGTGGGCCAGAAGTGTTCAGTGCTTCTGACAGTCTGTTCCTGTAAAACTTACAGAGGAATATGGACTTCCAGGACCAAATACGCCATACCTCTTGTGAGTAATATAATATACAATTTCCTCACTCCTGGAAATAAATAGTTTTGTACTGTCACTCATTATAAGGATATAATCAGATGCAAATCTCAGCTGCAAGGGAAAACCACCTTAGGAAAAGCAAACAGGTGATTTTTAGCTTTAGACTGAGTCAGTGGAAACTACTGAAAGCATTCATCTGTAATGCATTTCTTTTCTCCAAATCCCTCTGACAAGGAATTCCAAATTTAGCTCTCTGCAGTTTATTGGAGGGTAGGAATATAGGTGTACTGGCTGCAAGTAAAATACCATGTAGTATGAAGCCGCTTACTCAATTGCGGCCTCTAAGTATTTCAAGATGCGTCTGAGCATAAGGCAGAGCCATCCCTGCAAAACAGCCTGCTCTGAGAGCTCCCTCTGAGGTTTTTATGATGTTACTTGCTCAGCGATGGTCACGAGCAGCCACCTGGAGGGATTTCTCCTTTACAAGCACTTTGGTAACTCCATCTTTACAACGCAGCTTGAAAAGTCTCACATAGTTGGTCTTCGCAGGGTTGTGATTTTTTAATTCTCCCTCCACTTTCATTAGACAGTGCTTAACCTCTGCGAGGAGGAAGCTGGGGCAGGAATAATCGCTCCAAGACAGAGAGTAATTAACTATGTGTCTCAAAGGCTGCGGTGGGTCTGGGTTCCCAGCGCTCAATAGGAGGTGAACTGAGCATACAGCAGCTTGGAAGTTCTTAAAATTTTTCGACTATCCTCCCCAATTACATGACTGAATCTGCTAATGAGCTATCGCATTAAAGCAGAGAGGTAATCCACTCTTGCATGGGGCTGTCTGCCAAAGAGTTCAAGTTGTTAGTAAAAATGAAGTGGTGCTGCTCTCCGTGCTATTAACGTGCCAAAACAACAACAAAAAAAATCTTTTCTCATGGTCCAGAATATTAAACAGACGCAAATAACTTTCATTAAAAAGCCACATTTTCTGTACAGAGTTTTCCCTGGAGAGAGCAACATTTCTTTTCGTAAGTAGGATGAATTTTGCACTTCATTAAATGCCTTGATCTTTTCATCACATTTAGCCTTTAATGTGACAGCATAATCTTTAGTTTGTCTGCATTAACGATTAAAACAAATGTGCATGCTTGTGTGCGCATGTGTGTGTCTGCGCATGTGTAAAAAATCCTTCACTAGTCTTTAAAAATGAAAGGCCATGAAACCACTCAACATTCTTAGCAAAGTTGTTGGCTTAAAAAAGATATGGATGTACTTTTTTTTAGTTGTGGGGTTAAAATCTAACTTTTAGAGGCCCCTAGCTCTCCCCTGTGATGACATCTATGGGAAAAGGATGCTCCACCTGCCATCCTCCCTTTAATACCCAGCTGCTTTGCAAGCGAGGTTGCTGGGCTCGTGTTAAGATCCCAATGCTGCTGCTGGGCCTCACACAGCCCCACAGCGAGACCATGGCCACGACCAGCTCCCTGAGCTGACGCCGGTGACTGGTGGGCTGCGCGGATGCCAGGGAGGTTCAGGAGCCAGCTCCCACTATCAGGAAAGAAATGATTTGATGTGGATTTGTCCGAACCCATCTTGACCAATCCGGTCTCGGATATCAGGAGAAATTTCTTCACAGAAAGGGTTGTCAGGCATTGGAACAGGCTGCCCAGGGAAGTGCTTGAGTCACCATCCCTGGAGGTGTTTAAAAGATGCATAGATGAGGGTTCTTAGGGACATGGTTTAGTGCCGGAGTTAGGTTATGGTTGGACTTGATGATCTTGAGGGTCTCTTCCGACCAAAACGATTCTATGATTCTATGACCAACTTGTGGGGTTTCTGTTGTGCATCTGTCCCCATGGTGGGGCAGGAGGTACAGCTGCGCGTGGCAGCCGTGCGCTGGGGAGAAAAGTGTGCCAAAAAAAGATTGCAGGAGTTGTGAGGACCCAATATACAATTCCACAGGTGTCTTCTTGGCTAAAGATGGAACAAATAAGTTCTCCCATATATATAGCGAGAGACTTCAATTATGGCAAGGAAGTTTGCTTAATAGATTTTGGTGTAAACAAGTAAAACTCTGTGTTTTGGATAATGAACTCTCTCACCTGAACTAGAAACAGAAAACTCTTTTGTAGTTAAACACATTTAAAAACTTTTTTTTTTTTTTTTTAATATAATGGAAGACAGTGATGAGAAGGCCATCTCCAATAGAACACATCAAAGTTATCCGGCTTTTAAGTACCTCTTTGACATAAGCAATGTGACAAAACTGACATAAATGCCTCAGAAAACTTCATTGTTGTAAAATATTAATTTTTTCCGTAAAAAAATTCAGATTAATTTGTTCACTCGTTTACGCTGCAGATATACCTGGAAGCTACACTGCTGTTATTTCTGTGTTCAAACCCACTCATAAAATTGTTAAATGTCTCTCCACTTTTTAGTGATAGTCAATGATCCAGGCAAGTGTTCAAACCCACTCACAAAATTGTTAAATGTCCCTCCACTTTTTAGTGATAGTCAATGATCCAGGCAAAATTCTGACTAAAGTTACTTTTTTTTTTTTAAATCTTTTCCTGGTGTTTTCAAAACAAAGCTGAGGATGGCATATGGAACTGAATACCCATCTGCTTCAGAGACAGCATCAAACTATAAAAGCCAAAACTTAATGCAGAAACTGCTGTCTTGTCTTACAAACATGGGAATGCCAAATTTCAGAAACTCACAGAACAGATCTGACACTAACATATGCCCCAAACAATCCCCGCAATGTGTTTTCAATCTGCTTATTGCGGTGTGCTAAAGATATAGCAAAAACTGAAGGGTCCCAATGCTGGAACCACTTAGGGCACTGCAGTCTCAGAATTCACTGAGGGAAGGTTTAATTTCACCCGACTTCGGCTGTATGAAGCGAGACACTTAGTCCCAGCTAATTACCACGGTTCCCTGGACGGTGAGGGTAGGGAGGCATGTACCTCTGGAAGGAAGACGTGCAAGAGCTGCCAAAGCTGAGAGAGAGAACCACATGCCCCCCTGTTAGGGGGCCAAATGAGGCACAAGGAGCCTCATCGCAGCTGCTGCAGCGGGATGAGGAGAAGCTGCTGTACAATTAAAGTGTTCAGCTGGGTCCCAGTGTGGGGCTGGCTCTAGCAGGCAGCACGCAAGTCCCCGAGTCTCAGAAATGCACTTTGGAAGCGTCAAGTAGCTCATCCTCGAGCCCCACGCTCTTGCGGCAGAATTGGTCCGCTCTGCAACCTCACCGCTTTACGGCTCATCCAAACCTCCGTAGGCCACTCCGGCTGCTTGCAACCGGCGTGTAACCACAACCGAGCCTCGCTGAGGGACAGAGCTGTTCCCATCGGCTTAAAGGAACACGGGCAGGTAAACAGAACCAAATATGTGCCTTGAAAAATGGCATAACTGTGAATAGAAATCTGTACTCCCAAAATCTTGCAGTTCCCTGTTTCCTTGCTCTGCCAACTACTTGCAGCAAATAACACAGCCACAGCAATAGTTTTTAAGGTAGTGAAAATAAAAAACAGACAAGTTAGTTTTCAATAAGACATAAAAGACCACTGAATTCCTGACGCACACAGGCTTCCAAGCAGGTAGTCTTTTTCCTGAAAACATGCCATGTGAATGTTCATGGAAAGCATTGCATGGATGGGTATTATTTTATAATTTGCGATTGGGGAGTTTAGAAAGAGCATTTGAAAATTTCTTTTTGTATTGTAGCATGCACAAATAAATCAAAGAAGAGATTTCTGCAGAGCTGCATTTTTATATCTTTGTGACTTAAACCACATTGCCCAGCTGAAGGAAGCTGAACCACAGAATATGAATATTTGGAGATATATCACTCTTTCCAAAGGGAACGACCTCTATTTTTTTTCATCCACATAACATAGGGTAGAAAGGGTTCCCCTGTACAAATTGACATTGACATTTTTAGTTTTAATAAATGATTCTGTGGTCCTGATCTGCCGCACATACTTTATTGTAGAGGGAAATAGTTCTTCATAATACATTAATACCAGCAAAAGCTCTTACTACAGATGCGGCTGTTTTTGTGGTATTGCCCAGCTCACACTTCATCCTGGTATAAAAGCTCATATGGGAGCTCACACCTCTAAACTGTATTGCTACGCTGGCAGACATTTATTGTACACACCCTGGCCCAAAATTATAGCACAAAATCAGGGAATCTGGGAAGGAGAGTGCTGGCTCTCAGCATTGCTAGCTAACGATAAGGACCCTGATATTGCTGGGTATTTAAACCCTCACTGGAAGCATGTAGAGAGCTGCCACAGTGTTTTGATGTCCTTTGCTGACGGAGAGCTATTTTGGAGCATTTCTCACCATCTAAACCCAGATCTAAAACTCATTGAGTTAAGCTGTCTTCAGGTGAGACCTTACAACATCCTCCCATGCTAGCAAAGCCAGCACATATTTTACCAGCAGTATTAGGCGCTCGGTGATTGCACCAGCCAACTAGACTAATTTATAATACTTCAGGGTGTGTGTTTGTACAGGTATGTCTGCTGGCAATCACCGTGAGTCACCTAGACAGACCTAGTTTACAGCAGGCAGACTCATGATGCGATCTGTGCTCTTTGAATGAAAACTCCCCTTTTCAGAAATGTAACTATTTTCTCCTCTTTTTCAGTGGAAATTAAAAGTGCTGCTGGTGTAGGGGTTTGTGCAGCAAATAGTGGGAGGTAATGAAATGAGAAAGCAGCAGGAGGGGTGGTGAGGTGAAGGGCACCTGCCAATAGAGCAAACAGAAACTAAATAAATGTTGCTGCTGGTTGGAGGCTGGAGCTGACCATGCCTCCTTGGCCCCTTCAGATGAGGACTTCTAGGGTGATGGCAGACCTTGCAGTCAGGTAGGAAAATGTAAGGGCCCCAAATGAAACAACAGCTCCAACCATGCAGGAATGCCTGGGAGAAATAGCGAAATAAATAAATGCATAGCGTTGCTGTGTTCAACTCCTCCTCTGCCTTTGCTGTCCCTAAGCCTCCTGCTTGCCCTTTCTCCCTTCCAGAGAGGGTTGGGAACCAGCCTAAGTGGACATGGCTGCGTGGGATCCCTTTGGCTGCCAGATAAGCCACCAAATTCTGCTGTCATACAGTGTGTTTTATAGACGTGGAGGAAAATGTGTGAAGTTCAGGGCTAGGAGCCACTGTGCAAAACTGATCTTGTCACTGCATAGTGAATTGCAACATTCACAGCAAAACAAGAACACATGACGGGTTATAGACATATTCTCATCTACAGCTGGCTTCTCCTTTATCCTCATGTCTGTAACTTCCAGCAGTATCTGAAATAAAAGCATTTATTTTCATAATATTGAGTACCTTGAAAGTAATACTCAGATAAAACTTCAGCGTGTGACATGACTGATAAATGAGCAGCAAAGTTTTTCCAGTTTGGTAGGATTTTCTCCCACAGTTGTGAGCTTTTTAGCTCTGAAGAGCGACAGGGGAAAAAAAAAAAATAAATATTGGCATTAGGGATAATTTCTGGTAGCATTCACAAGACTTTATCTAGGTGCAATTATTTGGTAAGAGTTTAAACATTTTTAATATGTTCAAGCAAGCAGTTTCAGCCCAATGAGGTGGCTGGCATCTGAAATACAGAGGGTTTTTTTCACTAGCAGGCTAGAAGCAGCATGACACATTGAGAACAGCTTTCCCCTCACCTGCCGTTTCTTGTCACACTACCATGATGTCTCCCTCAGGTGCTCTGGCAAGTAGGAGGAGCAAACCCCAGCACAGCAGCCCCTTGGTTTATTTTGCATTTTTACCAGCTCCTCGTCCATCATCTGCATTTAGGGCACAGGCTGGGATCATCCTTTCCTTCACCTTGTCTCCTTCAGTTTCTTGACTTTGAGTTTATCTTAAAGCCCTTTGTTTGGGCTCATAATTCAGCGGTGAGTCAGTAACCCACAAGCACCCCGAGCGGAGCCAGCCGTGATCCACAGATTCACTGACCACCTGCTCCAAGCTGTTTCCTGTGTGGGCGGCCAAGTCCAGAGACACTTAAAATATGAGTTACGGTAAATTTTAGTTTAACTTTGCGTATGCTTTGCGGGCACTCGGGGTGGTTAAAACTGGATGACACTGAGCTTGATGTCTCAGCCCCGCTTGGCTTTGCTGTAAAGCCAGCTAAACTTTGCTGACTTGAGGAAAGACGGGCAAGAATCTGGCCCTAACTATTCAGTTCATCCACGTTTCATCATCGTGCATTGCACATGCCATTACTTGCTCTCTCACACCGCTGCTCCCATCCTCCTGTGGTTGCCCACAGCCGGCCCATCGGCTTTCCCTCCCACCTCGTGACCAAGCGATGCTTCTCTGGCCTCTCTGCCCATCTGCTCTGGGAAAAACTGGGATAATTTTGTTCTTCCTTCAAGATTTTCCACGGTGACTGTGAGTTAACACCCCTTGGATCTTCAGTGCTCCAAAGGGGATTAAAACAATCAACCAAACCTGGTTAAGAAAACTGATTTTAGAGATGAGAAAAGAGGGGCAGAAGTGATATTTTTCAGCCAGAAATACTGCCCAGGTTGTAATAAATTTGCACCGTGCATGTAGATCCAGGCAGGAGCATTTGTAGACACGTCTCTTCCCTTTCTGTCTCAAGCCTTTCTCCCCACAGCCTGACTCGTCTCACAGTTGCATTTTGAGCTTTCTTGATGTGCCTCCCTTATCACGACAGGCTTTCCCACCGCCCAGCACCCCCCTTGCTGTGCTGTTTTGACCCCCTACTGCAGCTGTCATGTCACATCCATGCTGCTGCTCTGCTTTTCCCTCTGTGATGTTTCCTGCTGCAAACCCTGGTTTGGGGCAGTTTTGGCTCCTGCATTTTCTGGACACATTCCCATCTCAGGGCACGCTGTGTCCCCTTTTCCTGCCAGCAGCCACACTGCCATGGGATGGCTGGGCATTTTGGGGCAAATTGGGCAAAACCTGAGCCTAGAGTGTTCTGCTGTGGCTCCCTGTCCTGCTTACTGTGCTTTAGGAGCAGGCCTGAGCCCAGCAAGGTAAGGTTTCAAAAGCAGGATGACATATCTGGTTTGAAGTGAAATTCTTGGCTCAATTTTTCTCCTTTTTCAATGAAAATACTTGTGCTACTTTGAAAGTCCTGATTTGTAAACAGCATGTTAATCTCTGCTAATTGTTGCGGGGGTTTTTTGTTGTTTTTTTGTTGTTGTTGTTTGTTTGGTTTGCGGTTTTTTGTTTGTTTGGTGTTTTGTGCGTGTGTGTGTGCTTGTTTGTTTGTTTGTTTGTTTTGCTTTGCTTTGTTTTTTCTTTCATTTGGTTACAATAGCACTGGAACCAGTTTTTTGGTTACACGTATATCTTTGGGAGAAAAGGATAATATCCCACATTTATCTCCAAAGTCAAGGATAGACTATGAAATAATTTTGCAGTTGATTATTTTGACGCATCATCTCCATTTCCCTTAGCAAAAGGGAGCTTCAATTTCCTCACACACTGAACTTTGTCCTTCTGCTGAGGAATCTCTGACATTTTGCTTTGAAAAACTCCTAGCCTTGATCTTTACCTCATCCATCACCACACACACATTTTGTAAGCAATGACTTTGGCCTATTTTTGCTCATGAGTGCCCTAAATTGCTTTAAAGTCTTCTATACCTTCATTCCATTATGCCTCTTTTGAATAGGCTGAGAATTTTGTGAATGTGTAGTTTTGACATATGTATGAGTGATTTTCTGTAGATGAAAAAACTGTCACTTTATTTAAAATATATTATTTAAAATACATTATTTTTTCCCTCTTGCTGGATACAGAAAAAAACCAGAAAGATTCCAAAATTTTAAACATGATCACATTTAAAATACCAATTTTAAAGATTCATATGAAAGATAAAGGTGTGAAAAATATTTCAAAAATATTAACACAATTATATCCTTTTTTCAACATGATCTAATGAGCCTGAGAAGTCTAGGGTGATTTTTTTCCCTGTGCATACATTTTCAAAGCAGAAGAAAATGGTGTGCTGTGGATAATTTGCAAAGAGCTGGGATGGCATCAATTGCTTTTAATTATTTGCTTTTTTTCCACAGTTCTCAAATGGCCATTGGTGAGGTTTCTTTTAAATACTGGCTTTGAAAGTAGTATCCTTCTTTGCATTTGATGTTAGGCAATAGAAGGGATTAATTAGAATACTATGAATGCATTACTACCAGCCCATTTCTAAACGTGTTTACGAGCATTATGATGGTGAAGACTGTTGAATCCTAAGACATAGGAACTCATTCATACTTTGCAGAAGGAAATTAAGCTGAAGATAAGAATGGCAGATTAATTTCAACATGATGTCACCATGGGAAAAAATAATCTTCACTTTAAATATGCAACGCTGACCTCTGAGTCACTTGTGAGAATCCAGGAATGGAGTCCCAGGGCAATAGTTCTGCACGCTCAGGGAAAGGAAGAACCAAACTAAACCACTGTCAATATAAAACCCTGGTGTGTCCTTGCCTTGAACACTGGGTGCAGTCCACCCACCCCTCTCAAAAAAGTCCACGCTGGGACAAGAAAGGACACAAAGGAGGGTAAAAAGGCTCATCAAGCATGTGCAAACAGCTTCTGTGCCAAGAATGAGTGATGAGTTTAGGACCCTTTAGCATGGCAGAGACCAATGATGCTGAGCATGGCAGAGCAGATAGATGGGGATTAGTTTCCCACACAGGAGCCACTAGGTGGGTTTGGCAGGAGGTGGGTGCAAGGCAGACAGTGGTGGGTCCTTACACAATGCTGGGGAACACCCCACTGCAGGGCTTGGTGGGGACGGAGAGAAGAGTTGACGTGGAGACACTCACAGAAGCGTGAATGTGCCTAGCGCATCTACTGCAGGCAGGAGCACCAGCTCTATCTGACCATCTGCGGGGGCTGATTGATTAGAAGTCTGGGATGGCTGTTTCCAGCACTTAGGTGTTTCTTCCCTGCAACTTAATCTGCAAAAATGGGACCCCGATCCAAAAATGACTGATTTGTACAGATGAGTCAGAGCAAACTCGGTTGCACAATGTGGAAACTGTGAACCTAGTAAGGGAGGTTTTCTCAGTCTGAGAAAGTATGTGGTGAACTTGAGACTGAGAATAAAGACATTTATTTTGTTTTCCCAGGGAGGAGTCTAGCCAGCATTTTTCTTAGATCCATTTAAGCACTTTCTCTCACTTCTGTGATTTAGAGCTACTTCATTCATTGGCTAAATTAAGAAAAATGAGCATGCTGAATTGTGGAGAAGATAAATGGGTCATGTAGTCAAATAGCAGTGTCACTGCAAGTCATCAGCGTGATGCTTGGAGAATGACGGAGAGAACAATCCAGGAAGGAACAGGGAGACCAGATGCTGCGAGTTACTGCAAAGTCAGGATTTAACTCTGCACTTTGCATTTCAGCTCTTCCATTATCATAAACCTGAGTGGAATGAAGCTAAGGTGAGAAAAGTCATGGGAGTGTGGGTCTGGGACTAAAGCCCAAGTTTCAATTCTATTTCTTTCTCTATTATTGTTATATATTTATTATTACAATCTACCCATTAGCATCTTTGCTTAATTTGATGTAGAATTATAATTCCACATTGTTCTTACATGTATTTCAACTAAGGTAAATCTAGCTTATACTAGTGAAGCTAATAAAGGTAAGGAAATTTTCATTCTTAATTCTATTCTTAGAGTAAAATGGAAAAATGTAGTGATAATGTGTCTAACTGTACAAGGCCAAAAAAGCCATTCACTTTTTCCCATATGTACTATGCGAATGCTCGTTTTTGTTCAGTCAGGACAGATCTGAAGTCCTTGCATTCCACCAATAACCCAAATCCATAGCATCTCCATGGAAGGTGCTGGGCAGGAGACTTCACTGGCTCTTGATGGGGGCAGCTGATGATCTCAAGAAATACATAGTACAAATTTCATCCAATTCATAACACTAGTTTAGCTGGGCATAAAAAAAAAACAAACCAAAACACTTAAAAAACCCTCTGTTGTTGTTTTTGCAAAGGAACTTGTGCATCATGAAGAAAAAAGTTGCTATAGCATGAGAGCTTTTCAGAGGTACAACGACACAGTCATGTACAAACACACAGAGCTTCCCTTGGACAACTCGGCTTCCAAGTGAGCAGAATTTATCAGCTTAGAGTGTGAGGATGTGCTGGCTGGTTTGACTGAAAGTGAGTTAATTTTCTTCATGCAGTTAGAAAACCTTTTTGTTGTTGTTTTTTCGTGGGTTTTTTTTTGTTTGTTTGGTTTTGGGTTTTTTTTTTTTGTGGGGGGTTTTTTTTGTTTTTTTGTAGGTTGCACAGTCATTGCTCGGGTTTAGTTTTAGAACAAGAAAATAACATTCTGGGACAGAGCTAACGCTTTTAATTGCTCTTGTCTGGGAGCCAAGGATGTTCTGAGCACTCTGCCCACAGGTGTAAGGCAGCTGGTAAAGAAGCCCCAGATGGGGCAGACCTTAACTGACATCCAGACTGATCAATAAGAATATTCCCTGCCATTAATGTCATGCTTCTTACTTAGGGAGAGTTGGAATCTTCCAGCTGGGCTCGGACCGGGGCAGAGTTGGGGTGGAGTCAGGACGGACAGGGACAGAGACGTGTTTTGCTTCCACTCCACTTCATGTTCAGGAGTTCCTTAGTTTCTTAGTTTCTTTTGCCATCCTGCCATTTTGCAGAGGTCTCTGGGCCTTTTTGCCTGTTTCTTTCTCTTCTCATCAGGATCGGCTGTTCGGGACCAGGTGCTGCTGCCTGACACTGGCTGCTCAGTGTGGATGGAGGTCGTGAAGAATTGAGTATCTATTCTACTCTATTCTATTCTATTCTATTCTATTCTATTCTATTCTATTCTATTCTATTCTATTCTATTCTATTCTATTCTATTCTTTCCATTTTATACATATTATTAGTAGTAGAAGTATATTAGTATTATTTTGTCCTTTTATTAAACTGTGTTTATCTCAATCCACAAGTTTGTCCTTTGGCGTTCAATTCCCTCCCCTGTTTGGGTGGGGTGGGGATGGAGTGAGCAAGCAGTTGTCATGGTTATATCACTAGCTCAGGTTAAGCCACAAGAGGGGAACAACAAAACAACACAAGGTACACCAGGGACATTTGTCAGTAACTGGTAAGCAAATGGAAAGGACCCCAAACACTCACTCTGCAATGTAGTCACTGATGTGACAGGTTTCTACCAAATACGAAAACAAGACTTTCACAAGGGCACTGGGTATAGCAAATTAATACCATCAAGAGGTTATCGTCTTGGAACCTAAATTAAATTTTTCTATATAATTACATTCAAGAGCTGCAAAAATTCTGTAAATCTTAAACCTAGGTCAAAGCCCCCTGAGACCCTGCTCATGTATACACAAGGCTGAGGGCTGAGGTGCAGCTGGTGGGTGCAGCTCTGTGCCTGCAGGGCCACAAGTGAACGGGGATGGATTGCTGCTGAACAGGAGCGCAGGTGGGACTGCCTGTGCCAAGCAAGGCTGACTCACCAGAAAGGTCTTGCACCAGGGGTAAATTTTCTTACGAAAAGTAGAGAAGGTCTGCAAAGAAGGTGAGGGAGGAAGCGTCCCAATAGCCCTTGTTTGGATAGGACAGAACTTCCTTCACGTCCTCCCTGGTGGCCCACTGTGCCTGTGCAGCGGGCCAAGAGCTGCACACAGCCAGGAGCTGTGGTTCAGCTGCCACCTGTGCTGCAGCGGGCTGACCGCTGGCCGTCAAGAGCATACACGTTAAGCTCCCAAGGCACTGCCGAGGCACCATCTGTGGTGGAAGTCTCCTGCTTTCCAGCATGGCCAAGCTAAGCTGCTTCTCACAAAAGCTACTCAGGGCACGTGGCACTAAGCAGACACAAGCTAAAACACCTTAGCAAGGAAGATGCTGTTGGCTTCTCCTGTCTGCTGTAGCAGGGCTGACTGTCAGCACAAGCTGCAGGAGCCCACCACAGCAAGGACTCAGAGACCAGGGACATGGGCAAAGTCCAGGCCAAATGTGCACCCAGGCTGGCACCTGCCCCTTGCACAGGTAGGTTTTGGTGCGTATTGTCTGTGCGCTTGGGCAATACTTTGGAGCTGGATTGGAGGGTACATTAACACTGGGTGTGCATCCCTGCCCCTTGGATTGGGAACACCAGGGCAGTGTTAGCTTTCCACAAGCTCTCTTTCACCATGCTGTCACCCCGCCCTATTTCACAAACACCTTCCTTTCTCTTCAAGCACTGAAAACGAGGGGGAACAGAAAACAAAAAAAACCCCAACAACTAAGTAGGTTGATATAGTCTGTATGAGTCACACTGATCTCCAAAGAGCTGGATGAGGCAAACACCCCAGGAGAGGGGGTGGGATTTTAAGGAAGGTCCTGGTTTGTGTTTTACCATGATGAGGCATTTTGAGCACACAAAAAGTCTACCCTGGGTGGGGGGGAAATCAAACCCTATTGCTGGACTGCAGTAAAAATGAGCTTGCATTCCTGTTACGGATAATGCAATCCCAGGACACTGCCTGCTGACAAATCCATTTGACTCCTTTCTTCAGAAAGAACTAGAACCAATTTCTCGCCTATCATGTAGCACTGCCACCCACCCCGGAAGGGAGTAGTTTCTGTGAGGCAAGCCAACAAACATCTTTAAAAATGACTGTCATTCTAACCAAGACTTACTGAAACGCTGTGCACACATCAGGGCAGCAGTGTGTAGTTTTCCCCATGTACTGTACAAGCCAGGACTGTGCTACCTGCAGCTGGCGTGCACTGCTACCCAGGGTAACAGGAGATGCTCAGATGGGGTGGGGAGAGCAACCAAATAGATGAGGGTGGGTTTTTTGAGAGTTAATTGTGCTGGTATGTCTCTTGTGCCTTTGAAGTTAGGGGAAGCTCTTGCTGGGAGGGGAAGAGATAGGCAAACACTCAGGACTTTGGAAAATCTGACCCTAAAAAGACAGATAAAGGGTATGAGTCGCTAACGGTATTAGTGCAAGATTTAGTAATGTTGAATGATAGTTCAAAAATGTGCCTGTAGGAATCCTGCAAGGTCAAGGGCTTAGAGCTGACAGTCGTGTAGATTTAGGTTTTCTTGCAGTAGAAGGCCATTTTTAATTATTTAAACCAGGTATTAGTACTATTGAATAGATTACACATGTAACTACACTTACCTATATAAATAGGTAAATGTATAAATAGATAAATAGATATATATACAAATAAATAGATAAATATACACATATGCAGCAGCTGACAGGCATTGAGAGTTGATAGGAAATCATTTGGAAATAGCCCATATCATAAAATCTGTCTCTGCCATTACAGCCATTTCACATTTGCTTTAGCATTGGCGTGACTTTGAAGTGTGTCCATGGGCGCAGATCATCTACTGCGCACCTTTTTGTTTGAACTGCACAATTAGTTCTCAAAAAAATCCTTCTCCTTACTCTTCTAATGGAAAATGTGGGTCCAGTCTCTCATTAATTTTCATCAGGCTATACGCACATTTTCACTTTTTCATGAAGTACGTCCCTGGTATGTTGATAGATGAGGCCATGAAATTGCTCTGTGATAAATCCCACAGTTGCAAATAATTTGAGTTCTCTGTTTATAAAAAGCACTTAGACACATGCTCTTACTTGCTCTGTCAAACAAAAACAAGTCAAAAATACAGGCTTGGGCAGTCTCAAACTTTGCAAGGTTGAGCTGAATTCAGGGATCAGCTTTAGGTGAGGTAAAAAAAACCAAGAAGAGATATTTCCAGAGCACCAAGACACATAGTTTCAGCACTTCTGAAGTGAAACTCCTAAGTTTTCATCTCAATTACTTGTTCATTTAAAGAGGGTTTTTTTTGTTGTTGTTTTAACCATTTGTTTTTGCTTTGTTTCTTACTACAAAGTGTAAGTAACCTGAAACAAAACATCCCCTCCACCCCAAACATTTAGTTTTGGCTCCAGAGAATCTTTTGAGAGTGATCCAAAATAAAACACACTGCTCTTTGATTTGCTGAGAATGGAGAGGTTTCCACTGTGGGACAACTTATTTTCTTAAATCCTTGTTGTTCCCACTTTTCAGTTCAGTCACTAAAGACTCCATTACCCAGACAGAACTACATTTCACACCCAGGCAGGTGTAAATTGCTGCACAAGTGGAGAATTAGGTTGCTTGCGAGAGCTATACCCTCTGGTACTGAACTTGAAACGAACAGGTTTTAGAGTAATATATAACACAATAAAAATATTAAAATAAACATATCTGCCATGGGGTTTGGTCTTCTTCCAAGAATGGGAGTATGAGTTGTTCTGTAGAGCTCATGTTTTTCCTCGTTTTCATTCAGGTTTGGACATGAAATTGCATATTCTTTCTTTTTTTTTTTTTTTTTNTTTTTTTTTTTTTTTTCCCTCAATTTTTTTCCCCTAGTAATAATTGGACCACACATTGTCCTGTCAACAGAGCACTTACTGTCACCCTTCAACATCTTGGACCCTTTGTATACAGTTCACTCGTTAAGGCACTTTGTAAAATTGATGTCCAAGAGGAAACAAGTACATATGCTTAATAAATTGAGATTCCCAGCAGCAGTTTTCCCTTACAGGAATAAAAAAAAATCTCTGTAGGATTAGATCACACTCTGACACTAGCTCCTTCAAACAGGGTAAGGAAAATCCATGAGTTACATGTTTGTCGTCTTCTGTTTTGCAACTTACAGACTTCTGTGGCTTAAAAACATGTTTATATCTGTATATATATCTGTACCTAGAAGAACACCTCCTATACTTAATAAAAGGACCAAAGGTTGAACACCAATAAATTAAAAATTATTTCGAATAGAGCACTGCCTTGCTACTATACATTTTCGGCCTGCCACACCTATCTATTTAACCTAGCACATAACTAGAGAAAATACTGAGCTCAGTAGTCTACTTCTAGCCCTGCTAAATAACGATGCAATTTTGCATCTGCCCTCATTCTTTTACAAGGTTCAGACTACGACTGACTAGCAGCCAGTTACCCTGGAAAACCTCACCAACAAACAAACACTCGAAGCCTTGAAAGACCAAGCGGCTGAAGAGAGACGCTGCAGTCGGGCTGACTTCTGGATACAAGTGGGTGGTATAAACATAAAAGGGATGGCATTAGATTAGAGCTCTTACTTTGATCTCTGTACAATAACAATAAAATAGTCATAAAGGACTTTCACTCAGTGGATCTCAAAGCACTAGAAAAAACCTTAATAAGCCTCACAACTCCCCTGTGAGGCAGATACTATCGCCTTAGTTTTACCAAACAATAAACTGAGCCCAGAGGTCTGAGATGGTTTGCCCAAGGCATGCAAGCAGTCCATCCTCATCCCTCCCGACAGGGACATGGCCCTGTCAGACACCTGAGAAAGGGACACTGTGGTCATGGCTTTCTGGTGATCCCCTGTGTGACCATCGTGCCTGACATCCCCATCCTTGCTCACTCAGTGACAGCCCAGTTTCACTGCTCTGTGCCCATTTACTCTCCTTTAGGTGAGGGCAGCAACGTTTCTCACTTCTCTTTGTTACCATTTGGAGCATTTGAATCTCCCCGGTCTTTATTTTGTTTAGCTCTCTCCTGTCTTCTGTATGCGTGCCCTCATAGTGTTCTTGGCAAGTCTCTGAGATGCCCAAGTCAGAGCTTGTGGATCTGATGCCCATGCAGCGTTGGAGCTGGTACATTACCAAAACCGAGAGGGAAACGTTCTGTTGGGAGGGCTGGGGAGGCCATCCTTGCTCCCTCAGGCCACCTACCCCAGCCAGCCACCCCTGCTTCTCACCAGATTGCTTGGGAGAAACATTACCTTTCCTCACGCACCCCAAGGAACCCCTCACCCCTGCAGTTCTGGCCACTGCCAGCCCCAGGCCTTGAGTCAGGGTGCAGAATATATTGGAATTTGTTGTCCTGGACAGCATCCATCTGGTGTGAGATGTGGATCTGACCAGGCAGACTAGGACTAGTCTCACCCTCTTCTTGCTGTGTTCACACTTGCAGTTGCCCATGGAGACTGTGCTCCCCATCCTCTTTTAAGCCTCTAGAAAATCGGCTCCCATCCTAGAAGTCTGGTTACCTGCTGCAGAATTACCATAAACCTCCTTTTTCCCAGACATGTCCGCTTTTTCTTCCCTCCAGGCTTGATCCAGGTGGAGTTTGAGCTGCAGCTCCCGTCTGGGTTTTGGAAGCCACTGGCAGGATCCCAGGCAGCTCTGCAAGGAAGCGAGGAGGCAGGTTTGGCCAGCTGAGGCAGCCCCGGGGCAGCCAGCGACCCATGGCTCTGGGATGGGGCTGAACCCTATGCACACCAGCAGTCTCTGGTGGGACCCTGGGACAGAGAAAGGGGCCAAAAGGAAAAAAAAAAACCCTCCCGTGGAAGGGGGTTTGGGCTAGGGGCCAAGAGTGAGCGCTACATCAAGGGGCATGAGCATGAATTAGTGCCTGCACTTGTCTCTGTTAGCACAGAGAGAATGGGATTAATTATGTTGATTTTAATCATCTGCAGTATTTGAGGCCAGATGGGAGAGACCTGAGGGATGAAGAGAGCTGTGAGCAGGGGAAGTGGGTTCCTGTACAGAAAGTGGACACGAGGATCTGGGAGATGAGAGTTTGGGAGCAGGGAGTCCGAAAAAGGTGTTGGGGCCATGGGGCAGAAATTTGGGTTGGGATGGCGGTCTTGTTGGGAAGTGAGGCTTGGGGCGTTCTGAAACTACAAAGGGCTGGAGGTTCTGCCTGGGTGGGGCAGGGTCTTCCCATGCGTGAAATTTGGGGTAATGATGATAGATGTAGAAGGGTGCTTGGGAAGCCTCAGGACCCCCAAGGCAGGCATAGGGCTGGAGAAACTTTGGGAAGAGAGGTCTGGTGGGATCATTGCCCAGGGCAGGTGGGGACTGCCAATCTGGGCTACCCATCCTACTCCCATCCCTTTCTCTCCCACCTCATTGGAAATCCAGCAATCCCACCTTGCCATGGGAGCACTTCGTAACACTGTCACCATTGTAGTTAAATAGGCAGCCATCAGCGAAGAGGACTGGCCTTTCTGCCTTGAGAAGTAGTTGTATGAAGAGTGCAGCAAATTGTCTGCTCTACGATATTACAGTAAGACCATTTTATCCCAGGAAATCATCTCACAGAATCCAGGTGACCCATCAACCTGCAGCCCACTTTATCTGCCACCCATATGCTCCACCACAGATCTGATTTTCCTGGAGCATCCATTGATAGTAGTGGTTATCTCCTTCATGCTCACCATCCTCCAAAAAACTGGGTTCAGGCATGCCTTTTCATGTTGTGTTTTCTAGTAGAGCTGGGTAGGATATATTTTTTTTCATACCCCATGGAAATTTTCAAGATTTGTAATAATTTACTATCTTGAATCAGCAAAAAAACCCTCATTGGTATCAGGACAAACAGTTAAAATATCAATTATATTTTAAAATTAATTTAACAAAACAAAACTCAACCAAACAAAATTAACTAGAAGAAACAAACAACAACAAAAAAGGAAAAGAACAAAACAAAAAAACTGCACACAAACACAAACCAAACCCAAACAATGAAACAAACAAAACCAGGTTTCGTATAATGACTTTCAAACATTTTTTTCATTTTAATTTCAGCTTTTTAAAATAGTGCTTACTTGTATTACAAAATAAAAGGTGCTTTTAAAGAGAACCTCCTCCCTCCACCCCAATTTTCCTTTGAAAATACAAAGGGGGACATTTAGATGACTCCTACTTTTTTCAACAGCTTTTTCAAGGAGATAAATTAGTCAAAGGCAAGTTTTTCCTAGAAGTTTTTATTCAGCAGGTCTGGGAAAAAAAACAAAAAACAAAAAACAAAAAACCAACATTTGTTGAAACATTCCCAAGCAACTCTTTTCTAGCTGTTGGTCAATGAGAGGCTCTGCCTGTGAGCAGCAAAGGGAACTCCACATGCAGCAGTGATCAACACACTGCGGTTAAACATGGCCTACACATCCAGCTGTTGCCTGTCCTGTGGCTTCCCAAAGGCCTGAACGAGAGCTGTGTCAGCTATGGAGGGCTTTTTGTGCACTTTGTTCAGGGGTGTGAGGCTTGATGAGGAAAAAAAGGGGTTTTTTTTTGTTGTAATGTTGGTACTTTGTTTGGCAGATCGTCCTGCTTTATCCGACGGAGGGCTTCAAGCTACTTTGCTGTTGCCTGAAAGCTTGAGAATCTTGAGGAGTGAGTGGTCAAACTGGTCAAGGCCTTCAGGCTTCTGATCAGCAAGACTGAGATCTAATATTGAAAAATGACGTATTTTGCCCTTCAAATGAAATTCAAGATGAAAGAATTGTTCTGAACAAGGACGCAAGGATTTTATTGACTCTATATCCTCCCGTAAGTTTAAATACCAAAGTTGGGTTTGCAGTCTCTGTTAGTCTGGACTTAGGTCCATCTTCATGTTTAATAAAGTTGATAATCCATTAGATTCAAACAGTTTGAATTCATTAAAATCCCAAGCCAGCAGACGTGCAAGGAAACCCACAAACGACTTGCTCACCATTCGGGAGGCATCTTATAAAATGCATTTATTTTGGTTAATGCAGCTAGTGTATTTTACTGCACTTGGTACCTTTTTTCCACTGGACTGTCTCCCCCTGCCCCCCAAAAAAGAAACCAACACATCCTCAAAAGACTCCTGGTTTCCTGTCAGTAAACCGGTATCTTCTTGACAGATTACCCTAGGGAAAAAGAAAAAAAACCCCAAACCTGACTCTCTCACAGAGTTCATGTTGCCCTCATTTACCTTTTGCATAACAAAAGCTCAGACTATAATTCTGAATGGATGTTTTGTGTAGTTGAACCAGGTGTCTTGCTTGGAAAGACAGTACATTAAAAGTCAGCAAAATGCCAATTTGCTTTGTTTCAAAACATTTTGTTTCAATTGTTGCCAAGACCTGGGGCTAAACACTACATTCTGTTTTAAGTGTCTCCATTCCACAGTCAGCGAGCTGTTAAGGTTTTTCTTGTTATTTATCAGAATACTTTAATGACAGTCTCACCTAATCCTATTGCTCTGGAAGAGGTTTTAAGAAGTAAAACCATAGCTGCATACAGTTTTGACTATGATAAATTGATGCCCACAAATAAGGTAATTTCTGTCCAATTACTGAGACTGGTGAAAGGAAATATTAGTAATAGATGTCTATACTAGAAGAATTTTGATTCTTCTCTCATCATGTCTGCAGAGTTCATAAACCTGCAACTGCAGTGTATAAGCTGTGCATTGTAACCTCGGTTGCTGATTCGTTTAATCAGAGCTTAAACAAGTGTCCTGTGATTTTATTGCTTGTGCTCTACATGTTTGTAAGTCACTGGTTTAGCTCTGCCACGAGTCCCTGCCTGCTCACCCAAACACACCAGAGTTCAGGGGTTTAAGCACACGCTTAAGTGCTTTGCTGAGCTGGGGCTACGGTGAGTCTGTTTTAAGTCCCTGCAGCTGGAAACATTTTCGCACATGTCTAATTTTATGCACTTGGTTAGTCCCAGGGAATTTAACGGGCCTAGTTATACACGTGAAGTCACTTGCATGCAAATGCCTGGATGACCGAGGCCTAGCACTAAGCTGCTCTGTCCTGAGGTATAGCAGGACACGTCCGAGCAAAAGCTTTATCTCCTTGAGCCTTACCTAAAAACTAAAGGACAGCCAATAGTAGATAAGAGCAGAGGTCGTTTTAGCTCACTATCTTTCTTTTAGCAATGGTAAGTAGTGGACATCTAGGGAAAACAAGAAAGAAACATAGTGGGCGTGGAAGGATACATCTTCTTGTACCTCCTTCCTTCTCCCCAGCTCTGGCCATCAGTGCTCCAGAGAGGTCCTCAGCTGGAGGCTGTATTTGGTCTGTTGTGTTTCGTAGTCCCCGATGGCCCTGTTTTCCATTTAGACTTTGGCTTTCACAATATCCAATGGCAGAAACTTCCAAAATTTAAAAAAAAAAAAAAAAAACCAAAACAAACCAAAAACACACAAAGAAACAAAACATGTGGGAAAACTGCTGTGTGGAAAAAAATTGTTCTCCTGGCATATCCCATACCTGCACCTGACTGTCTTGGAGGCTGCTCTCCTTCTCTCATGTGATGGCAAGTTCCTCCTCCAGCTGCTTCTTCCTGCTGTAACTGTAGCTGCACACCCCCTTTTGGCTATACCTTTCCTACTGCCACCTCCCCAAATTATAGCTTATTTAGTCTCTACGGATGCTTGTCCACAGCGCTCACCACATGTCCTTCCTGCACTCATGCTTTGACTTACCTCTGAGACAGGGCCAAGAAGAGCATTCAAGTTAAAATGTGCCCTAATAATATTTTCTATTTTGTTCCCAACTACTCTCTTAGCAGCAGTATTTTTTGTTCAATTGCTGCTGAGCACTGAGTTGAGATTCAGAGAACTGCCCACAATGACTCAATTTGATGTATCTTAACGTTTCTCACACGAGAAAAACTGCGTGAATGCTCTTGGCCTCAGTCTGACAGAAGCGAGAGGCTCTGCAAACTGCAGCTGAGTCATCTGTGTCCTGTGACTAGTTTAAATATCATGATTAGGTTGCTACTTTTATCACTGAAGTTGTGACAAAACTTGTGACTAGTGATGAATGAATAACTGAAAAAAAATTCACATTTTCTTCTAAATTCAACAGCTAATTTCAGCTTGACTGAGTTTCTGCTTTTCCCTCCCCCTCTCTCTTTTTTGGTAACACTTTGAAATTTCGTTAATGCATTCAGCTGCAGAGCTGATCTTTTCAGCTGTGGAGTGATCAGTTAGTTACTCACATCATGAGTCGTTATTTCTGTTTCCTGGCTGGATTAACTCCGTAACAAATCAAAACAGCAAGTGTTGCTGTCAGAGAGATTCAAGCTATTCCTGTGGTCGTGTGAGTAGTTCAAGTAATATCTCACACGTGATGCTGTGGCCTGTATATTCCTCTGCAACTCCTTGTTTTGAATGACCGTCAGTGTTGTTGAGAAATCTGAATATGGTTTTGAACAGTGAATAGGCACTTTGCTGCAAATAATCTGGTCTCATCCTAAAGCAATGCAAACCAGTGAGAAGGGTCTCCTGGATTTATTCTCGGACTGAACTAGGGTGTCAGTGAGCAAAGCAGTGATGTGAAATGAAAAGAAAATATAACAGTTAAAGTCACTCACATTTGCCTGGAGCTGACCCTAGTGCTCAGATCCACCCAAAGGAGAGTGAGTTCAGGGAAATAACACTGCCTGGCTCCAGCAGGGTTGGGGTTAACCCATCACCTCTGGGTGGTGATTGCCTGTTGCTTTGGAGGAGGCCACAGGTAAGAGCTGGGAGGATCTTCTGGCTGCTCTGTGAGTGCCACAGCCTTTCTCATCCGAGCTCTTCCTCAGCTTTACCATGACGAATGACCCCTTCAGCCCAGAGTGAGAGTTTTACTGCCACTACAGTTTGCTCCAAAGGACCATTCAATCTGAATATGCAATGCAATTACAGCATATTAAATATTGATTGTTTAAGAAGCACTTGGTAAAGGGTATTAAACAAAGTACATGTCTTCCATCTAACCGCCTTTGCAAATATGAAAATTCAATGTACTGTTGTACATTTAATACCACATTAAATATAACATGCACATGGCACTCTACATATCCCCAATGTAAAAGCATATACTAATACTTTCTCTGACAACAACTGCCTAAGTAAGTGATACACGTATTAGTTTGTTCAATTAAATACTAGATAACTGTAAAAGCTCCTTAACCTACAACCCTCTAATACTTCCTGATGGACTAGAAGAACCACTTAATGATGTTAACTTGACAGCTGAATCATGTGGGCTGAAGTCCAGACAGGATCAATTCCCAATTCCAGTATGATATTTTATATGTCAGGACATTAAGGAGAAGCAATATATAAGGCCCAAAATTTAAGGCTAGGCTGGATGTATCAGACTGAAGAACATTTAACATTGAGGAAGACGGGTGTACACAGAGTTCAACAGCTTCCCACAGGAATGGAGGAGCAACTGTCCTGTCCTCGAATGCTCTGTAATTTACTCATTAGGATCCTTTCACAGAAAAGTAGAGAATTACACTTATATTTCTACTCCAGGTCACAAAGAGATGGGATATGAACGTGTAATTTACTCATCTGACATGCATACTAGTAGGTAAGAGCAACCTCACCATTTCCGTCTTGTTTACCTTTCAGAGAAAGGACTGATCCAGTTTTCAGCTGGATCTTCAGCCTAACCTCATGTCCTGAGGGGAAGGCAGCACGGCCTTTGCTGTGGCCAGCACTGTAGCATATGCTGCAGGCAATAGTACGTGGCCCACTCTCACCAGGTCTGGTTTCTGAGGATCCTGCCTTAGGCACATCGGTTTTGGCATGCACCACCATTGCTGTGCCACATCCCTTACCTGGATTCAGCCCCACATACTCATTCTGGCCATGTAGTACCTTTCCTCAGTAGAGACTGCTTTTTCAGTGGAGCTGGCATTTGACATGACTTTCAAACTCCAGTTTGAAATCTTTTCATTGCTGATAACAGCAGCACAACTTGAATTTTGGTTATACATCCTCCATCATCCACAGCCACCTTTCATGCACTTTCCTCTTCAATTTACTGAATCTGTTCTTCTCCACTGAAAATACAAATTTCAGATAACTAAGAAAATAATTTGCTACCATAATATTGCCATGAGCCTCACAACACAGTGGCGTTTTTGAGGGCAAGGCTTGAACAATGTGTATCTGCTTTGTTTTCACTAAGATTGCAGTAGACTTCACCTCTGACCCATTCTATCTGCTGCAAGAAGAAACAACCGTTTTCATGGATTTTCCTTGGCTTCTAAGTAAGAAGGCAAATAATGTTGACTGTATTTAGAAATGTAATTGAAGTCACAGAAACCAAGAACAGGAAAAATGCATCAAGTGAAAATAACTGCTTACAAGAGGAGGCAATATACTGGACAAATTGTACAGAAATAGTAAATTGGTAAGAAATTCCATTGGAAAAGGACAAAGCTCTTTATGAATACGACTCTGTAGCTTCTAACCAAATTCTTTCCAATAAACCCAGGCCCTCAAAAGTATATCAACATAACTAATTCTGACCACTTTTCATTAGCTTATTCTGTTGTTTAGAGAACACAAATGACTGCTGTTTGCTCATGACTGTTAAGATAGGTTTGTTAATTTTGAATGCCTATGAATTTTTTATCGTATCTGTAATCATGATATTTGAGTCTCACAGAAACTTAACAGGCTTTCACAACAGCCACATTCTTCTAACTTAGAGTAAAAATGGAAATTTTTAATAATGATTCAAAATCAATATTTTTTGGCAAAAAACACAAAATATTTTAGGCTGGATATACTGGTGCAATGTTTCATAAGAAGCTGTAGCATAAGTACCTTAATTTCCAGACGCTGTTTCCAAACCACGTCTCCCAGATCACACCATTAATGGAAAGAAGGTGAGAGGGCAGAGTGTACAGTGGGAATTTCCCTGTAATGCATCACGGTTCACGTAGCCTCCTCAAGAAACTTCCACGTACACCAAGAAGTAAGACATAGGGCAACCAAACCAGAATAACTCTGAAGCAGATTTTTTTCTGTCTGGAAAGTGGGGGGGTTTTGGTTTGGTTTGGTTTGGGTTTTTTTAGCATTATCTATTTCTTTAATTTTAACTTCATATGTTTTCCTCATCCTTGAAAACCAAAGTGTGCCATCGAAACTAAGAACTCGGAAAATATTATACGTCTTACCTGGAGCAGCCACAGGAGTAACAATACAAGTTCCACACATAGCCCTCACTTTCTCTATTTCTAGAAGTCCTTAATCAGCTTATGAAGTACTTTTTGTAAAGGCTATTATCTCCTAAATGACACTTATAGAGCCTACAAGATATTAAAAAGCCCCTCAGTAAAAAGTGTTTCTGCATGTTTTATTTGTTGACGTCTTCCCCGAAGAAACAGTGAGTGTCTTTTTCCTTTTTATTTCCTTTCAACACTGGCAGTTTGTCTATTAAAATCAGATCAGTGATAACAACTCATTTTGCACAGGCTGCAAAAAAAGCTGTCAGCTGTTTTCTGCCAATCATAGCCAGATTTCAAGTAGTATACTGCTGTATGATGCAGTAACTCAGTGCATTGCAATTAAACCTCTGAAACATTCAGTCTTTCTCTGTTGCTTGCAACTTTAGCTGAACTGGGAACTTGCCTAGCACAAAGCCACCTGGAGAAGTTCTTCCTTTTTATTTGGTGCAAGGCTGATGGGCACTCCAAAAATCTTGTAAAACTCTCGTAGGGAGGCCCGAGGGATGAATAGAACTCACTTCTGTACACTTCTTGGGAATCTCACGCAAGGCAGAGCCAACACAAGTGGGGATGCTTGCCCCCAGGTAGATGCTGGGGCAGGATCATCCTTGGGACAAGACTATGGGTCAGCATGGATTGGGGGCACAGGAATCAATGACAAATGAGGTAGTTAACCTGACTGAAGCACTAATGATAGACCCACAGGGCTGAAATCAGCACCCACGGGCTAGGCAGATACAGGGATAGCTTGGAGCAAAGATCCTCCTCCGTACATCTGCTTCCATGCAGGGATCCTATGGCAATAAAACTGAAGCTCCTGCAAATGCTGTAGCTCATCTTGCTGAAACAGGCTGTGGTGCCTGACAGAGCTGGGGGAAGCCTCCAGCAGGCACCAGTAGGAACTTTCAATTAAGATGGCAATAGTTCTCAGTTTTATATTCCTAATTAATGTAGTGCTTCTGAACAGTGTCAGGCAGACATCAAAGCTCTAGGCTTACCATGACAGCAGACACCACAAAGAGAAATTGTTTCTATGTTTCCATTGCCATTAGCCATGGCTATCTAGCCCTCTCAGGATGGCTTGTTAAATATAGAGCTTCAAATTCGAACCTGATCCAATGCAAACAAAACGTGAAATGCCTTTGGGAATTTCCCTAATCTTTCACTTCTTTAGATAAACAAAAGGAAGAGATTTTCTGCGGTTTTCAATTTGTTGGACTTCTCTTTTTTTTAAGCCTGTGTTAAAATCTGATTTTATTCTTTTTAACTCGTCATCCCACGATTTTCACAAAGATGACCTAGCAACAACAGGAAGAGAAAAGTTGTTCAATTAATGTCATTGGGAGCCACCTCTCAAAAATTTTCTACTCTGTGCTATGATCATCCCAGACCTCCCTGTGTATCCAGGAGAGACTTTGTGTAGCTACAGACTTTTGCCCGCTGTTATTCATGTGCAGTAATACATTGTGTATTTTGCTTAAACTGTGCTGAAGTTGGTATAATTAGAGAACATTTTAAATACTGCATTCTACTTTAACAGAACAAGCAGCAGAGATTTTAAAAAAAGGTAAGGAATTTGATGAATCACGAAACTAACTCATTCTTTTACTTGATTTTCTCCCGATATAGGCATTGTTTTGTCTCAATAGGTTTGGGCTGGAATAGATTCTTAAAAAAATAAGTGAAAAGGAGCTTTGAAAGTAACGTAATATCTCTGCAGTTTTTTAAAAGTAAATCTCATGTAGAGGGTCTTACAGATTTCAGAAAGACTGAGATTCTCCTTATGTTGAAGAATAAAATTAAGGTAGAAAACATGTTCATTTTGGAGGCCTCCCACACACCAAGCTCCATAATCACACTCGCAGAGTGATGCATCATGATGCGTTATTCATCGAATACATTTGTTCAGATGATGTCATATATGTCTCCCTTAAGGGCCACATTATTTAATAAAGGATTTTTATTTTCTGTTGGGAGGTTGCATGAGGATGTTTTACTGGGCTTCAGAGCCTTGTAAAAAAGTACAGCTTTTTTTCAAACAATCCTTCTGATCCATCTGGGGGGTCTCTGTCTACGTTACTTGGTAGAAATATTGGCTTGCTTACCAAACCTGATACAAGCATTATGCAATAAACACAATATAATACATGCATATTAAATATAGCCATAATAATTAATGTACAAAATACATACATGCATGCACTTCGGAGTTATGTTTCATAAATTAATATATATATTACACTAACTCCACACAGGATATAAAGAAAATCTGTTTCTACTGCGTACGAAACAGACATTTAATGTGTGAAGCAAATAGGAAACATGTTTCCTACTAAATTTAGCGGCCATATTTCATGGAGATCTCCACATGTCTTCTTAATTCATCTCATGTTTCTATGATTGTTTGCATTTCTTCTCTCTTCTTTTTTCTTTGAGTTGTTACCTCAACTTTGGTCATGAGGTAAGTTTGCACCCCAGTGCTTTAAGAGACCAAGCTCAATCCTTTATGCTTTAGGTCACAGGGTTTTAGTTAAAAGTCATGATTTAGAAAAGCAAAATATGGCAACTATTCTGTGAGAGACATTTTGCCTTCCAGGTTATTCAGAGACTAAGAAAAATTCCTTAATATTTTAAATTAAAAAGATTTCTTTAACTAGAAGTTCAAAAGAGGTTTCAGAAACCTTGTACAAGGTAAGCTTATCTGCAGTTTTTGTTAATCGGCAGTGGTGTGGAGCTATTTGGCACAAAGTTTTTCTCATTGCTTCTGCCTCTTTATTATGAGCAAATATGGAAATAACTGATACAGCATTTGCCAATGACGTCTACTCTTTTCTGTGGTCATTAGCACACGGGATGATGTCTACCAAGAATTCTTTTTATGTGGGAAGCCATAAACCACTCTCCAAGGAAAAAGCACCCTTTCTGTCTTGGTTGAGGGTGGCAGCAAAGAAAGTGTCTGGTGCCCAGAAGAAGCGGACTCTCAACTACAGCCGTAGTGAGAAGCTAAAGAAACACTCACCGCCAATTTATCTTGCAAATATAGGAGTGCCTTTTTCCAAGATGACCACACTGTTGATATTGCAGTAGATTAATGTGATTCTTTTTTGTCCCCACTCTTAACAATACTTTCACGATGTACTGTCAGTAACATTATTACTATTGTAATTATTGCTATTCTCCACGCAAAAAGAAAAAGAGTGAGCTGGCAAGTACACCTGAATATCTATTATAGTTTCTTGCCTTGCAGAGACTTCGCTTCTCCACCCTTGAGTGAAAGTGCACAGTGCTGCTCCACTTCGGACTGTGACAGTGTGTTTTCTTCTCCTGGTTACCCTTCAAAATGGTTGCAATATGTGTGCAAGACTATATTGTTGCTGCTTTGGAAATACAACCACCTCATTGTCTGAAGACAGACTGGATGAAGCTTGCCCAAAATACAACACAACGTGATAAGCTGCAGTTTGGTACTTTCAGAGCAGCAGGTCTGTGCCACAGTACTAGGAGAAAGGTAATTCTAAGGTTATTTCTTCAGTGTCAGGTCCTCAGCTACAATATGTTTACCGGTGAATGTTACTCTTTGAAGTCTCGGAGTGAGACAAGATCCATATCAGCAGCAAGAGCAAAACACAAAAGCAGGGCAATCTAGAGAAGCTAACACAAAATAAGTAAATAAATTAAAACAAATAAAGTGTATACCACATCTTTCCTCAGTTCCTTTGTGATGCCTCTGGCTCAAGTTCATCCAGAAGATTCTAAGTATTGGTTAATGTCTTACTTCTGAACATAGGATATATGGCAAATAGGTTTTCCTCCTGCCAGACCTGGTGCTAGCACAAGACATATAACAAAGAAAGCTCACTTGACGGCAGTGATCAACCTGAAATCTGATTCTAAAGCAATGTTTTAAATAAGAACATGAAACAACATGATGGAGATCCGCTCCTGAAGCAAGACTTTCCATGCAGAAAGTGGGAAGGTGCAAGTCAACCTATTGCTGTTTCAGTTTTAAGATTACAATCTTGTGGTCTCCTTGGGATGTCATAATATGCTTTGAACTTTGAGTCAAGCTATTTCCATATTCATTTGCTTACTTCCACAAGGACAGACACCAATAAGACAATACACTACAAATCATTTTGTTATAAGTTACAGAAGGGGCGGAAGAAAAAGGGGGAGAATAAAGAGGGAAGGGAGAGAATATTTGGTCTGTTCTTAATTAAAACCAGCCGATGACATACAATGATTTGTCTGAAGCACTTCTGAGCTGTACCCATTTCTGTTTACACTTGACAGCTGTACATTCTTTCCTGCCTGTATTGTTTGAACTATGGCCAATAGCACAATCATTAAATCTTTGGTAGTGTTTTTTAAATACAATATTGACCTTTTTATTTGAGACAAAAAGAAAGGTAGGGAAGGAATAGCTATGTTACTTTAGAGAGGTTCGGATTTACTAGGTTGTACACCCTGTATTGCAAAACAGTGCCTCTGGCCATTTTTGGACTGGCTATTAAGAGGCTTTTTTCATGTTCCTCACATCTGCTTACAAAAAGAAATCATCATCCTGTGACCTTTTCCTCCCAGAAGATGCCTGCTTTGGGTAAAGGATAAACCAGAGCATCCATGATTACTCAGTGTAATTCTGCGTTGTAAGTGGGATGCAGAGGGTCTGATTTGACTAGGACAGGTTTTTGCTATGAACAAAAAGATCCAGGAAAAAAAAATCATAGATCAAGAAAAACAGAAAGTTAAATATGAGGTATCTGAAGCCAGATATCAGTCTGTCTTGAACTGAGAAGCTGGAAAGTAGGTCTTTGTCAAAGCCAAATGTGTCCTAGACACTCCACAGGTTCTTTCTTTAAATCCAGTCTGCAGCCTCCAAAATCGATGGCTCATTACAAATGGAAATGCTTACCTAAAAAGGAGAAAGAAAGAACACTGGCATATGCCTTACCCCTTAAGTTTGAACTAAACCACAGAACTGATTTGATCCAGATATCACCAGCTGTCCCCTGAACTCGCCTGAAGCATGTTTCGTTGCCAGCTTTGGCAGAGGCAGACGGACAGACCACGCTGTGTGACGAACCAGGGCTGTGCTGCTCCTTCTTGAGCTGAGACGCCAGAGATGCATTTTGTTTTATAGACTGGAGCTTAGTCTAAAATCACACAGAGAGTAAACAGGAAGGATATATTTAGCTTCTGCAGCTTAGTAGGAGTGGGAAATCTTTGCTTTACTTTAAAGTCCTGAAATAATTTTTAAAAAGTTACACAGCCCTTATGATTACCCCAGAGCTCCCTAGAGCCGTATGGGCTGGAGGGGATGTCTAAGTCCTGCTGACACTGAAGGGGTACCTACCACTCTGCTGCTCGTCCTATCTCGTGTGGAGATCGTCTTGGGTTACGAAGTTTGGTTTATTTATGAATTTAAATGTGTTATGAAAAAAGCTACATTCTTAGATTTTATTAGCCGAGTTATGGCAGTACTTAAATGGCTTTAACTGAGGTTAAAGACCAAGACAAAAGAAGATATAGTCCCTGCTTTGAACATCTGAGTGCCTCCCTCCTCTATTTGTGTAACGTCCAGGCTGTCTGAAAAGAGAGAGCCTGCCAAAGATATGTAAAAACACATTGCACAACACTGGCTGCATTCAAGCAATGTCACAGCAATGCTGGGAAGGTACCAAGTCAGAGCAGAACAGAATCTCTGCCCCATGGGCCTTCATGTGAGATTTTCAGAACTCCCCAGCATTGGCCTGATTGAAGTTGATTGGTTTTTTTCCCTAATTTACTTTTGGTATTAGATCAAGGCCATAACGTCAAAAAATTTCACTCACACTCTAAATTAACTTTTTCAACGATTCAATCAACTTATGATAGTGGTGAGGACAAACTGGATTTCACAGAACCACAGAATCACAGAATCACAGAATGTTAGGGATTGGAAGGGACCTCAAAAGATCATCTAGTCCAGGGGCCAGAGCAGGAACACCCAGATGAGGTTACACAGGAAGGTGTCCAGGCGGGTTCTGAATGTCTCCAGAGAAGGAGACTCCACAACCTCCCTGGGCAGCCTGTTCCAGTGCTCTGGCACC